>JAEQBH010005599.1:0-229462 GCA_016808115.1 Tetrastigma voinierianum | reverse complement strand
CATGTAGAATAGAATTAGATTATGTTACAGGAATTGATAATTTCACAGCAGTGAAATCCCAGTGTCTACTTCCAACAATAATTTGGTTCAGTCTAGTTTAGGTCTAGGATTTTAAATTTTCCTTTTATTATAGATGTAGAAATTTAGATAGTAGAATTCTAGTTAGGTTACTGAAAATTTTATGAAATGGAAGTTCAAATAGTGTGGAACTTGAGTAGTTAGGTAGTTGAAATTCTAAATTCTTTCAATCTTGTGGAACGATATCCGACCTAGGTCCACTTTTAGTACTTGTACGACCTGTGCACTTGCAGCATTATGACTAAACTAAATCTTCAATGAATTCATTGACAAATCCATTTTTATTATGAGCATACAAGTTCTATTTGGTATAAACAAGTTTTTGGTGCCTTTACTAGGGATTAGGTAATAGTCCTTGGGTAAGAGTAGCAAAAATTGATTTCAATACAAAAATAGGTCAACAATTTTTTGGCGCCGTTGCCGGGGATCAAAGGAATTTAAAAATCAATATTCTGAAAAAAAAGAGAAATGCTAATTTGGACATTTTTCTTTGTTTTACAAAAATTCTGAAAAATAGAACAAAAATAGCTTTTAACAAAGAAGTACGAGTAAGTCGCATTTTTGAAGCCTAAATAGATATGCACTTTTGGATATCATTGACTCCATTAGTTCTCAGTGTTTCTACTTAGAAGAATTTAATGCATAGAAGACTGTGAAGGAGATCTCATGTTCTAGACACCGAAATTGAGAGAACCCCGTAATCCGAAGAGAAGAATCACCAAAGTGTAATCCATAAATATGGCAAATCAAAAAGAAAGATTGTAGGCTATTCCAAAAGAAGAAGAAGAAGTAGAGAGAAATCATAGGCCTAATAATATGGAGGACTTTTGGAGGCCTATTATCCAAGAGGAATACTCTGTAGTAAGACAACTTGCAATTGAAGCAAACAATTTTGAGCTGAAACCAGCATTGATTACTATGGTGCAACAACACCCGCTCATTGTGTCACCCCTTTGAAGGTCCCAATGGTTAGGGGAAGATTCATGAGGATGGCCAACACAGTCAAGCTAAATGGGGTGAGACCAGATAAAATCAAGCCGCAACCTTCCCCTTTTCATTGAGAGATGTGGCAGAAACATGGTTTGATTCATTGCCAGTTAGATCAGTGAATACTTGGGGAGAATTGGCGGAGGCCTATATGAGCATATTTTTTCTACTAGCTCTCACTGCTGAGAGAAGAGGAGAAATAGTTGTCATCAAGCAAGGTGAAGATGAGAGCCTCTACACTGCGTGGGAGAGATTAAAAAGATTGCTGAAAAGATGTCCTATGCATGGAATAGATCTGACCACTCAGATGGATATTTTCTATCATGCTATGAATTATGCCTCCAAGGGTATAATCGACATCCTACTCGTGGCTTTTTAAAAAAGAAAGTTCTGCAGGAGGCATGGAAATGATCAAGACCCTGCCAAATGCACTATAAGGCTCCACCGGGCTTCGTGGAGCAAGAAGTTGAAAAGGAAATGTTCTTATCAGCTGATAAAATGACAACCATAGCAAAGCCAGATGTAGCGATGAACAAACCGGGAAACAATGAAAAGAAAGAATGCACACTGCATATGAAGTGGGAGCAGTAGAAGAAAGAATTAGAAGAAGTGCTGAGGAACTAGTTGAGAAGAGCCCTATCAAGTTAAGGAGACCAAGTATATGAATGAGCAAAGAAGTTATCACTTCAAGCCTAACCCCAACTTGCCAACACACTATACACCAGCACTGAGGAACCATGAAAACTTTTCATATGGTGGAGGAACACAGCAAGGCCCTAGACTTGGACAGAATTACCAGCAAGCCTATGCTCGCCTAGGTTCCAAGAACAACAATGTGAGAGGGACACATAGAGATTATCGTGGTCGTAAAGCGATTCAATCCTTCAAGATCGATTCTTCATTTCATGTCGTAAAACAAAAGGATTTTGAATCTACATGAAAAGAGATTTTCTCGACCTTGCGCTCCAAGCAAACGCAATTGTGTTTCAAACAAATACCAATGCCACAATGAGAAACCTGGAGACCAACAGTAAGTACTGGGTCTTATCCCCTTGCAACCAATCCGTAAATGCATTTCTAGTAGTATTGAGATCAATCCAAAAGATCTCATAGCACCACATTAAGAGGCAATGATGAATCGTATGAAGCAAGAAGGTGTAGGATAAAGCATGCCTGGAAACTGGTTTAATGAAGAATAGCTTAGACTAAAGGAGCAAACAAAGAGAATTACTGGAACTGAAGACACTTTGCAGCCTGTGTCCAACTAAGGACATTAAACTGAGCAGCTTCTAGGGAGGCAACCTAAGCAAGAAATTTTAATTTTAAGTTTTAACTAGTTTAATTGATTCAGTAGAATTTTATGTATTTGATGTTTTAGTTTAATATGTTAGTGTTGTTGATTTTCAGGACAATGAAATGTAATCAAGAAGATTCTTATTAAGAAGCACAATGTTTCAAAAAGAAAATATGCAGAAAATGACCACAATGGGGAGTAATTCTAATTCCCTAAACCCGTATTTAATGACAATGCATGTTTGAAGTTTGGGGGAATGTTAGCATGTTTGAATAAAAATATATTCTGAAAATTAGGGAAGATATATTGAATTAAGAAATGAGATAAGTGTTCAAACTTGAATTGAAGAATTTTGATAGTTTGAATAAGTGTTCATACTTATGTTCAAATGAGTATGAGTGGATGTAGGTTGCTTTGAATGTTTTATGAGAGAAGAAAGAGAAAGATGAAAATTTAGGAAACTGACACGTCGCAACATACTTTTTCTGTGTCGTGACACACTTGAATTGGGAAGCAAATTGAACGGGAAGTTTAAGTCGCAACACAATTCTCCAATGTCGCGACATAAATTCAAAAGAGCACTAGAGGAAATGTCGTAACATATTCTTCTGTGTCGTGACACAATTGAACGGCTATGTCTCTAAAAATTTTTTAACATGGTGTCACGACAACTATTTTTGTTTGTCGCGACAGAGCATTAATGATAAACATAAATTCCCAGTGGCAATGTTGCTCTACATTAAATGTAGGGCAAGATCAACTAGTCAGCTTATAAATAGAAAATTTTGAAAACCGAAGAGCCACCTTCTATAAACTCAACCTTCCTTAACTTCTACTCAAATTTCCACCATCCCATTCTCCAAAACCTTAGAGCTCCGAAGTCCTAACCCTACCATGTCTAATTCTACCACCCTGATTCTAAACCTCAACGAAATCATGGAAGAGTACACTGAGCTGGAAAATCAAACAGAACAAGGTTATCAAGCAGCAACTGTGCAAGTTGAGGACAAGGAAGATGAAAGTGAAAAGCAACAACAGAAGGGAGAAGAATCAAGAAAGAAAAAGGGTTAATGAAGCCGTGAGCGCACGTATGAAAGCAGAGTGAACTTTATTTCGCACAAATCAAGAGCTCTAATGGAAGGAAGTTTGAAAGACGTATTTCATTACTTAAAGAGGGTTCAAAAAAGCTATTCTCCTTTGTTGAAATGTGTCGAAAAGAGAGGATGATACCATCAGAACACAAAGAACCCGGTTATGCCTTCAAGAAGAATTTTGCGAATATGGTAGAAAAAGAAGAAAAAAGAGTATATGTCAGAGGATAGTGGGTAGAGTTTAGTAGAGAAGAGATAAACATATTGTTTAATCTGAGGGTGCAAAAGGATAGTTCTAAGTTCAAGAAACAACTAAAGGAGCCAGAACATTAAAAATAGTAGACCTACTAACGGCTGGAAAAGGAGAATGGAAAGGGACAAAGAAAACCCCTTTTAAATCCATTGCCAGAGGAGACTTGACTGAAGAAGCTAAGGTATGGTTCTACTTTATCAGTTTTGTCCTTATGCCATCTAACCATCTAAGTATAGTGAGAAGAGAGGAAGCTATCCTCCTCTACGCATTGTTGAAGGTTACAAGATAAATGTGGAAAAAATATTGAAAAGTATATCTTGAGCTACTCTGAAAGAAAATGCAGGGGGATGATTCCACACCTAGCCACAATAATCATACTCTGCATCCAAGGGGGAGTTGAGGAAGAATGGGGGATAGAGGAAACCTACCCCAGAGCCTCCCCTTTGACCATAACAGGTATAACTAAGGGACCAAAGAACAAAGGGAAGGGCAAGGAAAAAGAAACAGAAGAAGAAAAGGGGAATGAAGGGTGCACTAAGCCAAAACAGTGGGAAAGCCAAACTTCACGCAAACTGTAAGCTCGTAGAAGTCAAAGCCAATTCTGGAATGCATCCCTAGAGCTGAGACAAACCTATCAGGAACAAGTTGAAAGTTCATGGAAAAATTGCAATCATGCATAATTGATAGAATTGCTGATGTTAATGCGACAGGAAATGAAGGAAAGGGATAATCAGCTAAAGACACAACTTCAACTCAGGGATAAGTATTTTGATGCAGAGCTCAAAAGAAGGGACCATAATTTTGAGGATACACTGAAGAAAAGGGATGAAGAGTGGAAAGTAGAAATAAAGAAAAGGGACACAGAGTGGAGAACAGTCTTGAGAGATAGAGATAATGCCCTGAAGGCAAGCATGGACTCAAGAGATAACAATTGCATGAACAAATTTATAGAGCCACTCGTAAATGTAGTTTTTGCTTGATGAGCTATGAGATAATAAACAATGTGACACCTGACCCTAGCCATGAGACAAATGAGAACTCACAGAGAGCAATGCCAAAATCCTAGACTTGGCGATGAAGACATTGTCCAGCAAGAAGAAGATACCCCTGCCATAAATCTGAATATCAGATTGTAGACCCTACACTGCAGTCCCCTAGGGTGTGATAACCTACCTATACCCTATACAACCCATTCGCTTGAGAAGGTGCTCCTTCGCACCTCAGATGTATAATAAAAAAATAAAACTCCTAAAACATCGTGTGAAGTGAAGGAACTACTCCCTAGTAGAGGAGGTAGGAAGAATATCTAAGGATGGAAGGCCAAGGAGGGCTAAGGAATAAAAAATGAACAATCCCCTACCTTTTCCATCTCCTCATCCTCTTTGTATTCAAAGTCCACTCATCAAATTAATGAATAAAATAAAGATTCTTGCATAAATTTTGTGTTCATTTGTGTTCCTTCTTGATTGGTGTGTTTTAATTAATTTTCTTTGCTTCATGATTCGCTACTAGTTGAATAAAGAAGAAATCAACTACCTCAGATATTTAAATTGTTTATTTGCTACAAAGATGCCTGGGTGGAAATGACTCTCGAGAACAATCAAGTTATGTTGTATTGTTGTGAGCTGAATACATTATCAAAATGAACTTCTTTACTTGATTAAAATAACACAACAACAAAATTCAAATCCAAACAATCACTGATAGATGCATTGTGGTAGGCTAATCCCTAATTGGAAAGAAGTCAGCAGTTTCTTTAGCCGAATGAAGTCGAATGATCGATTAGGAAGATGTACTCAATA
Source organism: Tetrastigma voinierianum (assembly GCA_016808115.1). Lineage (NCBI taxonomy): Eukaryota > Viridiplantae > Streptophyta > Magnoliopsida > Vitales > Vitaceae > Tetrastigma > Tetrastigma voinierianum. The sequence goes on along the minus strand of JAEQBH010005599.1, from coordinate 223,957 downwards.
GGAAACACAAATAAGGCTTTTGAGACTATTGTGTAAACAATAAGGTCAGTAAAAATCCTAAAAAACAATGCACATGGTCAAAGTGAGTCCTTAACAAATTGTGAAAGATTAGGGACACCTTCTAGGATCATTCATAGTCAAATAGTCCAATGTTCTTGAACTTGTTAGATTATTAGTTAAGGAAGCAAATCCTTGAAAATACTACTACCAGAAGTGATATGTGCCATCCCAGTTTGAGCCTTTCAAGCCTACCCTCATAATATGCACAAACATACACTCTAGTTTTAGAATTGAGCCAAATTACCCACTTTCATTGAACCAACAATTAGAAACCCCAAACACTTCCCTTCTTTTATTCTAATCCTACAAGAAAACTCTTTTATCGCCTGTGCTCAGAAAATAACCTCAAAATGAAGAAAAGACAAGATTGGGGAATGTTATTTTGATTTGAAGGGAAAACAAGAATGAAGGGGTGGGAAAAGAAAAGAACAAATGAAGGAAAGGAAAGGAATGCAGCGGAAGAAGTCAAAGATTGTAAATTGTCAAATTGAATAAGTTTTTGTCTTATGGCCTTCCTCTTCGAACAATTAAGTTCATAGGGTGTTTCAACACTAGTACCCTAATACCAACTCGGTATGGGAGCTGCTAACCCAAAATTTCTAAGAGTGGTAGAAAGCCTAAAAGACAAACATTTAATTATTCCTAAAAAATACTTGACGAGTGAAAAGAAAAGCAAAAAGGGCTTCTATCTAAAATGGACTCCACTTGATAAGAATGACAAGTGGCAACAAATTACCAAAATGAGAGAGTGGCGCAAGATGATACATCAAGATCAAGTTTGGGGGAAAATTTCTTTTCCTGACATCAAAGAGGTGCAAAGAAAGGGATGAAAGATAGAGACAAAGATGCAAAAGTGAAGATTGAATCGTAATTTAGCCTCAAATTCTCCAATTATCCAACCCAATTACCTAAGCCAAACTTTTACAAATTTAAAGACCTTGTTATTACAATGGATCGCTTTAATTTAGGCTACGATGCATCAGTTTATGTTGCGACATAATGAAAATATAAGGTAATCTATGCTGCGATAGAATTCATTCTATCGCGAATCGGTTATTGCAACTTGGAAAAGCCTCGCTGAGACGTAGTTAGATGTTGGTAAGAAAGACCTCTATCGACGCCACCCAGTCCGCTGATCACCCATCAACCCACGGTAAATGATTTGCGAATGCCTGGTGATCCGACATTTCACTAAAATCGGGCAAAAGTCTCCTATGGGGAGCTCTTACCCGATACATAACCTGTATATAACCCGCCCCAACAACTTACCATAACAATCCATGAGTAAACGCCACCGCCCACAAACCAATACTCATCCTAATAATTCCCAACTATATACAATAGTTTCAAGAGTCAAAAGTTTACTCTTATACAACACATATTAAAATTCTAAAATTCTAATACATGTATACATAATAAAACAAAAGCCACAATCTGGCTTTCTTCTCAAACTCGGCCTCTAGGATCTAGTCGTTCCCCGTACGCCTCCCGCACCGAAAAGATATTCTGACAGCAGAGCTAGTTCTCGCAGTGGAACTCACCCTAAATGGGCTACTTCCACCTAAGTGCATATGCAATGCCCAATGAAACAAACATTCAAGTAAATGCGTGATCCTACTTGAATGTCTACATGCTCAACTCATGTCCCGAGTCCTCACCAACTCCCTCACACTTGCCTAAGCCACGTATGAGAAACATTATTTTTAACAACAGATGTTTGTTATTAGTTGTGGACTACCCTCCGATATAAGTAGTGGACCGACTCCAATGTTATATTTAGTGGACTATCCTAGATATATCACTAGGGCCGACCGACGATTGATATTGTATGGACTACCCTCCGATATAAGTAATAGAATCGATCCGATAGATTATTATTATTAGTCAACCCTCCAAACCACTCTCTCACGAACCATCTCATGCACCTACTCCATCGCTTAGGGTGCCCCAAAGGATATGGAATGCATGATGCTAATTCCAATATAATTATATAACATATGCAAAATATATAATCATATTCACATAATTTTAAATCACACAAACATGTCATGATCACACCAGTTTACACCAAAAATTAGCTCACTCGCTAATTATCGTTAATGAGCAATCCAACTTGAATTACTCAACTAAACATTATTTCAATAAAATACTTTAGAACACTTGGCCTATGAATAGTGAAACCCCTGCTGGTCATTCCTGAATCATTCAGTCTACTCTTGCTCACTTGCGGAACCCGACACGCCATTATGGCCTGTATGCTTATATCAAAATACGTATTAACACATAAATGCACAAACCAGCAACCCAATGATTCGTGGGACAACACCACTTAATCGGGCCCACATGGGTTTCTAAAATTTTCCACCCTGCCTGAAGCTTTGAATCGATCAGCCACCTCTGCCCTTCATTCAACTCAAACTAGTAAATACACTTAAACAAAGTGTGTTCCAAGTAGGAAGAAACCCCACCTCACGGAGTTTATCAAAACTCCCAAAACCTGAGCTCCACGCGTAGGCCTCGTCAGAGAACAACCTTCCTTCTGCCCGAAGACTTCCCACTGTCTGATCGTCAAACTCAGAGAGAAGTTACACTCTCACTCTAAAACTCCATTTTGCTGCTGCCTCGCTTCTAGCTACTACATCTTTTGGCCTTTTGAATCAAAGAGATGACACTATGCCTCTTTTGTCTTATTATCATTTAATCTTTTCCTAAAATGCCATCTATGTCCCCAAGTTTGGATTTTTGACATTTGACACTATCTCGACCGTCCATTTCCATCATTTCTCTACTCATGCCACTTATGGCACATGAGTACATGTTATATATGATTTTTGTCACATCAAATATCATGATGGGCACCCAAACGCGATGCCTCAAAAAAAAGTGTAAATTCGACCGTCTAAAATTCGAGCGTGCTAGCTAGATTTCTCATGAGATGATCTAACCCGTGAACCGCTTCTTTACTATCCAGATCTGTGGGAGAATAAATTCTTGGATTTTGATCGAAATTACGATTTGGCCATTTTTCCAGAAAATTGGGAATTTCTGCCTTACATCTATCACGACAAGGCACCTATGTCACGAAGACCGTATAAATAAGTCTCATTGTGACAAGGTAATGAATGTTGCGATTAATTAAAAGACAAGGCTTCTGTCCACAGAGAAACAAAGTCAGAAAAGTGATGTCGACTTAGTGAACTCCGACCTCGTAGTTAGAATCTAATGCTGCGCCATATTTCGTCAAGAGAGTTTGAGCTGCCGCGACAGATCTTAAGGTCACGATACGGAAATAAACTGAACACAGATAAACAAGGTCGCGACAGACTTTTCTATGTCGCAACAAAGATTCCAACACAAGGAAGAGAGGCCTTGTCGCGACATAACAAAATGGGTCGCGACATAAAGATGAGCTGAATACAAAAAGTCTTGTTGCGACATAAAAAATTGGTCGCGATGATAAAAACATCTTACAACACTAAGAGATCACAACATCAAATGAAGCTGCAATAAGAAATCAGGTTAAGTGGTGATAAGACTCTATCCCGACAGACTTTCCTAGTTGCTACAGGAATGTTGACACATACAGTTATTATTGCAACAAAAAACCATTGAAAATACATCAAGCCGTGACATAAAAACTACAGGTCGTGACACAAATTTGAAGAAATTGCACATAAACAATATCGCGACACAATTGTCGATGTCACAACATAACTATTCCAGCAAACACACATAAGATTATCACGACATAGAATGTATGAATGCATGCATCTGCATAATTGTTAAAGAGCCAAAGAAAGACTGTCACGGCAGTTTCTATCGCTAATAACAATAAATATGCTGAATAAACAATTACTATCGCGACCAAGGAAACTTTGTGGGAACCGAATCCAAGAAGGATGCACAAGGAGCAGGTCGCGACAGACTACTTACATGCAGCAACAGAGACATGCGATAAAGAATTAAAACTTTGTCACAACAACACTTTCAAGTCGCGACAGAGAATGCAATCTAGGCCAGAATTTTAGGGATCCACAATGTAACCTCGACATTAGGGCCCAAACTTCTGGGGCTTTATAAATAGAAACAATTTGAAGAAAGTGAGGTAGTCGGGCCAAGTTAAACCGTGAGTATTTAAGGACTCTTTTGTATTATATTTTTCTTTATTCATATAGATTAAATTTAGCGATAATTTCAATTTGTTAATGGACTTTAAATGCTGAATTGTTCGTAAGTTTCAAGTTTGAGCTGAATATAGATCAATTCGGACATCATGAATATAATGAAGCTCCAGGAAAAGCCGAATTCATTTCTTTCAGTTGATTACAGTTGCATTGAAAATTTCCTAATCAGTATTTCAATGTTCACTGTGATTCAATTTTCGAGAAACACAACTTTCTCTGGGAAAGATCTAATGTTAGTTATGGTCTTTCCTACACAATTAGAAAGAGATTTCTTGGATTGAGAATTTTGAGTTTATTTGAATGGTGTTGTTCATGAAGTGAATCTTTTTTGTTCTCAACGATAAAGAACCCACAAAGGATGTAAAATATATGTTCTATTTGGGTATAACTTCAGCACACAGTTGAGAGATTCTGAGCATGGATGTCAAGTACTTAGGTATGCTAGACTACAATACAGCTAAACTAATATTTCCTAAAGATTACTAGATAAATCATCAATTTACTCATGGTTTACAAATAATTTAGTGATTCATCAATTTAATCAATTGTAGATCTTCGGGTCTCGAGGAATGATCTTTGCCTCTGCGGTTACATCTTAGATCTAACTCAAGGAAAGGGAGAATCCCTTAAGATCTCAAGGATGACATCATTCATCTTGTAGAAATCTCGCAATGGCCCCATTTGGGGAAGCAAGAAATTCAGGTCATAAGAAATGGGTATGAAGTATTGAAAGAAATACCTGATTCATAAAGAAAATCTGATTACAAGCAATTGCTAGACACATGTTTCAGAATGAATATTACTCTCATCACAAATGTATGGTTATGGAGAAATCCAAACTATACTACTCTTGCCCCATTGACAATTCTTGTGATTCTAAATCAAAGACAGAATAATTGGGATTATACAAAAAGAATGATACTGATTCGCCACCAGTTGAAATCCCTGTAGTGGTTCTACCTCCTAGTTAATCTGTCTCGTCCCATTTTAGGTATAGGATTTTAAATTTTTACTTTATTAGATTGTATTCCTCTAGTTATGTTGTTTGAAAATTTTGAAATGAAGTTCAAACAAGAGGGATCCTGAGAAGAAGAATGGAGAACTTAAATTCCTTTCAATCTTCATGGAACAAACATCCACTTTATAGTCCACTTTTATTACTCACGACTTCAGGCACTCAGAAGATTATGACCAAACTAAATCTTCAATGAATTCATTGACAACCATTTTTATTATGAGCATACGTTCTGCATTTGGTTCAAAGTTCATGTTTGGTGTCTTTACTAGGGATTAGGTAATAGTCCTTGGGTAAGAGTAGCAGAAATTTGATCTCTATACAAAAATTGGTCAACAATGAGTGATGGAAAAAACAAAAACATGGATTTTGGGAAAATTTTTGACAAAGACCTCCCTAAAAACCCACCATTTTTACAAAACCCCCATTTGAGGACCTCAACTAATCAAACAACTTATTGCAAACTAATAAAACACTTTTATTCAAATTTGGGGTTTTTCCCAACCCAAACACAAGAAAAATAGGTTAGTCAGTTTAGTTTACCTCAAATCTCTTCAATCTTCTTCTTCTTTTTGATCACCTAAATCCTTGATCCCTTGAGGAAAATCACCAAGTTCTTCTCTCTTCTTCCTCAACCGTAGTGTTCCTCGCAAATTTCCCGCCCCTTTCGCTTAAAATGTGGGTTATGGAATTCAAAGATCAAAAAATTGTCTTTTTGTCCATTACATGACTAAGGCCATGTTTGATGCACACCGATTCATCATTTCTCATTTTTTTTCATTTTAAAACTCATTTATTTTCATTTCCTCCCTTATATTTCATCCTCATTTATACTGCACTTACATTACTCATTTGAGGACTTAGGTCCTCATTTCGACATTTTTACCAAATTTATTCGCCTCGTAAAATTTTCTGCTTTATCATTTTCGGGTTTTTATCATTTTTAGTTTTTACACTCGAATATTTATAAAATCGTTAGGGAATTTTCGTGGAATTACAGAGGAGCCCGTTTTTGAGGTTCAAGTGTGGATAGAAACTCTTGGCAATTCTTACGATCTTTTTCGTCTTAACAATTAGTTGTGAATCTCTATTTATCAAGTATGTGGTTGTAAGAACAACTCCTCCCAATAGACTTAGGAGCACTCTTGAAAGAAGTAAGGCCCAATAGTGCTAAGTAAATGCCCATTTTTCCTCTCGACTACCCCAATTTGTTGGGGTGTGTTAACACATGATGAGTCATGAGAATGCCCTCAGGATTGAAAACAAGGTGACAAAACTGCTATAAGAATTCCCAAAGATTTTCTATCCTAAAGCTTTATTTCGAACCCCAATTGAATTGAACCATTGAGTGGAAATTAGGTATAATAACAATAACATCATATTTTGCTTAAGAAGAAAGATCCATATAAATCCAGCGAAGTCATCAATTAAGGATACAAACCAATGAGCCCTAGAAACATTAGGTCTAGTCGAAGGACCCCATATGTCACTATGAATTAAATGAAAAGGATGAGAACTTCTTTTATTGCTAATAAGGAAAGATACAATAGTATGTTTTGGTTAATCTACGTGTTTCGTAATGAAACTCGAAATAACCGATCCTAGGAATAAGGAAACATGACCTCAAACCCTAAAGACGGATGACCTAAACGCGGTGATACAACCAAATGATATCTTTATTCGAGGGAACCAAGAAAGACAAAGACAAATTGCTGCTAGTTTTATGAGATAATTCAAGGTGGTAAAGACTGCCTTCTTCCTTAGCGTCTAATCCTCCTCCTGAACTCTATTCTTGAAAACACAATAAGAAGGGGAAAAATAGCATAACATTTAAGATCATGAGTAAGCTTTTGAATGGAAACAAGGTTGGCCGACAATTTTGGTACATGGAGGACATTTTTAAGGATAAGGGTAGGTGTGATATATATGTCTCCGAAACTTGCAATAGTAGCTAAAGAGCCATTGGCCACTGCAATTTTCTTGTTACTTGGGCTTGGAGTATAGGTATGAAAAAGTTTAGATTTGGGTGTCATATGGTCTGTGGCACTAGAGTCTATTACCCAAGAATCATCATAAACCTTGTTTGAGACATTTATGCAACAAGAATGAAGGTGTACTTGAAAGAGCCAAAGAATAAGCTCTCGTAGGTTTGTCAAGAGATCCCAACAAGCTTCTTAGCTTCTCCATTTCTTCATAATTGAACCCACCTATTGCTGAATTTTCCTCAATTTTAGGCTGCTCTGCCATGTGTGCTTGAGGCCTTTGCTGCCCTCCACGCTTTCCCCATTTTCGACTTGGTGGCTTACCATTCAGTTTCCAACACTTCTCTTTTGTGTGCCTTGGTTTATTACAATAGGTGCACCAAAGAGTGTCCTTGTTCTATGTAACATCTAATGCGCTACCAATACTTTTACTTTTATGATATATTCAAACACCAATAAAAATACAAATACGTTTTTCAATACCGTAGCTTTATGCTACTTGTGCTCTTATACCAAAATAATATGTAATACCTTTTTATTTTTATTTTTTATAGCAATTTAACTATAGCTCTGATACCAAAATAATATGTAAAGTCCAGTGCTACTGATACAAATACAAATACATTTTTTTGTATACTGTAGAATATATAATAATATGCATCAAAACATTTGCGGTAGGCCCATCATTTTGGGATAAATCCCATATTTGTACAATATGGCATTATATGCCCTTTTCAATAAGACCATTTACAAAATATATTAAAGTTTTCAATATCAAAACATTTACAAAATAAAATCAAAGTTGTAATGGTCAAATCCATTTCATGAATGCATGGCTCCGATCTTTACTTAAACAATCGTGAAGCTGACATCACTCTAAATCTCGCGAGTCTTGTTCGTATTACGCTCACTGATACCGCTTGATGACAAAATTAACGCTTTCAAGCATCTTCATGCTTAGTGGATTTATACAATTCTCTCTTCATTTCAGTTTAAATCAATTCATGCAATGTTTATAAAACAATGCTTTTGTACAATTTTCAATGACCAATGCAGTACAATACATATATATATTCATTTACATTCAATTACTATTCATTGGTCATTTCAAGTTATGCGATTTCATATGCACTAAATCATTCATATCACAAATCATGCACTTTTCAATCTCATTATCATTTTACCCTTATCGAATTTAACCTATCTTTCGGTACACAAGATAGCGAATCACCGCCACAGTCCCGCTGGGCTGCAGGCTGGTATAAAAATGGTTTTATAACACAGTACGGTCTCGTCAGTCACGAATCGGTTATTAAAAATCAATTTCGTGAAACGACTCTATAATCGTTCACACTACGCGATCGAGTGACACTTCATTACATTTAGCACAATACTGCTAATTTGACCCTTATTGGTATACCAATCTGTCCTTAACTCGAATTTTAATGGTTAACATTATTTTAAGGGCCTTCAAATCATTCAATACAATTTACAATAGTGTATATACATTTGGATACAATAATTTATTTTTCAACACTTATGCAAATTTTCATATGCAATTTATTTCAAAATCGATTGTCTCAAATCAATTTTTAAAAAATCAATATGAAATTTATCATAAATCATTTCAATATTTCATAATATTTCACAATCAATTTTGAAACAATGAAAGAAGAGTGTAGAACAAACTTTCACAAATTTGAAACAAGAGAGAGATTGAAGAACAAACTCAAAAAGGTTGCCGTTCTTCGATTCCTATCCTCGGAATCCCAATCTTGGGTCAAGCTTCCTCATCACCAACCCCTAATCCATCACAAATATGTCACAATTAAAGAACAACCCAAGAAAGAAAAATCAATTGTGCATTCTAGGATTTTTGGTTAGAGTTGATTCACTTGCAAAATTTTATGGGGACACATGAGCCATATTTTTCTCAATGTTCCTTCAAAAAAATGATAGCTCTATGAGTGTATTTTTAGTAGGAATTTGAATAATCTCATTTGGATCAAGTTACGGCATTTTAATGCAAAACTAGTCGATATGCCCAGCTCACTGGATCACCTACTATTATTTTCGATTTCTGGGGTCTTAACTCCATAAATTGGTAATGGTTCCTTCACTCATTTGAAGCTATGGTTCTAAGGTTTCTTCTCCAATTGGAATCATCCAATTTTGATCACCAAAACTCAAGTTATTGCATTTTACATCTAGACTACTCTAATTTGCAAACAAAATTCCACATCTCCATCACTTGACAGATTTATGGGCACTTTGGGGTTACACGACTACACTTCCTTCCAGTACATTATTCCCCTCTAGACGTCTAGTTTACTCCAGAATTTTGAATCACTCAATTTGATGAGTGAAGCAACTTATGGCCAAAACACCACAACTACGCCAAAATGCAGCATACCTCGTGAGCTAAATTGAAACTCACCTTGGGCCCATATTCGAGAGCCGTAGAGCTACAATTTGCTCCTGGTCCCTTCTATACATTTGTAGCCCTAGCTCTTATGGTTCTTTAATCATTAGAATCTTTTCATTTGGATGATTATAACTTAATCTATAGCCAAAACAAGAACACGGGTTTTGACAAATTTTTGACAGCAACTCCTTTGAAAACACAACATTTTCCTTTTTACAAACATTCCTCAAAACCAATCCAAACCAATACCATCCAACAATACACTTCAAAACTCAACCCAACACAACCCCAAAACTGATCTACAACCAATCAAAATCACCTTTACATATGGTTAGGGTTTTTCCCTAAATCCAAACATAAGAAAAGAGTTCTAGGGTTTGTGTTCTTACTTTGAATATCTTGAAACTTCTTGCCCTAGCTTTCTCCTTGAACTTTCTTGTAAGATCTTGCACCAAAGAGCAAGTTCCATACCAATCTCTTGATCTTCACTCAAAACCCTAGCTTTTCTCTCTCAATCTCAACACGTTTTTTGCACAAATGGCCATCTGTCTGACCAAATGTGGTCTTAAGTCACTTAACATCATAAGGCCATGTTTGGCTCTAAAATCCATTTTTGAGTTAAGTTCTCCCAATTTTCCATATAACCCATATAATTTCTATTTGCAATTTCCAATTTCAATATTCACACTTAGACATATTTTTATCATAAATGACCCTAGGTCCTCATTTGATAATTTTTCCCTCTTTCGCCTTTAACAACACTTCTGGTAAATCTCTGTCTATTCATTGAACCCATAATCAATCATTTATCATTTAACATTTAACATATGATCATTTAACAATACCCAAAAAATCCCCTAGTTTGCTTAATTTATACCCTAAACACATTGGAAAAATATTATAAAAATATTAGGGTATTTTTGGGGCGTTACATCTCAGTAAAAAAAAAAAAAAAAAAAAAAAAAAAAAAGAAAGAGGACTGGATCTAGTTTTTGGGCACCTCTACCCCTTCCCGACAACCCTAAGAAGTTCATCACCTGGGATGTCGAAAGGCTATATCAAAACTCTCTCTACAACATGACCTTTCTTCTTGAGCGGGGCATTCCAAACTCCAATGTCTACTTCAACTTCGTAATCCAAGATAAGGGGTGGACCAAACTCTGAGAGCATCCTTCACAGGGGATAGCTCTAGTTGTTCAAGAATTCCACTCCAACTTGAGGGGTTGAATTGGTTCCATAGTTTACGTATGAGGGAAGTGGGTTAACTTCAAAGCAGAAGCACAAAAAACAGTCATAGTAACCGGGTGGATGATAGCGAAGCTTGCTGTATTTTATTTCAAAACACAAACTATCTTCACATTATGAGATCCCTTATAAAGGGATGGGGTGAATGGAAGCGCCATCCTTCTACATCAGAGGTGACGACATTTCAGATGAAGGCCCTCAAGCCTGTCTCAAAGGTCTGGTATAATTTTCTATGCCAACTCAAACCAGCCTTCATCTATCCATAGTGACCAAGGACAAGACGATCTTGCTTTATGCGATTGTTCAGGGCATTATATTTGATGTTGGCCATGTCATAGAGAGTGAGATTATCGAATCTACCCAAGGGTGTTGTACCGGAGCCCTATCCTGTAATGCCCTAAAAATAACCTAGTAGTTTTATAACATGTTTAGGGTATAAAATAAGTTAAATTGTATTTTTCAGGAATTTATATTGTTAAAGAACAAAAAAATGATAAAACTTAAATTATAAAAGAATTACGGTTAAATTGGTAAATGTAAAAATGAGGACCCAAGGGTCATCAATGAGAAGTGGATGTGCCAAAATGGAAGAAGGGTAATAAGTTGAATAGCAAATGAAAGAGAAAAGAAGGATTAAAATGCAAAAATGAGAAATAAGGAAATGTGTTAGCCAAACAAAATTAGTGAAGGTTTCCTGGAAGTTAAGACCAAAATTTGGACTTTGAATAGCATTTCTCATTTGGGCATATCTTCACATTGAGAACTAGCGCACAATTGAGAGAGTGAGAGAGGAGACCAAGTTGGCTTTGTGCTCTCTTGAGCCAAACAAAGAAGAAGGAAGAAGAAGGAAGTGAAAAGAAAGAGATTAAAGGTATGAAACTAACCCTAACCCCCTTTAATGTTGTGTTTGGGTTTGATGAAAACCCCAAATCGGGGGCTCAGAACTGGTTTAAATGGTTGTAGATAAGTTTTGGAGTAGTTTTGGATTAAGTTTCAAAGTGCTTTTGGGTTAGGATTAGTTTTGAGGAATTTTTGTGTAAAGGAAATGTTGGGGTTTTAGGGGAGATGCTGTCAAAATTTTCCAAAACCCATATTTTTGTTTTGGCCATAACTTTTTGTTATCACTCATCCAGTTCAAGATCACTGGTAAAACTGGACCCACAAACAGAACAAATGTCCTAAGAAATATCACTGATCCCATTTGATTCAAAATTGTTAAATGAGGTCATGCAATTGTCAAGCAGCTATAGCTAGTAAGCCTCTAAACATATATAAATAATGTCTATTCTACTCATCCAATTATTTTGATTAAAACTCAGCACCAGACTCTCTATGAGAATAAACATTCTGAAAATAAGTGTATTCAAATAACCCATTGGACCCATAAATTGGTCAAAGTGAGGCTCTATTTTCTAGCAAATTTTGGTTCGCCTTGATACGCTTTGGTGTTTTGGGAACATGGTATTTAGGCTATAAGTTGAGTTTACGATCCAAATTTAGTGATTAAAATTTGTGGGTAAACTAGACTTCTAGAGAACAAATAACCTTGAAATAAGTGTATTCAAATTTGGACCCCATTAGACCTAGAAATTTGTCAAATCGAAGCTCTATTTTAGTATACCATGGTTAGTGTTTTGAAAATAGAGTAGTCCCATTATGCTAACATATCTCGAAGCCAATTCGAATTTGATGATTCAAAATTCTGAATAAAATAGATTTATAGGGGAACAATGGACTTGAAGGAAGTTAGGTAGAAAACAACCATAACTAGAAACTCAAATAAGCCAACTAATATTGTTTTCTAATTGTGATGGATTAGTGAAGGAAGTTGGGTAGAAAACAACCATAACTAGAAACCTAAATAAGCCAACTAATATTGTTTTCTAATTGTGATGGATTAGGGGTTGGTGACGAGGAAGCCTGACCCAAGAACGGGATTCTGAGGATAGGAATCGAGGAGCGACAACCTGGGCCTGCTTCTCCATACCCCTTCTTATTTCCCAAGTTTGTGATCGTTGGTTAAAATGATTTTCAAGAAAATTGCATATGTGATTAGATTTAAGCGATTTGGGAAAATTGATTTCAAATGCATTGCCATAAAAATTGCATGAGCATCAAAATGTATTATTTGGGTATAGATGTATATAAAATATTGTAAATTACTATGACTGAGTTTTAATGCCCTTAATAGAATGTTATCCGTCATATTCGTGTTAAAGATGATTGGTATACCAATGCGTGGTCAAACTAGCGCATCGGGTGGAACTAAATGAAATATAGCAAGTATACCGATCCGTAGCCTTAATGATGCATTCGAGTGTGTACACACAATGATTTTGCATATAACTAGTCACAGCCTCAATGAATCTATATTGTGTTATAAAATGCTTTTTTTTCTGATCGGCCTACAACCGTTTTATTCCGCGCCTATGATTCCGTTATCCTAGGCAATCAAAGAATGGTTAAATTGCTTATGGGCAAAATTATAAGTAAATGTGTGAAATGCATGATTTGGAAGCTTCAAATTAAATATCAGATATGAGATTGTATACTTTGAAGTGATACAATGATTTTCAAATGAAAGTATGTGAAATAAGCACATATATATATAATATATATTGCATGGACTATTGAAATTGTGCCAAAACACTGTTTCAGAAAAGCTGCATATTTGTGTTTAATTGAAATGAAGAGAGAAATGCATAGAACCATTAAGCATGAAAATGCTTAGCGTGTTGTTTTTATTATCACACAGTAATTCAAGTGGACTAGGATAAGAGCAAAGACCGCGTAGTTCGAGTCATCGTCGAATCGTGAAGTATTAGTAAAAGCTCGCTTCATGCATACATTTCATTCCATGACACATTTGATCCTTTGTAATGAAACCAAAAATGTATAAGTTTTCATGGGAAGAACATATTTGATTTATTTGTGGAGATGAACTCTGATAATGTTATATAAATGATAATGTTGAAAGGGCATACATGCCATATTGAATGAAAGTGTTAATTGACAACACGGTGGGCCCTCTTTAACCGAAATGATTTTGCGACATTTATTTCTACAGTATTTGAAAATGTATATATGGTAAAACTAGTCCATGTCCCCAGATCCGGTTCGGCCTCCGGGCTGGATCAGGTATGGGGGTGAAACATATCCACCCCTGTCTAATTACCTAACTGTGCCGAGATGCTAAAGTGCCAATGCTTTAGTTTGAGGAGAAATCCCACCATCGACTCCCATTACCACTTCCGAAATCAAAGAATGGGGCTCCAGATGATATGGATGAAGAGGAAGAAGAAGAAGCCCCAACAACTGAATAGTAGAGTAAGGAGGATTTTGAGGACGAGGATGACATTATCGACCCCTCGATGCATTGCAGCGAGAGTTTTTCAGACTCTTGGTTCGTTAGGATGAGCTAGCGCGCTAGCAGCAAATGCAAGTTGATCACATGGAGCATAACACAACATATATTATCAGCATAATGTAGTTCTATCATGGACCAACATCTTCATCAGTTGCACCACCATAGCCTCTGTCACAGTTCCAGCTTCCTACCTGGCCTCCTACTGTACCAAATCCGCCGACCACCCCCATAGATGACCTGATGACAGACGAGGATCAACCTGATATTTGAGGGGAGTTTCTTTTCACATCCTGATTCTATTTTGCACAAAGGACAATGCTGGTTCCAAGTTTGGGGGTGTTTTTCGTATATTATATTGATTTTATCTTATTAGTGCAATCTAGTGCACCTGAAACACTTTACTCATTTCCTATTTTTGGATATTTTATTTTATTTATGGATTATCTTTGCTTTATTTAGTTTTTAGTATTTTTGGATGCTTAAGTAGTTTTTAGAATATTTTGGTGTGTTCGTTAGTTAGTTTTAATTATCAGGGGAATGGTTTGATTCATTGATTGGTTTTATTTCATGTTTGAAATTATTTGATCAATATTGCATATTTATTGAATTGTTGAGGGGTTTTCACGTTGTCCAATTAGTGATTCATCCAAATGCCACAATGTAGCAAAATTTTGAAAATTTGTAAAAAGTCTTGTTTTATTTGTTTTCAGGGGTTTGTTGCAGACATTTAAGTATGCCGATGAGATATCTAATTGTGTTGTTCTTGATATTTGAATTATGTAAGAGATAGTTGATCTAAAAATCAAATTGGTTGACCATACAGTCGTACACTTAGCTATAGGTTAGCACAAACTTATACATAAGTCTCTTGTACCCTTGTTTGCCAATCATGCTTGATTTAGAGAAAAATTAGGAAATCATAACGTTTAGATCTCATAAGACTTTAGAACTTGTTTAATTGCCATTTGAGGTGAAATCCTAGGTGTCACAATTTTTGGGAAATGATATAGGCTATCCTTGAATCGGTTGAGCCTTCTTATCCTACCTGATTATGTATTAGTCCATAGTCACCCTGTTTGAGCTGTAATAGCCATATTCTATCTTGAAAACAAAGAATGAACACCCATATCCTTTTGTTTTATCCTTCAGTCAAGAACCTATTTTACCCTTAACATGTCACTTATAAAGTACAAATCATGAGGAGAACATGTAGTGTAATGCCCTGAAAATACCCTAACAGTTTGATAACATGTTTAGGGTATCAAATAAATTAAATTGTATTTTTTCCGGCATATAAATTGATAAAATAATAATAAAATAATAATAATAATAATGATAAAAACCCAGAAATTTTACAAGAGCCAAATAAATTTGGTAAAAATGTCAAATAAGGACCTAAGGGTCATAAATGAGTAATATAAGTGCCAAAGTATAAATAAACTGAAATGAAAGTGAAATGAGGCTTTTAAATGAGAAAAAATGAGAAAGCCACTCATCAAGTAATAAACATGGCATTGCCACATGACATGAGAATAAAGGCCAGTGATCTATGGAATGCTCATTTGGGCATTCACGTTTTTGAGAGGAGCAAGGGGAGAAGGAGCTGGAAGTCTTGGGAGAAGAAGGTATTTTTGGTGTGTTTCTCTCCATTCTTGGTCTATCTTTGTTCAAGCAAGAAAAGGAAGAGAAGACTTAGTGAGAGCAGGGGCAAGGAAAACTAACCCTAACTCCCTCTTTGATGATTTTGGATTCGGGGGAAAACCCTAACCTTATATGTAAAGGTGATTTTGATTAGTTGTAGATCAATTGTGGAGTTGTTTTGGGTTAAGTTTCCAAGTTATTTTGGGTTAGGATTGGTTTTGAGAAATTTTTGTATAAAGGAAATGATGAATTTTTCAAAGGAGTTGTTGTCAAAAATATTTGAAAACCCCTGTTTTCTTTTTGTCTATAAGTTAAGTTATAATCATCAAAATTAAGTGATTGCAGTTGGTAAAGAACCATAAGAGCTAGAGCAACAAATTTATAGAAGGGACCAGGAGCACATTGTAGCTCTAAGGCTCCCGAATATGGGCTTAAAGGTGAGTTTCGGGTAGTTGGAGGGTATGCTCTGTTTTGGGTGTAGTTGTGGTGTTTGACTGTAAGTTGAGTTTCACTCATTCAAATTGAGTGATTCAAAATTATAGGTATACTATAATTCTAGGAGAATAATTTACTTGAAGGAAGTGTATGCAATTTATAACCCCAAAGTGCCCAAAAATCCGTCAAAGTGGAGCTATGTGCAAGAACAACCTGATTATGTTTTGCAAATTAGAGTAGTCTGGATGTAAAATGCAATAATTGAAGTTTTGGTGATCCAAATCGACGATTCCACTTTTCAAGAAACCTTAGAAATATAGCTTCAACTACGTAGAAGGAACCATTACCAAATTATGGATTTGTAGGTAATCGAGTGAGTTGGCCATACCGACCAATTTGGCATTAAAATGCCTTAACTCAGCCAGCGATCCAAATGAGACGATTCCAATTCCTAACAAAATAAACTAATAGAGCTTATCATTTTCTCAAGGAATCACGACCAAAAATATCGCTCATGTGTCCTCGTAAAATTTTTTGAAAGTTAAGGTGTATCGGGTAGACATCAACACTAACCAAAATCCTAACGCACAACTCGACCCTTTTTTTCGTTGTTCTTTGATTGTGACATATTTATGATGGATTAGGGTTTGATGATGAGGAAGCTTGATCTAATAACGGGATTCTGAGGATAGGAATCGAAGAGTGACAACTTTTTTGGGTTTGTTCTTCACACTTCTTTTCTTGTTTCGGTTTTGTGTTTTGTTTGACAAACTAAATCTAAAATGTTTTATATGAATATGCATGTGCTATCCGCTTGGAGCCATAAAATGAATTGGTTTGTTCCCACTTCTCTCTCTATTTCTAAAATTTTTGAAGGATTATGAAATAAGTGGATTTATCGAAATGAATTGCGATAAATTGCATTTTGATTTGTTTTAAATTGATTTGATACAACTGAATAGGAAATTAATTGCACATGAAAAATTGCATGAGTATTGGAAACCAAGTATTTGGATATAAATGTATATACACTATTGTAAATTGCTATGATAGATTTGAATGACCTTAATAGAATGTTAACCGTTAAATTGGAATTAAGGATAGATTGGTATACCAATAAAGGTCAACGAAAGCAAGATCGCTACCGAACATAATGATAGTCACTTTGATCCGTGAACTGACAATATCGATAGTGTTCACGAAATAATTTTTAATAACCAGTTAGCAACCCAACGGGACCGTACTTTGTTATAAAACTTTTTTCTATACCGACCTGTAGCCCAGCAGGATTGTGCCGGTGATTCGTTATCCTGTGCATCGAAAGCATAGGTTAAATTCGTTTAATGGAAAATTGAAATGAAAAGAAAATTATGAAATGCATGATTTGTGTTATAATGATTTATTGCATATGAAACTGCATGATTGAAATGACCAATGAATTGTGTTCTGAATACACGAAATGAAAAATATACATATATGTATCAGACGCATCGGGTCATTGAAAAAAAAAATATACAAAGGCATTGATTTAGAAAAATGCATGATTTACTTAAACTGAAATGAAGAGAGAAATGTATAGAACCACTAGGCATGAAAACGCTTAGCGCATTGTTTTATCATCGCGCAGGTACTAAGTGAACATGCATGAAGGAAAAGACTGCAGCGATTCAGAGTCAACGTCAAGATCTCACGGAGTTGAAGTAAAGCTCCGACCCTGCATTCATGAAATATATTTTACACTTTTTGTACAAACTCTGATTTTGTTTTGTAAATATTTTGGTATTGAAAACGGCTTATAATGTCGTAATGTATAAAGGTGGTAAATGGACCAAATGGGCATGTAATGCCATATTTAATGGAAATGTGTATTGAAAACAAAATGATGGGCCCCCTTTAAGTTGAATTAGTATATACAAATATATTTTCATAAAGATAAATATCCTTACAAAATGAGCATTGAAATGTGTTTTGACAAAAGAAAAGGAATTTGATCTCGAAAAGGACCACGTCCCTGACGGCCCGGCCTCCGTGGCGAGCTCCGCACAAGGCGGCTGTCACATTTTTAATGGTATCAGAGCCTAGGTTTAGGTGGTTCTACAAAATGATTTTGAAATTTTTTATAAATGATTTTGAAATTGTTTATGACAAGCATTGCATTTGCATATAAAGGATGACATGACTTTGATGTGGATCTTGTCAGTCTTAATAGGTAAGCATGGATGGTTCAGGACCCTATAGGGTTAGAGGTGACTCAGGAAGTCACCCAAATAACCCTACTAGTGTGGAAGGTGGGCAAGCGTCCCATGCTCCATCGATTTGTGAGCAAGGTCAAACAGCAGGAGGTGCTTTGGATATCCTCTAGCAGATAGCTCAATCATTGCAAAGAGTAGCACAACCAACTGCAGTTGTTCCTCATTGTTCAACCATTGAGAGAATGGAAAAATATCGACCCATAGATTTTCTTGGGAAGAAAGATGATGAGCCTTCCATGACAGAAATTACCAAAGAACTCCGAAAGAATGCTTTGCCAAATGCATTGTAATAACTGTATGTGAGAATTTAGAGGTGCTGCACTTTACTACGGTGATGAGGCTTACCAGTGGTGGGTTTCCGTGACTAGGACCACACTGCCAGAGAGTGTTACATGGGAGTTCTTCTTGATGGAATTTGGGAAGCAATATGTGGGTCGTATCTATCTGAGCAGTATGAGACAAGAGTTTCATAATTTGAAACAAAGATTGATGAGTGTGATTGAGTATCAAAGAGAATTCACTCGGTTGAGCAAGTATGCTCTTGAGATGCTAGTGACTGAGGAAGAGAAATGCCGAAAGTTTGAAGATGGCCTCAATGACCATATTCGGGCCCATGTCACATGATTTTTCCATGATGACTTTTCTAAAATTGTGATATGTGCTTTAAATGTTGAAAGAGTAAAGAAAGAAGAGTATAAATAAAAGAAAGAAGACAAGGTAAGAAAAACCCCGATGTCAGCTGGGATAGCATGAAGAATTAGGAGGACTGACCCACTGCCCTCGGTGATCGCCTCCGCTACCAAGAGGTAAGACTATTCTACCGGCACCATCAGTTTCTAGTGCACTGTGAGGTTATTCAAGAGGACCAACTCTCCTTATCGCACACACATCGTGGGAGGAAACATAAAAGGAGAGTGTTGGAGATTTACTGTGATACTTGTTTGGTATGTGGATCCAATGGATAATAAAGTGAAAGATTGTCCTAGAGCTCGTTTCGCTCACAAGACCCCTGACGGGGCAGCGCTTCAAAGAAGCATGCAGCAACAAGGACAACAAGAGTGTTGCATCATTGAGTGCACCGAAACAAGCAACACAAATTATGGGTAGACAGGATACTCGTGCTCAAGCCGGCATAAGGTAACAGAAGGCAAAGTGGAAGAGAAAGATGCACCGGATGTAAAGTTGGTAATTTCTATATCTTTGAGACTATCGTACATGCATCGATAAAATCTAGGTTCAACCCACTCTAATATTTGTACTACCATTCCAAGTTTGGGTAGTTTACCGAAGAGTAAAATCGAGTATGACATTTTGGTGACAAATCCACTTGCGTATAGTGTCATTGTGAATAGAGTTTACAAAGATTGGCCCATCAGAATACGAGAGTAAGAGTTTCCAAGAGATTTGATCGAAGCTTACTTAGAGAGTCGGCGATATCAGACATTTGGCTGTCCCGACACCAAGCTCGAGTTGGTTTGTAGAATGAAGATAGTGACCTTAAGGACACCGAGTGGTGAGGAAGTGACATTTATCGGTGAGAGGTTGAACCACCTCTCAAATGTGATATCCGTCGCTACTGCTAGACCAATGGTTCGAAATGGGTGTGAAGCCTACTTAGCGTATGTGATTGATACGAAAAAGGCAGAGCCTAGCTTATCAGACATCCCTATAGTTAGTGATTATCCGGACGTGTTTCCAGAGGAGTTTCCAGGATTACCTCCACACAGAGAGATTGAGTTCGCAATCGACGTAGTTCAGGATGCCACTCCGACATCCATTACACCTTATCGAATGGCTCAAGTGGAGTTAGTGAATTCAGCTTCGGGGCCAAAGAATTGTTGTAGAAAGGATTTAATTGGTCGAGTGTATCACCATGGGGAGCTCTAATGATCTTTGTTAAAAAGAAAGATCGTACGCTTCGGTTGTGTGTTGATTATAGGCAACTGAACAAAATGACAATAAAGAACAAATATCCGTTACCCAGGATTGATGACTTGTTCGACCACTTGCAAGGTGCAAGTGTCTTTTCAAATATCACCTTGCATGATCTAGGTAGGTCACTGGTTTGAGAATTAAGGATATGACGCATAAGACAATACTTAGAACGTGGTATGGACATTTTTGAGTTCCTGTAATGTCGCTTTGCTGAAAATGCATCGGCGGCTTTCATGGACTTCACGAACCATGTTTTCCTCTCATCAGATAAAATCAGTTTACGTTACTGATGATATCTCAGGTATTCAAAGGATCGGGAAGATCATGATACGCACCTTCGGGTAGTGCTAGAAACCTTGAGAAATGAACATTTATATGTCAAACTGAGCAAACGTGAATTTTGGTTGAGAGAAGTGTCCTTTCTTTGACACATTATATCAGAAGAAGGAATTCAAGTGGATCCAAAGAAGATAGAGGTGATTATTGAATGGAAACCACCGAGAAATGTCACTAGTGCGTACTGATCGCGTGCCATTACTGTATGGTTCGTTAAGGGGTTTTCGATGATTGCGGTCCCTATGACGAGATTGCTCCAAATAATGTGAGATTTGAGTTATGAAAAGCGTCAAAGCTAGTTTTGAAAGTTAAAAGTATTCTTAATCGAGGCACCGCTTACTCAACCACCTATGGTAAAGAATATGATTTGAGTGATGTCATTAAAAAGGACTGGATGTCCTTATACAAGAGGGTAGTGGTAGCTTATGCCTGCTGCGCTTGGAAGTCACATGAAAAGAACTACCCTAATGATGATTCGAATTTGCCACCATTGTGTCTCGTGACGGAAAATATGAGTGACACCATTTTTATGGAGAAAAAGTGTTTCATCTACAATCGATCACAAAAAGTCTTAAGTATTTGCCTCAAAGAGAGTCAACCCTGAGACAACGAAATGTGATGGGAATTGGATCAAGATTATGATTGTGTGATCGATTATTATCCCAAGAAGGCCATCGTTGAATGATCTCTCGAGCTCCTACTCCTTAATTCAATGGCGGTCCCAATCAACTGACGCCTGCTTAATTTTTATTTCAGATATTAAATTTTTATTTTTCAAAAGGTCAAGGACTGAATCCCCGCCCTATCTCGAATGAAGTGATCCGCTTCTGAGCCCTATGCATCCGGACGCTTTCATTTATCTAATAAACATTTTATTACGCTCATTTATTATGTAAGCGTTTCTGCCAAGTAAGCCCACAATCCTTTACAAATTCAAATGCAATCTGGCAGCTCAGCAAACACAATGTAACATACTACAAAGAAGCACCATGCTCTTTTCAAAATGATATACAAAATCAAGGTTTAGAGTTTAACTCTTTGTTTTACAAAATACCACTGCTCAAAAGAGATGATATGCAAATGACCCGAGTATATACTTATACGCCGTACCTTCTATGACTCACATTATCTTAGCCTCTTTTCTTTGTTTCATTTGATACCCCGCATAGATAACTACATGCTACATTTTCACAGCGAGTGGTTCTATACGCCTCAGATTCAATATTCGTTCTAACTCTGCATGCATTTAACATTAAACCATGCCTAATATATATCAACATATGCTCATGCTATTCATTTCCGCATGCTTTCAATATACAAATCATTTACCATATCATAACATGCATTTTTAATGCAACAATTCATTTCACCATTCAATTTATGAGATTTAAGCATATACATAAGAATCCCATTTACACTGGCCAATGTTGGTTCTTTCAATTCTCACTATTCAATTTAGCGATTTTCACTTTGATTCCGTTTGATGAATCCCGCCCTTATTATCATTTGGTAATGTGCTTACACATTTAACAATTCGGTCTCCCATCATGACAGATGTTGTTTGGTGCACCCCGACATGTGGTATCAATTAAATGCCATACGCCATCATGACGGATGCCGATTGGTTCATCCCGCCGCGGAATATTTCTTCAATGCCACGCCATCATGACGGATGCCATTGCGCATCCCCGGCCGCGGACATTGACAATTGGCGCGCCGCGGACGGTGGATGCCGATTTGTGCATTCACAGCGCCAATCTGATATATCACAAATTCATACATTTCTTATGATGGATCTGCCTGATGATCCCCGCCTTTATCATCATTCACATTCATTCGGTTTTCAAATATCACATTTCAGTTCCATATTCACTTTCTCGCATTATTCTTTCAAAGATATACTCAATCTATGTACTTATTTCATACTGCTCACGTACTATTTCATATATTCATTTATGTACTCGCTTTCTTATAATTTGACTATACTCATTTCATAGTTACTGTAAACTACCAAAATACTTGAAATAAGAATAGGTCAGAGAACAAACCTAAGTTGTCGAATCTAGCTTCCCTTCTCTTCGATCTCTGGCCCTAGGTTAGCGATCACCCGTCCCTAGTCAATAACATTCACATGCCACTCTTAGTGGATAAACAATTGTTAAACAATTTTAGTGAATTACAAATTTATTTTTGTTAACAGTCTTGGGTTAAGACACTAAGTCTGCCTGAAGACGAATTCGCCGAGGCGGCGAGGTACGGTGCGTTTTTCACTTAGTTCTATCCTTATTTGAACCCCCCCCATTACTCATTTCAGGTCCCTAGACACAGAGATACCGAATACGGGACTTAACGGTGCAAAAACACGTCAAAACAGGCCGTTGGAACACCGTACTGGTAACATTTTTGACTGCACCTATTGTGTTATCCATCGCGCCCACCTATAGCCCAGCCAAGACTGCACCCGATCGCTCTCTACATCCCCGTCACTGCACAGCTCAACCCAGACCACACCCTACGTGTTTTTGCTTCATAAACAAAGATCTGTACTACGCCACATTTTTCCTCCACAACTCTTCTCCAATTCATCCCACAAAACTACCATGAATCTACCCAAACCACCTAAATGTGGTTTAGACTCAATAAAAATCCATTTTCCTCGTTGGGCTTTTCACCCAAAATCCAAATCAAGGAGAGGTTAGGGTTTTGATTCATTACCTGAACCCTCAAATCTCCCTTCCATGTTGCTTCGCCTATTAGAATAAAAAAGTAAAAGGATCACCACCAAAGCTTGATCTCTTGCAAACCCCTGCCTTCTCCCTTTCTCCCCTCTCTTCTTCTAAAACGTGATGCTCCTCCAAAAATGAGCACCCAAAGACCAATTTGGTCTTTAAAACTTCTATGTAAGGCCATGTTCGGGCCTACACCCCTTTTCTCATTTCCATTTTGCCTTAAGTCACTTAATTCTCATAAGGCCTTGCTCGCCACTCAATAAATCCAATTTTCATTTTGGCATTCTAACTTTATTTCACTTTTATCATTTATTCCACATTAGCATTTAAGGCTTATCATTTGACTCTTAGGTCCTCATTTTACAAATTATATTTTTCCCTTTTCACTGGCTTATTTCCGTTCAATAAATTTCTCACTTAGCATATAATATCTAATCATATGTCACTCTTTCAATTTACATTTTACAATTCATCAATTTATCAAATTACCCTGAAAAGCCTAAGTTTGACCATTCTATACCTGCATTATATAATAAAATTATTATAAAAATTCTAGGGTATTTTTGGGGCGTTACAAATGTAGTAGTAGATGCTCTGAGTATAAAGTTAATACAAACGCTTCAAGCGTTGAATGCTCATTTGTCATTATTAGATGATAGTGCAATAGTGGCTGAATTGATAGCAAAACCGGATTTGTTAAACCAAGTGCTAGAGGCACAAAAGAATGATGAGAAAATTGCTGCAATTGTAAATCGCATTTAAAAAGTGGGAAAGAAATTGAGTTTAGACAAAGAGGATGGATTTCAGACTATAGAGATCGGGTTTGTGTACCCAATGATGATGAATAGAAGAAATCCATTCTTGAAAAGGCACACAGTGGATCTTTTTCTATGCACCCTAGTAGCACAAAGATGTATGGGGATTTAAAGACTTCATATTGGTGGTCCGGAATGAAAATAGATGTTTCGGAATTTGTGACCAAGTATACGGTGTGTTAGAAAGTGAAAGTTGAACATCAAGTTCCTTCGGAATTGTTACAGCCTATTAGGATACCTGAATGGAAATGGGACCGAATCACAATGGATTCTATGGTTGAGTTATCGTTAACAGGAAGGAAGCATGATCTGCCTCGATCGCGGGTAGACCGATTGATCTAAAGTCAGCTTCA
This sequence comes from Tetrastigma voinierianum, assembly GCA_016808115.1. Classification (NCBI taxonomy): domain Eukaryota; kingdom Viridiplantae; phylum Streptophyta; class Magnoliopsida; order Vitales; family Vitaceae; genus Tetrastigma; species Tetrastigma voinierianum. The sequence goes on along the minus strand of JAEQBH010005599.1, from coordinate 199,183 downwards.
CTTCCTACCGCTGAGAACCGACTATTCACTTGACAAGCTCAGTTTTACATATGGAAATAGTTCAGCCATATGGATTCCAATATCGATCATTTCAGATAGAGATCTGCGAGGTTTCATCAAGATTTTTGGGGAAAGCTTGCAAGAGGCTTTCTTGGGCACTGAATTTAATTTCAACAGCGTTTCCACCGTAGATGGATGGACAATCGGAAAGAGTGATCAAAGTGTTGGAAGATATGCTGAGAAGTTGTGTGATCGACTATGAGAGTAGTTGGGATAGACACATCCCTCTAGTTGAATTTGTGTACAACAATAGTTTCAGTCGAGTATTAGAATAGCTCCTTATGAGGCTCTCTACAGAAAGAAATGCAGAACACCATTGTGTTGGACTGAGTTAAGCGAGAAAAAGATAATTGACCCCGATTTGATTCAAGAAATCGAGGAAAAAGTGAAAATGATTAGAGAAAATTGAAAGTGGCCACGGATAGACAAAAATCCTACGCCAACATGAGAAGAAAGGATATTCGATATGAGATTGGCAAGAAAGTATTTTTGAAAGTATCGCCTTAGAAGAAAGTAATGAGATTTGGGAAAAAGGGCAAGTTGAGCCCTAGGTTCATTGAGCCATATGAGGTGATAGAGTGTAACACCCCAAATTATACTCTCGACGCATACCATGTTTTCAGATAATAAAGTAAATGCATTTGGAATAAAACATGAAAAAAATAAATAAGCAAAACTCAAATTGCATACAACCAAGGGTAAATTGGTAAATTATCAATGAAGACCCAAGGGTCATTAATGAGGATGTCTATAGATCGCTGTAGCAAAAGCTTGAAAATGAAATGCATAGAAAAGAAGAGTTACAGATTAAAGGTAATAAGAGAGTTAAAGGCAATAATGCCTTATCGATGGCCAAACATTGGCCTACATGGACCAAATTTGGGGATAAGACCACATTTTGTCTACCAAGTGAAACATTTGTCCCCAAAATTGGAGAGCAACCCGTAGAGAGAGAAAGAGAGGAGAAGAAGAAGAGAAGAAGAAAGAAGAAAGGAAGGCAAAAAAGGTAAGGAACTTTGTATGGATACATGTTTTGGGTTGTATGGAACTACCTTGGATGTAAGGATTTCTTGTTTAGCATTTGATCTTTTCTTTAGGTTTTGTTAGAATTCTCATAACCCTGGACGGATGAGAGTTGGGTCGAATAAAATCTATGTATGGATTTGCAGGGTTTTCTATGGATTATAGTATGGAACTCAGACAGATTTGTAATGACTGTTTCAGATGATTTTTTTTATGGATACTTGTGGGAGGTTTGGAATACCTCTTTGTTTGTGAAGAATCCTTGTTGGTTTGGTTGTGGTCCTTAATAGAGGAAATATTTGTATAGAGAAAATGTTGGGCTTTAGGGGAGATGGTGTCCGTTTTTTTCAACCCATGTTTTTGTTTCGGCCATAACTTGGCCATCACTCATCCAAATTGAGTGATTCAAATTTATGGGTAAACTAGACTTATAGGAGAACAAATATTCCTGAAATAAGTATATCCAAATTTGGACTCCATGGGACCCAGAAAATTGCCAAAGTGATGTGCTCAAGCTTTCTCGGGTCAATTTCGACACAGCTTTGGGTTCCTGAATGCTTGGAGTAGCCATAAGTCAGTTTCACTCATCCAAATTGAGTGATTCAAATTTTCGGTAAATTGGACTTCAGAACAAATTCCTAGTCACTATATCCAAATTTGGACCCCATTGGACCTAGAAAATTCATCAAAGTAAGGGAACAATTCGGTCCCTGAAATCTGTCTCATAACAGTCCCCTGAACTTGAGTAATTCCGGTTGTTTAAATCATGACTTGAGTTATATTGGTCCAAATGAGGTGATTCAAATTTCTATACAAACTAGACATCGAGGAGAACAACTTTCATGAAGAAAGTAGGGTCAAAATTGTAGTCAAAAATTGCCTTAGGAGCTGCCTAGAATTGGTCAGGCAGAATTGGTTATAGAAACTGAAATTGTACAAAGGTTTTATAAATGTAATGTTATATGAAATAATGCATCATAGTAATATGATTATGATAACATGTGTTATGAAAGTTAAAGATAATACATATATAATTGGGTTATATGAAAAAGTACAGTTAAATGTTTATAAGAGATTATTTGATAAAGAATATCTCATAAGTATACATGATATCAATAGTTATTCATGTATATGAGATATCTTTTTGTAATACCTGAAAGATTGTTAAGAAAACATAATAAAATGATTTCCTGCTTAAGACCGAGTAGTTGGATAGATAGGCATGCCTATAGGGATATAGTTGCTGCGGCATACAGTTTACAGATATCGAGGCCCCGTTTAGTCGAAGTGACATAGATCCCGGGTTGATCATTACAGCGGGTCTCCGTCAATATACAGATAGAGATCAATGTCTCATACAAGATAGTACCTTTCTGCACATAGACAGAGATCACTGTCTCAGATAAATGATAAGACCTCTGCAGACAAACGCTTATTTCCCGTATCCGCTTCTAAGGTTTTTGTAGGCATGAAACATAAAAGAAAATGATAAGTATATGTAAAGCATATGATATGATATGAGAAGCATACCACTACTATGGGATGATAGTATACAGTTACAAGAACAAGAAGTAAAGTGAAAGATTACATGAAAAGTATATGAAATATGATAAGAATGAAACATGTTATGAAAAAGTAGATATGAGAAATGCAAATTAAATATATAAATGTTATATTTCCATAAGTATATTATTTATTCCTTTATATGTACTAAAAACCCCTCAAATTCACATAGTTGTAAGAGCCTTACATTTATCTCACAAGATCCATGTCACTGATAAATTTGTTTACGAAAATATTTCTTTCAGAAGGTTCATGATTTAAAAATAAGGGTTAAGTCTATGACACTGCAAGTGCATAGGTCATACAAGTAGTAAAATCTGAAATGTAAGTCCGTATCATTCCCACGTAGATTATACGACTAAAGATCAACTACCCCAATTACAAAATTCCATGCTATTTGACTAAAAACTCAAAATGGAAGTTGTATCTAGAAAAATAAAGATTTTAGACTATTAACTACTGTTTAACTAAGCTAAAACAAATTAAATGACTAAAAATAAATTGTAACTAAAATACTAGGATCGAATCAGCTCGTGAGAAACGAAAACTATCGTGAGTTACAATGAAATACTAATTCCTACACTAAAATATTGCTCTGCTTGGTGTATGGATTCCGATTTGTCCAAGATTTCCTAAATTTTGAATCGATTTCTCCATATTCACTGTCGATACCTCGCTTCTCCTCAAGACAAGATCAAACCAGCTACTTGTATTCCCAATCCTCTTGCAAGATATGGGTATTTTTTCTTTCTCAATACTTCAAACCCATTTCTTTTTTACAGCAGATCTTTTGCATTTCCTTCTCAGGATTTTCGCAACCACTTAAAAGGTGGCTCAACCTCCCGATCTATTGGGTCGTTCTTTTCCCTTGATTAGATCTCAGCTAACACGGGGTTAAGAACTTGCCTTTAGATTATGTGAACTCTAATCATTTATATTGTTAAATACTCTCCAACTTCACCATGAGCGAATGGGTGTTTATCAAAATGAACTCTCAAAGCTCGCAGCTTCATCAATGGTAGTCTAGCATACCTTAAAAGAATGCTCTCACTGTGAATCTCTGTCGTGTCACGCAGGGCATCCCGGATATCGTAGCAAGATACATTCCTTAACCGGGTATTCCTGTGACTACTATCGGGAACTTATCAATTCAAAAATGACACCAAATAAGTAAACCGAACCCAAATAAGTTCTCCAAATGTACGCAGGAAATCGTCTAAATGTAAATCAAATCCAAAGAGGAGTCACACCCAATTACCGCACGTGAATTAAGAAATTGAGTACTGATCACGTACAACCATTGTAATTGCAATAAAACTGAGAAGTTAAATGAATCTATAAATTTATCTAGATTTCAGCATAAATTTAGTGTAATTTTAAGAAGAAAATAACATAAATAAAACAATAAATTTCCACTCATTTCTCGCAGACAGCCGCGAATTCAAACTTAAAATAAATTAACTAAAAATAAAAATAAAAATCTACTCTAAACTATGCACTGAGTTCCTCTCCTTTCCCCTTTTTCTAGGTAGTGAAGACGGAAGCTACTTTACTATTCTAAAAAACCGCTTCATTTATACTATCAAAAGAATTTGGTCGAATCCCCCAAAACCCGTGTGGAATCCTAAAAAGAAAGCCCGCTTTGACTCTATGTCGCCGACCTTAGGTTGATGTCGTGACATGGATTTCCCTTGATCAAGCCATGTTCAGTCGCGACTTTGTTGCTTCAAGGCGACTCGACTTGTAGCTGGTGCTGGATTAATGGTCGCCATCATTTACGGTCACACCTTGGTAGCCTGTTCTCAAAAGTTGATGTCGGACCACGATTTCCTCACGTCGCGACATCATTGTCTTTCTCTTCTCGGCTTCTGAGTCACGACCTCAATTCTTGTTGCAACCAGCTCTCTTCAACCTCTATTCCGTAGCTTACCTCAAGTTTATGTCACGACCATGTGTTGCCCCTGCTCGCCGTTGTAGTCCTAACCCGCTTCAAAAGTAGTTGCGACATTGATTTCTTCGCCAAATTTCTTCTTCAGGTTTTAATTGAATGATTGGTTGGCGTACATCGCAGGGTCCTGTTAATAAATGGTCGCACTTCAATCTTTCGCTGGTACCTCAGCTAGTTGTCGTGTCGCAACCCTCAACCCGCATGTCGCGACTTCAAATGATGCCTTTCATTTAAAAACTAGTTGCAACTTCTTTTTCTTTGCAGAGACTTCTTTTGTGGCTTTATTGACGAATCCACTTTGGCGATATCGTATGACGCCGTGATCTCGCCATATTCAATCGCGTCGCGACATCGCTGTGGTGTCACTTCTAATTCTTTCATTTGTTGCCTGGTCATTTTGGTCGTAAGTATAGTTATCTTTAAGTCACGACTTCGCTTGCTACGCCTTCTATTTCTTCCCCAAAACTAATCTTTGGTGATGTCGCGGACTTGGAAAATGACCGAAACTAAGCTTCCTCGTCGCGACTTCGACTTCGCTTGCAACTTCATTTCGCCAGAGCCGGTCTCTCCGGGTTTTTGGCCGATTTTTGTTTCTCGTTGTATTTTCCGCAAAATTAAATTTGAGTAAAATATCCACAGCTTCTGCCTATGAATCAACATTTATCTTGTAAATATGCTCGTAAAAATAGATTAAAAATCATATGAGCTTCTTAATTCATCAAATTCTGCTTAAAATTTTGCTTGTCCTCAAAGAAATAAAGAATTGTTTCAGTTCTCAAACAAATAAGCTTAAAAATTTTTAAGGACATTTTTCTGATTCAGTCTTTCTTATTCCACCTTCTAACTTGCAATGAGATAGCAAAGACATTTTAAATTTCATTGATTCAAGAAAGAAATGGCACACTTCTATCACAAATCTCTTGATGAAATAATATATTTAAACAGTTTATTCAACAAGTCTTGTTCTCTGTGTGTGTGCAGGTCTTCAATATTTTTCATCTTCATGTTGAATTTAGTTAATCTTCTGGGAATTTCCTTGACCTGCTTGTCAAAGTCCCATGCTTGTTTTTCATATTAATCTCCACTAATGCAGAAATTCAACCTTCAAGATCAATTAGGTCTTTTCTCAAAGTTTCTGTAATGTTGGGCTTAGGTAATTGGGTAGATAATGGGAAAATTTAAGTTGCAAGTCACCCAGTTTCCACCTTTCTTTGTACTTATTGCCTTCACTTTCACTGTCAGCTTTGTATTTGTTGATTCTCCTCATTCGCCCGATTCATCTTTTTGAATTCTTTATGGAATTTTAATTTCCATATGCACTTTATTCAAAGGGGTTCTTTGTTCTAGAACTCTTTTGCTTCTGTTTTTCTAAATGGAATAGTGCAATGTTTTGCCCTTGAAAGTCTTTATCACTCTTAGAGAACCTTGGGATAAGAACTCCCATACCAGCCAGATGGGGTGGTACCAGTGTTAAAACACCCTTACGAAGCGACTGTTCAAGGAAATAGGCCACAAGACAAAACTTATTCCCTTTTCATTAATTTATGCTTCTTTACTTCTTCACTTCTTCACCTCCTTCAATGTAACATTTGGAAATATTTTTCCCCTAGACTTGTTTCTTCCTTTACCATAGACTCTTTATGTACTGGAAACTGGATAATTTGGGCTTTTTGCTGCAGGATTATTGCAAGGAAGGGAATTTAGGTTTTCAGTTGCTGTTTGTTGAAGAAATAAGGCTCGTTTGGTTCAAATCAAGGAACTAGAGGATATGCTTTAGCATATATGAGGGTAGGCTCGAAAAGCTCAAACTACCAAGGATGGCCTAAATCACTTCGCCGGGTCAAGCCACCTAAGATTTCGCCTCAATCAATAATCTAACAAGTTCTAGACTATGGACTCTTAATCCTGAATTTCCCTGTAAGATATTCCTAATTCCTCTCAAAGTTTCATGAGTTTTGTCGACCAAGTGGCTATTTCTTCAAGACTCAGTGACTTATTCACCCGTCTGCTTCTCATACTATTTTCAACCAAGTTATTTGTTCCATCAACAATAACCATTTTTCCAATTTTTGCAATCTAAACTGAATTTAAACATGCAGGCTGCAACTCCTAATTTCCAGTTTACTAATCTACGCCCTTATTTTTCCTGCGTTTTTGTTCTTGGGAAAGAACTGAATTGTTTATTTGATCCTTGCATAGACAAGGCACTTATTCTTTTCATACTAAACAGGAAATGACACAAACACAAAATTTCTCAAGTCATGTTCATCCATCAATAAACATCTAATTATTCACAACCAAATTTTCATTCAACAAAAGCAAAGCAATCCAATCAAGCGAAAAGAGTAACTATAAAATGAAAATTCAATAAAACACAGGACAATTTGGATGAACAAAATGGATTTCTATTAGAATTTTGGGAATGTATAGATTGATAACATGCTAAGAAAATTTTTAGTTTCCCTTTCTTCTTTTGTAGGCCTTTTCAGGTATAATGTTGGGAGGATCTACATCAAAAGTGGCCATGCTGGGATCAAACTTAGGAAATTTCATTTCAGATGATTGTCTCTCGACTGCAGGGGGAATTTCTTTGCCTTTTGCAGATATATTCATTGTTTAGTTGCCCTGCATGAATGAGTGTGTCTTGCCTCTTTCCCACCTGATTAACTGTTCCTTCCACCTCATAAATACATTCTAACAGTTTGGACAAGTTCTGATTGATCAAGTCCATGGTCTCCAACTAGGTTTTTCTTCTATACTCACTGGCTGTCTTCCAACTGACTTCTTTCTTTCATTAATCTCGAACTCCTGAACGCTTCCTTGTATAAATGCTTTTGGAACCCATCAATCTCTCCTTAGCATGTTATTCCATTTTCATCTCTTTCTTCTTCATGATGTTCGGAAGAATCTCAAAGATCCCTTTTGAATTGATTATTATAAAAGGCTTGCATGCTTGTCTTTATTCTTTTCCATCATCTTTTCTTCTTGTTCTTCCGCCTCCTTGTGTTCTTCTCTTCTCCGATCCTCCAGTTTTCTTCCGTCCCAAGCCCTTTCTTTCCGCCGCAGCCTATAAATTCTTCTCGACCGTTGCCGCTTCCCATTTCAATTCTGTCTCTTCCATCTCCCTTTTCATTACTCTGAGCATTTCCATGATTTCAGTATTTTCTTCTCTGCTTTTGGATCCTTCTGCTTGAGCAGGCACTTGTTCCTGTACTTCTGGAAATGAAGGATTGGTTAGGCTTACCCTGAAAGGTTCTTCTTCTTCTGCTTCCGGGAAGATGTTGTCTGGCACTTCCTCTATTTCATCATTTTCTGCATTTGTCTCCTGCTCTATTTTTGCATCCACTACCATCACTTCCTTTTGGCCTCTTCCTTTAGGTCCCTTTGTTACTCCTGTCAGGCTAGAGGGGAAACCCGAGGACATTTCTCTTCTTCCTCCCACTCTACCCCCGCCCTGCAGACAAAGTCTGGTAATAGTGGTAGGGTGAGGGATTAGTCATCTTTTATTACTATGGTGGTATCCTCTGATGGATTCTTCAATTAGAATGCCTATATTCATTTTATATCCTTTCAAAAAGGGATAAAAAGAATGGCTTCCCTCGCTCTCCTCGATCGTTAAAGGTGTTTAGTGTGCACTATATTACGTAACATTTGAAGTAAACCAAACTCTTGCTTTCCAAGTGGAGAGCTCCTCGATGGCATGGTGGGCTCTTCTTCGGCCACCTCCCATTTCCTTCTCCGTCACAACCCATTCAATATCTTTTCATAGTTTTTGGTTTTCCAACAAATTTATACTTCACCCATGCTTAAAATCTCTCAATTTAAACATTTCATTTATTCTTCTATCCCCAAAAGGCACCCAAACACTTAACATAAACTCGAATCATTTCATTCCCACCATATTTGCATATAATTCCCTGGCAAGAGCCGAAAATCCTGGCGCTTTGTGCTCGCAAAAGAATCCCCAACCTCTTTTCTCTATTACTTCCGAAATGGGGGAATTAGTTTACCAAAACCTCTTTTGCACACAAATTCCTTGTCAAACATCACCTTGTTCCACAATTCTTGAGCTTCTTTGAAATGAAGTCTTTTCTTCTTCCTCGCTGCTTCTTCTCTGGGTTGCTCATCCTCCTCCCAATGGTTTCCTTTTTCAACATTAATTCTTTCCTGCTGAGTTTCCGATTGAACTTCATCCACTGCTTCGACATTTTCACGCATGATTTCGTCGATCAGTTTGTTAAGATTGGCGACTTCATCTTGATTTGTTGCCATGATTTAAGCTTTACGAGAATATTGCTTTGCTCTCTGGTTTTAGGGTTTCAAGATTCAAAAAGATGGATGTAGAAGTGGAAAGGTTCGGATGAATTGTAGTTTAATGGAATTTGAAATGGAACAGACGCTTGGCTCAATGTTATGATTGCGATATGGGAGGTCGCGACATTAAATTTTTAGCCTCTTAATTAATGATTTTATTTTTCAAGGAATCCTATTTTTAATGCTGGGACGCCCAAAATGAAAGGTTTTAAAAACCTACTTTTATTGAGTTTTGATTTTTTTTCTAGTCGCAACCTAAGGATTTTTGTTGCGACCTGAAATGTGGTCACGACATGGGACTTGATGTCACGACTTGCTCTTTTCTGTCTTTCCTTTCTTTATTTTAGTCGTGATTCCAGCCACTGTTGCTGTGACTTTCTTTTCTACCTTATTATTTCCATTCCAGCATTCATGGTTGCAACTTTTGGATTAATGTTGTGACCAGAAAATTTTTAGGTCTCCCTGAACAATCAAATTCACAGCAATTTCAATTTATTTAAATCCAATCAAGGCAAATACAACTCAATTCATCTTCATCACACAAATATTCAACAAAATCATCCACTATGCATCATATTAAAAAAATTACACTGTGAACAAAATACTCCCAAACTTTCAATCATGCCATATCAAGACCAGTTCTAAATAAAATCAAGAAGAGATATCGCCTCTTTTTGTCTTTGATGACAATCTTTGATTGTAGATGCTCCCCCATTTGCACAATTTTCATTGTCTTACAAAACTAACAAAAAAAAATTTACCTACTCTTCAATCAATAATGAATCAAATTACACAAAACTATTAGAAATGTTAAACATAAAAATAACAAGTAAAACTTAAAACAAACTGATGTGGATTGCCTTCCACAAAGTCGCTTCACTCTTAGTCTTGCGACTGCCGTCGCCATAGTTCTCGCTTTCTTAAAAAAAAAAAAATTTATTCAAAACTAAGAGTCATTCTTCCAATTGCTTTCTCCCAAGGTAGTGCTTTAATCTCTGACCATTAACTTTGAATTCCTCATGATTGCTGGCTCTAAGTGTCACTGCCCCAAATTGTGTGTGCGATACTTCATCAGAAAGGTCCACTCCATTTCGATTTAAGCTTCCCTCGAAAGAGTCTTAGTCCGAGTTGAATAATAGACCCGATCTCCTGCCTGAATTTCTCCCAAAATTCATTGATCATGCCATTTCTTTTGTTTTATCTTTTGTAGATTTCCGCACTATCATACGCCCATTCCTCAACTCTTCCAATTCATTTAGCTGAGTAGCTCTCTTCTTAGCAGCCTTGAAATAAAATTTAGCCATGGCCCACATAGCTTTATATTCTAGCTCAAGAGGTAGGTGACAAGGTTTTCCAAAGACAAGCCCGTATGGGGACATTCTAATGGGAGTTTTGTAAAGCAAAACTCCGTATGCCCGTAGTAATCATCAAGCTTCAAAGACCACCTTCTACCTGAACTACAGCCTTTTCAAGAATTTTTATCTCCGTTGGAAATTTCAGTCGCCCCATCTGCTTCGAGGGTGATAAGCTGAAGTTCATAATGTGTTTGATACCATATCTACTCATGAGTTTGTCAAACACCTTATTTTCAAATGGCTTCCCCATCAACACATGTAGCCTGGGTGTCCCAAATCTGCTAAGCAATATTTCTTTGTAAAATCCCACAACCGTATTAGCATCATTCTTGGACAAGCCACTGTCCTCAACTCCATTTTGATACATAATCCATACTAGGAGTATGTATATATTTCCAAATGAAGTCGAAAAGGCCCCATAAAATCCATTCCTCATACATCAAACAATTGCACCACCAGATAGCCTTACAGGGCATTTCATGCTCTTTCGCTGATATTTCCCATTCTTCGGGCATTGATCACAATCTCACCCATTCAAAACAGTCCTTAAAAATAGTCACAAGAAAAACTCGACCGAGAATTTTGTGGGCTGTTTTATCTCCCCGTGTCGTCCCTCCATATTGTGATGCATGATATTCCTTGTAAAATCTTGCTATGCTCACCTCTCCGTACACATCTCCTTATAATCGACGCCTCCTCTTTAAACAAGAATGGGTCATCCTGCATGTAGTACCCGTTGTCGTAACTTCAGCTTTTTTTCAGCCGGGTAGCTAAATTATGGTATAGTTCAATAAGCTACAGTTCACACACGCATACCAAGGTGATTGGAGGACAACCGAATACCTGCTCATCCTCGAAAATTTTCGCTATTTCTCTTTCTTCTTCTTATACACAGGTTTCCTCTACTCTTTGACAAGGATCAGCTATCACATTGTCACAACCTTTCTTGTCTCTTATTTCTAAATCAAATTCCTACAATAACAATACCCACCTGATCAGTCTTGGCTTTGCTTTTTTCTTTGCCATTAGATACTTAATTGCTGAATGATCAGTGTGTATAATAACATGGGACCCCAAAATGTATGGCCTAAATTTTTCACACGCAAATACTACGCTAAAGATCTCCTTTTCAAAAGAGTAGAGTCATTTTCCCGAGCTTCGTTAAAGGTTTTGGCTGCATAGTATATGGCCTTTGAATACTTTTTTAGCTTTTTATCTCAATACAAATCTATTGCAAATCACTGCATCACACATGATTTCAAATTCTCTGTCTAACTGCTTTGCCATGATGGGAAAGCCTAACTAATCGATTTGATTTCTTCAAAAGAATTCTCGCAGATTCATCAAAATAGAACTTAGTATCCTTTCCACTAATCCGCATAGTGGTCTAGCAATTCTTGAGAAATCACGATAAATCTTCAGAAGCCAAGATTTCCTAAGAAACTTCTAACTCCCCTTTACTCGTAGTGGGCATTAAATTTCTTATAATTGAAACTTTGCTTGGTCTTGCCTTCATCTCTCGCTTACGTAAATCATGTGCCCCAAGACAATTCCTTCGTGAACTACAAATGACATTTTCTAATCCAGAAGCTGGGATTCTCGTCTCGCAGACTCAAGCATCGCCCTAAGTTATGCAAGCACCGTTTCCAAAACTGATCCATATTAATCGTAAAAATTATCCATGAAGATCTCCATAACTTCTTCTGCTAAATCATAAAATATAGACATCATGCATCTTTGGAAGGTACCAAGAGCATTACACAAACCAAATGGCATTCTCCTAAAAGCAAAAGTACCAAATGGGCATGTAAAAGTGGTTTTCTCCTAATCCTCAGGTGCAATGGAAATTTGGTTATATCCAGAGTATCCATCAAGAAAACAAAAGTGAGGGTGTCGTGCCAATCTATCCAGCATCTAATCAATGAAAGGCAGGGGAAAATGATCCTTTCTTGTCAAGTAGTGATTTAGTTTTCTTCGTACCCTCCATCCCGTCACAGCTTCGTAGGGAATAAGTTCATTCTTTTCACTTGGATCACAGTGAATCCAATCTTCTTGGGAACTACATGCACTGGGCTCACCTAAGAACTATCTCCGATATAGCATATAAACCCCGCATTTAACCATTTCGTAACTTCTTTTCTTAACAACTTCTTTCATCACCTGCCCGGGCCTTTCATGCTCAATGGGGTTTTCGTCATTCAGCAATATTTTGTGCATGCAAATGGAGGGACCGATACCCTTCTCGATCCTCAATTGACTACAATAGCTTCCCTTGTATTTTCGCACTTAAATACTGTTTCTTCACTACCAATGCAGCTCTGATATGATGACTGGTTTTCTTTTCTCGGTTCTAAGAACTCATATTTCAAATGACCGGGTAATTTCTTTCAATGTTAACCCTTTCTCGCACTAGTTTCCGCTCATGAGTTTTCAGCCGGGCTGCATACTTCATCTTGACTATTTTCATTTATGTCAGACTGCTTTTGTTAAACAAATTTGAAGGCGTATTTCACAATCAAGACTCCTCTAAGATACAGAAAATTCATCTCAATTTACCGATGTAATGTCAAGAATACGCCCGTAATTCAATCTCAACACCGAAGACTATTGCTTTACACCCATAAACTTTCTCGCAGATCTACATCGAGGTTCCACTTATTAAGATTAAAGTGCATTGCTTCATTCCCACCCTTAGTGTCGGGCCACCTTCGCACATCTATCAAGGCTCTCCGCTTGCTAAGAAAGGCCCTCCAGCAAAGAAAGGAACTTGGATATCTTCTTCCATCTTCATGATAACAAAATCCATTGGGAAGATGAATTTCCCCAACCTTGACAAGTACATCTTTCAAAGAATACCTTCCCGGGTCAAGGCTATCGACCACACCATTTGCAATGTAATTGCTATCGGGTGTTCCCCCAAACTAAGTCTTTGCACAACTGATAGAGGCATCAAATTTATACTAGCACCAAAATCACATAAAGTCTTCTTGAATTCATATTTCCCTATGGAGCATGGAATGGTGAAACCGCAATGTGTCCTTCATTACTGAGCTATTGATAATCGCACTGTAGCAGCCAAGTTCACTATACCTTCCCTCGCCTATCTTCCTTTTCTTGCTCAGTATCTCCTTCATAAATTTTGCATAAGTAGGCATTTGATTGATTACCTCTACAAATGGGATATTGATTTCTATTTTCTTGAAAATGTCCAAGAATCTAGAAATCGCCTTTCCCGCCTTCCTCAAGCCTCTCGTGAAATGGCAATCGTAGTGTATAAGCTGGTACTCCTTCCTTCTGCTTCGTCATTACTTCCTTCGTGATGTTCACCTGGGTGGTGCTCTTCTCTCCTTCCTTTCCAGCCTCTTCCTATTCTCGCCTCGCCTCTTCTTTCCTTTCTTTCCTTCCTCGTTGTTGCTCACTTTTCCCACTTTAACCGAATTGCCATGCGCTCATTCTTCTCGAAAGTGTCACTGGGAATGTACCGCTTCCTCGACATTTATATTATTTAAAATAATCGCCTCACTTCAGGTCTCCAAGTTTTTCAATGAGGCACTTGAATTCTTCCCTCGAAATACTGAGTACGTACTTGAAAGCTTCCAAGTCGACGCTCGCTCATGGAAGTGTATAAGCTCTGGTTGCCCCCCATGAACTGCAAATATTTGTTCTTCAAATGGTCAGTCTTCCCATGACCCCGAGCAGTCATTCCGCTTCTCACCCCCTTGATTCTCAGCCGCTGGAACCTCGGGTGGTCGGCCGATATCCCCTGCTGAGGATTCTCGTCTATGCCTCGGGGCCTCAGAATGCCCCTCCTCCATATGAGAAATTTATCACGGTTCCTCGTCGGATCGTAATGTGTATGTGCTAGGATTTGGCTTGAAATGCAATTTTTGGTTCATTCACATACTTAACCTCCTCATCACCATAAGATTCTTCTTCGCTGGTGTACTTCAAAGATTACTATCTATTTTCTTTCCACTGCCTCCTATTTCACGAAAGGGAAGGTGCATTTTCTTTCCCGTTGGCCCATCCTCTCAGATGATGGCATTCAATCCTCGTCTCCATGGTCATTGCTATTTTACTCACCCATTTAACTCTCTTTCTCTCGCTTATTACCCCTTGAAAACTCAAATGGAGTTTATTTTGCATTTGGACAGTCTTCTATCGCATATCTAATTTCAAAGACTTCTTTTTTTTTCAATGCTCCATAGCATGAAGCATCGATAATGCCTTTTAGATGTATCATTTAAGGCATGATACACTATATCCATCCGGGCTTTTAAATCAATTCCATGCATAGAGCACCTCTTCAAAGAACCTCTTAAATCTCTCCATGCTATATATGTGCTCTCATTCAAGCCTTATTTGAACACTATTATCTCTTCTTTCTCTCAGGTATGACGGGAAGAATCCGCCCAAGTATGCTTCTACCGCCTTCCTAAGTATCAACCGAACCATATGGTAATGATTCATACCTAGTGGTCGCAGGCCCCAAGGAGAATGGGGAAGAGATGCACTTTATCACCTCCGCCTCACACCATTCAGCCTTCACTGCATTTTCCATCCTAAGAACCCAACCAAAAAGCCTGCTTGGGTCTTTGTGGATGACCAAGAACTGATTCTGGGCGCGACCATTGTTATTAAGGTCGTTTACTCGGTTATTTGCATCCACGTAGGTCGTCTCGATTGTAGAATATTCTTCTCAATGATAGCCCTAGAAATCTTATCAGGTCGCAATAGGAGGCCTTCGGTCACGGGTCCCTCCTGCTCCTCCGTCTACCATGTTCTCATCTTCCATAATGTTGCTTTTCGCTTTTAGTCTTTCTTAAGCTTCGAAGTGTTCTTTCCAATTCAAGACCGCTGAAATAGGTCGTAATCCTGCTCTATGCATTAAATGATTTCGAAATCAAAACACACCTTCGCATTAATAGGATTAGTCAAACTAAACTAAATATTTTCAACATGGCTTGTTAAAGATCTGGTTGATGCAACCACTACTTGAAAGCTATTTTTGTTCTTTCTTTATACAATGTCCAAATTAGCATTTCCCTCTTGTTAGAATATTGATCTATTTAATTCTTTCTAACTCGGCAACTACAAAGTTTGTTTGTCCCTTTAATATAGACTAAACCCTCAAATTCACATAGTCAAAGAGCTCCACATTTCTCTCAAGATCCATGTCACTGGGATAAATTTGTTTAATAAAATACTTTCTGTAAGGTTCATGATTTAAAATAAGGGTTTAGTCTATGACACCGCAGGCGCAATGTGTCATACAAGTAGTAAAATCTGAATGTAAGTCCAGGTATCATTCCCATAGAGATTGGTACGAATTAAAGATCAACTACCCCAACTACTAAAATTCCATGCTATTTGGACAAAAAACTCAAAATGGAAGTTGTATCTAGAAAAATAAAGATACTAGACTATTAACTACTGTTTAACTAAGCTAAAACAAATTAAATGACTAAAAATAAATTGTAACTAAAATATTGGACTGAATCAGTTTCCTGTGAGAAACGAAAACTATCAGTGAGTTACAATGAAACAGTCAATTCCTACACTAAAATACATTGCTCTGTTTTGTGTATGGATCTGGATTTGTCTAAGATTTCCTAAATTTTGGAATTGGATTTCTCCATATTCACTGGTTGGATACCCCTTGCTTCTCTCGAAGACAAGATCAAACCAGCTACCTGTATTCCCAATCCTCGCAAGATCCGGTATTTTTCTTCTGGCCACTCTCACACCCATTTCTTTTGCATGTTGCACCAGATTTCTTCTCGTGATTTTCGCAGTGCTTCTACCACTTAAAAAGGTGGCTCAACCTCCTCGATCTATTGGGTCGTTCTTTCTCGATTAGATCTCTGGGCTAACACGGTTAAGAACTTGTCTTTAGATTAAGGTGAACTCTCTGATCATTTATATTGTTAAATACTCCCCTCCAACTTCAATTATGAGCGAATGGGGGATTTATCAAAATGAACTCTCAAACCTCAGCAGTTCATTAATGGTAGTCTAGCATACCCAGAAAAGAATGCTCTTAGCTCTCAGGAATCTCCGTCTCTGTGTCACGCAAAGGGCATTCTGGATATCAGAGCAAGATACATTCCCTTAACTGGTATTCGGTACTACTATTGGGAACTTATCAATTCAAAACTATTAATTAATAAGTAACCGAACTCAAATAAGTTCCAAATTTATGCAGGAAAGATCAGAATCTAAATGTAAATCAATCCAAGAAATGGTCTGACACGTGATCGTGGAATTTAAGAAATGGATTAATGATCACGCATAACCACCGTAATTGCAATAAAACTGAGAAGAAATGAATCGCAATTTGTTCAGATTTCATAAATTTTCAAAGTAAAGACTTTAAGAAGAAAATAACATAAATAAAACAACAACACTCATTGCACAGTCATGAGATTCAAACTTAAAAATAAATTAACTAAAAATAAAATAAAAATCTACTCTAAACTATATACAATCAGTTCCTCATTTTTCGTGGTAGTGAAGACTAAGCTACTTTAATATCTTAAAACTATCTATTTATACGCCATCAAAAGAAATTGGGTCAATCCTCAAAAAGCTCCTGTGGAATCCTAAAAGAAAGCCCGGTTTATCAGTCATGTCACACCTGGTCGATGTTGCGACATGGATTTCTTGATTGCTCATGCCTCACGCGACTCTTTTTGCTTCATGACCTGATTCCTGCAACGTTGATTTAATGGTCGACATCATTTATGGTCGACCTGGTAGCTCGCTTGTTCCTCAAAGTTGGATGTCGCGACCACGATTTCTCATCGCCCTCAATTCTTTGTTGCAACCAGCTTCTTTCAACTCCTATATTCCGTGTCGTGGACTTCGAAGTTTGCGTCGACCACGTGTTACTCTTGTTCCGGGCCGCTTAGTCCTTAATCATTAAAGTAGTTAAGTAATTCTTGATTTCTTCTCGCCTCATCTTTCTTCAAGCACACCAATGATTGGTCGCGACATCAGTGTGTGGTCCTTGCTTAATAAATGGTCACAACTTCAATCTTTTGGTTGAGACTTCAGTTTCAATTTTCATGTCGCTGACCTTCAATCTGCAGATGTCGCGATTTCAAATGATGCCTTTCATTTAAAACTAGTCAGTAACTTCTTTTCGCACTTCAGGGCTTTATCGAATTTATCCACGCCGCGACCTCAGCTAAGACTATTCGACGCCGCTGACATCGCCAGGGTGTCGCGAATTCTTCATTTGTTGCCTTGGTCATTTTGGTTGCAAGCTTAATCTTTAAGTCACGACTTCGCTTGCTGGGCCCGCCTTCATTTCTTCCCCAAACCAATCTTGATTTGCCGCACTCGGGAAATGACCTAAAATCCAAGCTTTCCCCGTCGCGACTTCGACTTTCGCTGCGACTTTACTTCTCTTGTAGGTCGGGTTCGTCTGCTTTGCCGATTTTTGTTTCGCCAGATTTTCGCAAAATTAAATTTGAGTAAAATATCCACATTTCTTCTATGAATCAACATTTATCTTGTAATATGCTCAGAAAAATAGATTAAAAATCAGATGAGTTTTTGGACTCATCATATATGCATGTGTGTGTATAGAAGTGTGATGATCCGTGCTACGGGTCATCCATATGTATTTATTCCCACTAAGCATAAAGCTTAGCACGGTGTTTTCTATCCCGTGTAAAACAAGCAGAGGCAAGAGGGACAGATTAACTGCATCACGCCCCAAGGTCAACACATCATTAGGGTGCTCACTTGAAGACTTTTCGTCTATTTTGTATATGTAATATCCTTTGTTGTTTGTAAATGAAGCAATGTAAATATTGTAAATGTTGAACACTTCCATGTATGGAGCTCAGATATATTTTATAATCAAGCATTACAGATATAAGATAAGTTAAGTGTTTAACATTATATGAATGGACAAGCTTAAAGGTTATGTTAAAAATAAAATAAAATATGATGACACCTCGCTGACACCTCCGTGCCTGATTGGGGGGCATCATTAAAGTGGGTCCGTTGGCATACGACAATTTTTACCTCCAAAGTTGGAAAAGATCCATAATGTTTTCTATGTGTCAATGCTAAGGAGGTACAGGTTAGACCCATCACATGTAGTCTCTTTAGAGACAATTGAGCTTAGACTGGATTTGACATATGAAGAAGAGTCGAGATCTTGGCTCGGGAAGTGAAAGAGTTACAGAAAAAGTGAATCCCATTGGTCAAAGTTCTGTGGAGGAACCACAAGACCAAGGAAGCCACGTGGGAAAGTGAAGAAGTTATGCGGCAACAATACCCTCAATTGTTCAATAAAGGTAATTTCAATGATGAAATTATTTTAAGAAGGGGAGAGTTGTAACGCCCTTAAAATACCCTAACTTCTTGATAACATGTTTAGGGTATAAAATAAATTAAATTGTATTTTTCTAGCATTTAAATTGATAAAAAAAATAATGATAAAAACCCGAAAATTTTACAGGAGCCAAATAAATTTGGTAAAAATGTCAAATGAGAACCTAAGGGTCATAAATGAGTAATATAAGTGTCAAAGTATAAATAAAATGAAATGAAGTTGAAATGAAAGAGAAATGAGGCTTTTAAATAAGAAAAATGAGAAAAAACCAACTAATGTGCTAGCCAAACATGGCATTACACATGACATGAGAATAAAGACCAAAGTGGTCTATAGAATGCTCATTTGGGCATTCACGTTTTTGAGAGGAGCATGGGGAGAAGGAGCTAGGGCTTGGGAAAAGGAGGTATTTTTGGTGTGTTTCTTTCCATTCTTGGTCTATCTTTGTTCAAGCAAGAAGGAAGAGAAGATTTGAAGAGAGCTAAGGTAAGAAAACTAACCCTAACTCCCTCTTTGATGATTTTAGATTCGGGGAAAACCCTAACCTTATCTAAAGGTTATTTTGATTGGTTGTAGATCAATTTTGGAGTTGTTTTGGATTAAGTTTTAAAGTGCTTTTGGGTTAGGATTGGTTTTGAGAAATTTTTGTATAAAGGAAATTATGAAGTTTCAAAGGAGTTGCTGTAAAAAAAATTTCAAAACCCCTGTTTTTTGTTTTGCTATAAGTTATAATCATCCAAATTGAGTGATTGAAGTTGTTAAAGAACCATAAGAGCTAGCGTTACAAATGTATAGAAGGGACTAGGAGCAAATTGTAGCTCTAAGGCTCCCGAATATGGACTTAAATGTGAGTTTCGGGTAGTTGACAGGTATGCACTGTTTTGGGTGTAGTTGTGGTGTTTTGGCCATAAGTTGAGTTTAACTCATCCAAATTGAGTGATTCAAAATTCTGGGTATACTATACTTCTAGAGGAATAATTATATTGAAGGAAGTATGCAATTTGTAACCCTAGAGTGCCTAGAAATCCGTCAAAGTGGAGCTATGTGTAAGAATAATCTGATTATGTTTTGAAAATTAGAGTAGACTGGATGTAAAATGCAATAACTTGAGTTTTGGTGATTCCAATTGAAGCAGAAACCTTAGAACCATAGCTTCAAATGAGTAGAAGGAATAATTACCAAATTATGGATTTAAGATCCCTTAAATCAAGAATAACAGTAGGTAACCGAGTGAGCTGGCCATACCGTCCAGTTTGGCATTAAAATGCCATAACTTGAGTTTGGGTGATCCAAATGAGATGTTTCCAATTCCTAATGAAAATAGAATCATAGAGATATCATTTTATTTAAGGAAGAATGAGGAAAATATATCTCATGTGTCCCCAAAAAGTTTTGAAAGTGAAGGTGTATTGGGTAGACATCAACCCTAACCAAAAATCCTAGAATGCACAACTGATTTTTTTTTTTTGGGTTGTTATTTGATTGTGACATATTTATGATGGATTAGGGGTTGATGATGAGGAATCATGACCCAAGAATGGGATTTCAAGGATAGGAATGAGCGACAACCTTTTTGGGTTTCTTCTTCACACTTCTTTCCTTGTTTCGGTTTTGTGTATTGTTTGACAAACTAAATCTAAAAGGTTTTATATGAATATACATGTGTGCTCCGTTTGAGCCATAAATGAATTGGTTTGTTCTCAACTTCTCT
Organism: Tetrastigma voinierianum; assembly: GCA_016808115.1. NCBI lineage: Eukaryota > Viridiplantae > Streptophyta > Magnoliopsida > Vitales > Vitaceae > Tetrastigma > Tetrastigma voinierianum. The sequence continues at coordinate 178,859 of JAEQBH010005599.1, read as the reverse complement.
CTCTCTATTTCTAAAATGTTTGAAGGATTATGAAATATGTGGATTTATTGAAATGAATTGCAATAAATTGCATATTGATTTGTTTTAAATTGATTTGATGCAACTGATTGTGAAATTAATTGCACATAAAAAATTGCATGAGTATCGGAAACCAAGTATTTGGATATAAATGTATATACACTATTGTAAATTACTATGAATGATTTGAGCGCCCTTAATATAATGTTAACTGTTAAATCTGGGGGCTAAGGATGGCATTGCATACCAATAAGGGTTAAATGAGCAAAGATTACACTAAACGTAATGATGTCAAATCCGAATTCGTAGCCCGTAGGGACACGCATCAGTAGTGTTCACGAAATTATTTTTGATAACCAATCGCATACTCAAATGCAAATCGTGACTATGTTTTAAAAACTTTTTATACCCCGACCATGTACCCTGACCATGCCTGATTCACCTGCAAGTAATCGAAGCATAGGTTAAATTTGTTAAAGGACAAATTGAAATGAAAAGAAAATTGTGAAATGTATGATTTGTGTTATAATGATTTATTGCATATGAAACTGTATGATTGAAATGACTAATGAATTGTAATTTGAATGTATACGAAATGAAAATTTACATATATGTATTGTACCGCATTGGTCATTGAAAAATTATACAAAGGCATTTGATTTTAAAACATGATTTACTTAAACTGAAATGAAGAGATAAATGTATATAACCACTAGGCATGAAAATGCTTAGCTCATTGTTTTATCATCGCACAGGTACCGAGTGAACATGTATGATGGAAAAGACCGCAGCGATTCAAAGTCAACGTCAAGGCCTCATAGCGTTGAAGTAAAGCTCCGACCATGCATTCATGAAATATATTTGACACTTTTGGTACAAACTCTGATTTTTTTTTGTAAATATTTTGGTATTGAAAATGGTTTATAATGTCGTGATGTTTAAAGGTGGTAAATGGACCAAATGGGCATGTAATGCCACATTTAATGGAAAATGTGTAGTGAAAACAAAATGATGGGCCCCTTAAGTCGAATTAGTATACAAATATATTTTCATAAAGATAAATATCCTTACAAAAATGAACATTGAAATGTGTTTACTGACAAAAGAAAATGGAATTGATTCAAAAAAGAGACCACGTCCCGGACGGTTTATAAAGACCCTTTCTAATCCGATCCGTCCGCGCGATCCAAACCGGTTCCAAGATGCTCGTTTAATTCTTTTACGATTGTTTTTTTTTTCTCAAAACTCCGTCATACCACTCCTAGCCCGACCCAAATGGCGGATCCGAACCGAAGCCCGGTTTACTCCGACCGTTTTCATTTATCTTATCAAAAACATTTATTTATGTCACTTCATTTGTAGTTTTCACTACGCTGAAGCATTTCAAATGGTAGGCCCATAAACATTTACTTTTATACAACACGCTTACAAACCGGTATATCATGCCCCTACAAATGATATACAAAACACTATTTCGTAGATGAACTTTGTTCTACAAAATATCACATGTTCAAAAGAAAATGATACATATGAAGCGGTATATACTTATACGCATCCTCTCTATGACTCTGTGGTTCTTTGATCTTGCCTTCTTTCCCGTTTACTTGAAACTCGGGCATAGATAAAACTACACGTTACATTTTCATGCTTAGTGGTTCTGTATAGTTATATTCCAATTTTCAGTTTAACACGACATGCATTTATCATAAAACCATACCTTTTATATCAAACTATACTCATGCTTATTCATTTTCACATGCTTTCACTTTACAAATCACCGATCATATCAAAATGTGCATTTTCACATGCAACCAATCTATTTAACTCAATTCATAAGATTTAAACATATACTCCCAAGGATGTATTTAGTTTACAAATCCCATTTTCACTCATCAAAGTTTGTTATTTCACTGTCTATACAATTCACATTCATGATAGATTTCGTTCGGTGAATCCCGTCCTTTTGTCATTTGCAATGTGCTTACATTTACCACCCTTTCGGTCTCCCATCATGACAAATGCCGATTTGTGCATCCCGCCAAGTGGTCTTTTAAAAATGCCATATGTTATCATGACAGATGCCGATTGGTGCATCCCGTCAAGTGGGACATTTAACAATGCCATACACCATCATGACAGATGTCGGCCGGTGCATTAGTCAACCCAAATGGCATTACTAAAAACTTATAATAACCATATCAAGTTCTAAAGGCTGTTTTCAGAACATCAACATCTTTCACCCGAAGATGATAATAACCCGATCACAGGCCTATCTTTGAAAACACACTCGCTCCTTTCAACTAATCAAAAAGATCTTCAATTCTCAGTAATGGGTATTTGTTTTTCATTGTTACCTTATTTATTTGCCAATAATCGATGCACATCAGGAGAGTGTCATCTTTCTTTTTGACAAACAAAATAGGTGCACCCCAGGGAGAAACACTGGGTCGAATAAAGGCCTTGTCCAAGAGCTCATGTAGTTGAATTTTTAATTCCTTTAATTTCGTTGGAGCCATCCTGTAAGGTGCCCTAGGAGATAGGAGCAGTCCCAAGTAAAATTTTAACAGACAAATCTACGTCCCTTTCAAGTGGAAGACTCGGTAGCTCTACGGGAAACACATCCGGAAATTCTTTTACCACCCAAATATTTTCCAGTTTTACTTGTCCTCATTTAGAGTCATGCACCAATGCCGAAAAGGCCTCACATCCTTTTCAAAGAAATCGACGGGCTTGCATAGTTGAGATTACATTAGATAGTGGACCAAATCTGATACCATGTACTGTCACCGTCGATTGGTCGGGACATTTAAGTACCACAGATTTCTTATCACAATCAACTATAGCCTAATGTTACCAATCCATCCTCAATATCAAATAATACTCACGAAAAGGCAAAGCAATCAAGTCCATAGAGAACTTTCTATCATGAATCATTATTAGGCAATTCTTATATACTTGGTTAACATTAACACTATGCCCCAGGGGATTGGTCACATGCATGTCATATTCCAATTGCTATACTAATGGCATTTTATCAGACAAATGCTCGATGCAAACATAGGAATGAGTAGAACTAGTATATATTAATCCATATCATAGATAGAGAAAATATCGGCTATAACTTCTAGAGCATCCCGATCTTCATGAGCCTTCATAGCATAGGCTCGTGCTGGAGTTGTAGAAATAGGGCGATCTACTAGAACTAGGTGCTACTGTAGGCCCTTGCCTTCTTCCCCTAGCAGCAGAGCTATACACCGATTCAACTTGAGACTCCAATTCTTTTACCTGAGGAAGCCTCCAATTTCAACCTTTCTCTTTTGATTCTTTCCTAATTACTCATTTTAGACTTTTCCACCTTCATAGCTGCTTGCACCAGTTGATAGAAATTCACCCATCAGAGAAGTGGCAGAGCTGTATACTTTGCGGATTCATTTGTGAACCATGCTCAAACTATCTACACCGGAATGCTTCAATAAAGACTAATTCCGGCACATATTTACTGAGGTGGCTAAATTCCTTCTCATATTCAGCTACTGATAAATCTCTCTGCTTCAAATTCAAGAATTGCTTCCATTTGACCTCTTTATACATATCAGTAACATACTTCGCCTGAAATTCCTGGACAAAGAAATCCCAAGGCATTGGGCCTAGAAGCCGTGGACACCTTAGGACAAGCTTCCACCAATCATAGGCCCCACTTTGCAAAAGTGAGACCACACATGAAACCCTCTGTTCAGGAGGACATCTCACTTCATCTAACACCCTCTGTAGCTTCTCTAGCCAAAACTCAGCCCTTTCAGATTCTTCTAAACTTGTTCCATGAAATTCTTCAGCTCCATGTCTTCTCACCATATCAATTGGAGCTTTAAGGGATATCAATCGCTCTAAAACCCAAGCCATATCATGTGAAATCTTAGGCAAAGCTTCAGTTCACTCGACAGGAATGTCACGGTCACTTCTAACCGATTCAGAAGAATCAGAGGCTGATGGACCTTGTTCCCTAGGATTGAAAATTTCAGCAGCTTCTTCAACGTTGTCTCAAGGTCGATCCATCCTATTCAGAAAACAAGGGCATCCGCATTAGGCCAACACATTACTATACATATGCATTTCTAACTTATGAGCTATCCAGAATTGCCTAAACCAAGGCTCTAATACCACCTACTTGTAACGCCCCTTCCCCTAACCGCGTCAAGTGAGAGGACGCCACACAAGACAGAGACTTCTTAACCTAATTTCTAACATTAGTGGGCCCATTTCAATCATAAATTCATAATGACATAAAACTTGTAAAACTACCATCGTAGTGGTATTTAAAAGTTCTTGTACATAAATTCTTGAGTTCCATTACATTTCAAAAACAAGATCAAAAACCTACATATGGTGGATTTCTAATGCTGTGTTGGCCTTGTCGAATGCAGGATGTGTCTGGCGACCTCTTCGGTACCTACACAAATAAAACACTCGTGCTAAGCTTATAGCTTAGTGGGAAAACAAATAACATATATGACCACATGAAGTGGTTCTCATTACAGTATACATATAAAATAATTCGTATATCATAATATTCATATCTCCCGTAGGAGTACATAACAGAAATCTTGTAACAAAAGGTACCCGTTCATTTTCATGTTCTTGTTGTTCATTACTCATCACGCATATAGCAGCAGAAGTATATATATATATATATATATATATATATATATATATATATATATATATAGTAGTTAGTATATATATATATATATATATATATATATATATATATATATATATATATATATATATATATATATTTTAACCAAAGCCTTGTGCTTACATTTTCCAATGGAAATGGATAACGGGGAAAAAACAATAAGTACCTGTAGGTACATCACTGTATAGGACAATGATAATAGAGCAAAGTATGACCCAAACGGAGTCCAAGTAATGACCCAAACAGGGCCCAAGTAATAACCCAAATGTGGCCTACAAAACAGTAAGCTACAACATCAGAGATCCCTATAGGCATGCCTATCTATCCACTACCTGGACATAAGCAGATATTCAGTTATTTATGTATCCAGATTAGTCAAACCAGTATCCTTAACATAGGTTCTTTCACATATTTATCATGATTCTTTTAATAGACTTGCACTAATTCATGCAACATTAATGCCTTAATTCACATCAGGCATCATCTAAGAAGGTTAGGCAAATTCCTACATTATAAACCAATTATGCCTTAACAGTACAAGGCAAATCCCAAGTCCATTTTCAACTACAATTTCGACCCAGGAAATGAGGTTTTTAGACAAATTGATCTACTTACAAAATGTTCACCTTTGTCTTAAGTTTCCAAAGGCTCATGAATCAGGTCATTTGTACCTTTAAATTAGGAGGTATGGCCTAAACATTCCGAACTACTCCTAGACAGTTTCTAGGAATAGAATCTGGAATTGTGTCCTACATTTGAAAATTTTATAAGAAAGATAGGGACGTATTTTGACCATACTTTCTTCATAAAAGTTACTCTTCCAGAGTCTAGTTTGTATAGAAATTTGGATCACCTCATTTGGATCAGTATAACTCAAGTTATGATTTAAACAGCCGGAATTACTCCAGTTTAGGGGACCGTTATGAGATAGGTTTCAGAAACATAATTGCTCTCTTACTTTGACAAACTTCTGGTAACTCTGGGGACTCAATTTGGCTATACTTTCTTCATAAAAGTTGTTCTCCCATATGTATAGTTTATACGGAAATTTGAATCACCTCATTTGGATCAGTATAACTCAAGATATGGTGCAAACAATAGGAAATACTCCCTTAGAGGGGATAGAATCCGTATTTTGCTGTAAAACTCTTTTTCAGGGTTCTTAGAGCAGGATTTACATCTTGATATGTTCTAGACATTTGTATTTCTGGTTCTTAGGTTTCCTCTCCAACTAGAATCATCCAAATTGGAGGTATGTAGGCCATGTTATGGCCAATACAAAAACACAAGTTTTAGGGAAATTTGGACAGCACTTCCCCTAAAATACCTACATGTCACAGTACACAATTTTTGGTCCTTATCAAAAGACAATTCCAACCCAAACCAGAACAAGATTAAAGTCAACTTTAAACCCAACTCAAACCAACAAAAACTAAAACAAAGAGGGAGAAAATTAGGATAGTTTCCGAACCTTGATTTTCTTGAAGACTTCAACCAAGCTTTCATTTTTCCTTCCTTTCTTCTTAACATAGACAATTAGAACTCCAAGAGATAAAGATAAATAAAAAAAAATTGGCTCTTCTTTCTCTTCCCTCAAACCCGTAGTCTCAACTCCTTAGCTAAAAAAGATGATGAAATCCTCAATTCTAAGACAAGTTTGTTGTCTTAAGGGATTTTGGTTCAATTTTCCCTTTTTTGCATTTTAGTCCTCCATGTTTATTTCATTTGCAAATCACTTATCATTATTCCACCATAACATATAGTCTTCTATCTTAATTATCTTTGAGTCCTTAATTTTACGATTTACAATTATCTTTTAGACTTCTTTAAAAATCTCGGTTATGATCTTTTTCATATTTAACATTTAAATTTCCGAAAAATAAAATTTAACTTTTATTATGCCCTAAACATGTCATAAAACTATTAGGGTGTAATTTTGGGTGTTATAGTATACCCCAAGATTAGAATATTCTTTGGAGGAATTGTACTGTATCAATTTGAGATAGTGAAGAATTGTTCAGAATTTCTCCCATGGTTTTTCCTTTCACCTTGAAGGGTTTTCCACGTAAATCTGGTATTCTTCATTTTTGTATTTATTTTTTTATACTATTATTGTTTAAGTATAAATTCTATTCACGTATATGGTTGCTATTCACATATACGGTACTATTCATGTACATGATTACTGTTCATCCGATGTCAAAAAATACTACCAAAGAATAGTATTGGAGCAATAGAAGTCAATCCTCATCCCAACAGTATTCCTTGGCATTATAACATGTAGTACATCCAACCTGGTTGTTCTTGTGCCTTGCCTAACAGGTGAAATGCCGTGCTTAAATTACCATGTCTAAAAGGTTCGCACAAAAGTGGGGTCTTTTTCCAAAGTGCTCTTGGTGAACTTTATGTATGATATTAAAATATATGATAAAAGTGGGGTCTTTTTTCAAAGTGATGTTGAAATAGTGAAAGCTAGGTATCTTTTATATATATGGTATGTATAGGTACGAGGGTACTCAATATAGAAATATTATTACTTTACATTATTTTTATGGTAGGAAAAGGGGTTTATTGATGTAAAATTCAAATAATTTACTTGTGTACGTGATTGAATCGTCAAAGGACAAGGTTGGAGAAGGGAACAATCAAAGGGTACGCCCACAAAGTGAGGACTGAAAAGGAGGAGGTGATATATGAGAGTGATTTCATAGTTCCTGCAGGCTTTGGAGATATTGGTGCTATTTTAATTTAGTTGATGGGTTAGCCAATGGGGGTCCATTTCAATTGCAGCTCATGGGTTCTTTCCAAGGTTGATAACCACGAGAAGAGAATTTTCTTCTCCAACAAGGTTTCATATCTTTTTAATCCCCCTTTATATTATTCCTTTAATTCTATGGATAATTAATTTATATCATATATATATTTTCTACGTGTTAAAATTTTAACTCATGTTCATGCATGAATTATGAAATAGTCTTACTTGCCCAAAGATACGCCAACTGGGTTGAAGAAGTTGAGGGAGACGGAGTTGGAGAATCTGCATGGAGATGACGAGGAAGAACGGAAAAAGTTTGATAGAATCTATGACTATGATACTTACAATGATCTTGGAGATCCTGACAGTAGCGAGGATCTTGCTCGCCCTGTTATTGGCTGCAAGGTTCATCCTTATCCTAGGAGATGCAGGATCAGGCGTCCACGCTGCAAGAAAGGTATGTTATAATTAATAACATTTATGTATTGTGTTTTATCAGATCAATGGGTTGAAAGTAAGTTATGAGATGAATGATGCAGACCCGATGTCGGAGCTAAAAAGCAACAGCAGCAGCAGTGTGTATGTGCTAAGGGATGAGGCATTTGAAAAAGTGAAGTAGACGACATTCGGGACAAGTGTCATTACCTGGATCGTCTGATCTCTAGGGCATCAACAACGCAATGATAACCTACAAAAAAAGGGGTCCGACGGCGGTGTGCCGGCCGCCTCTTTGATGATTAAGTCAGCAAAAGGATGGAGAAGAGAAAGAAGGGAGTTAGCGAAATTGGAGTTGCATACCTTTCCCTCGTGGGGAGTCTTCCCTTTATACTCGAATTTCTCCTTGATTATAGGAAAGATAATCTAGTAGTTTTAGTGATGAGATCTTTTTTTCCTTATCAAGGACTAATTCTCCCTTGTTAAGGAATCATGCTTTTGAGACGTATCGATTTGGATACTGGGAGATCCGTGGATAAATATCTTTTTTATATCATCCACAATCAACTTCCCATATGCAGTGGGATGGCCGTCTGGGGGACTCGAACCCAAGACGGGGTTTAAAGCTCTCTCATCTGGTTTGTTCCCGCATGGTTTTAATATGGCAAACCGACTTGGACCGCTACATGATGCGAGCCAGGTGACAAACCTGCACAGGCGCTAGGCCTATTGTGTAGTGGGCCTATGCCCAAAGGCCTCGGTACTTGATGAGTGCCTAAAACACTCAGAGTATACCCGCGTCTGTCATAGGTTTAGCGTTATTTTGCGTTTAAATATGTATTTTTTATAGCTCGATACCTGAGTATGGCAAGTTCTATGAATGCAAGTGCAAATGAGGTGAAAAGAGCAAACTTTGGAAGCAAATTGGAGCAGTGGAAAGCAATGCATGAAAGTGGCTGAAGCGTCGCGACATTCCAACATCGCGACGCCGCGGACGCTGGGTCGTTCAATGAAAGTCAACAAGGCAACGCCGCGACGCCTCAACGCCGCGGACGCACCTCAACGCCGCGACGCTGCAACGCCGCTGACGTCAACGCGCGAGATCTCGCCTCCATCAAAAGCACCAAGGGTTCACTCGAGAGGTACTCCGGAGTGCGACGAATAAGGGCAATGAATTACAGAAAGCAAAGAGTTTACACCGACTTCGAAGAAGAGCCCGTGATTTGTATTGTTTCCCATTTTTGGACAATAGAATGATGTTTTTGAGATTAGATATCTACATTTTCTTATTCGCATAAGCTTAGATCTATATCTAGGCGTTGTTGAACCCCGTCACATGATCATGGATTAAAGATCATTAATGTGCTATTCATTTGTTTATAAAATTGTTTGCATTCTTTATATCTATAATTCAATTATGGTGATGTCTGGGCCAACATTAGCATAATCATACCGAAACTGAGTTCAGAGATGAGGTTATCCAGTGATCTGAGAGAGCAAATTTCCGCTGATTCGCTGCAAATAGAGATATTCGATCCTCGAAGGTGGCACACTTGAGGGTAGAACATTTTAAGCGTTTCAGAATGCTCGTGAGTTGGGATAGAGATATACTAATTCTATTCACGAGATAGGCGGATATACCTCGAGAGAGTATTATCTCTGTAAGTATGATCAACACCTCTCTATCAACAAATTATAAAATACATTGAATAATAACATCTTTTAAGAAATAATCCATTGAAGGTGATGTGGGGAGACATAACCCTAGTCTTTCAATACCAAGAATTCATTAGAATCAATAGCTTAAATTGAAATTCACACTAGATCTCTTTCATAATACAATTATTCGTATATTATCTAAAAGCAACATCATCCAACCTCCAGTCCCTGAATCGACATCCGTACTCATTGGTACATTATATTACTTGGGCGACAAGGCAGGCACTTGCGCACATAGGCGTATATTTTACACATAACGCTTTTCGCCCGTCAAGTTTTTGCCGTGTCGTGTAAAATCTGTTTTATGCTAATATCAATACTAAGTGCTTCTTTAATACTTCAAACATTTTTATGTTTATATTTGTGTGGTTTTTGAGTTTTGATACTTTTGTTTTCTTTTTGCATAAATTTTCGTGTTAAAATCACAATGGATCCTATCATCGAAGTTGACAAATGCATTGGCTCACCTGAGCAACACCAAGAATACGAATTACCGGGAGCGAGCATCAAAGAAGATTGACAACTCAAGTGCGAAGTCAAGTGTGGCAACCATATGGATCAATGGATTATGCTCAATATGGAGGTACCCCATACTTGAGCAATCATAATTTTAGATGGAGCCACCACCAAAACACCTCATGGAATACAAGCTATACCCATTCCGCACACTCCACAAGTCCAAAGATCGCTCTAGAAGAAGCTATGGATGAATTAAGAAGAACTGCTTTATTTACTATGGCACAACCTGAATTTTCGGGCATCAATGGATGAAATGGACTACTCTCGTTGTTGCCTCAGTTTTTTAATCCAAATGAGATAAGTCAACCCTCCACATGAGAGAATGACAAAGTTAGAGGCAAGATTAATTGAAATGAAAGAGTTCATGTCGAATGTGTGACACATCTCAAGTTCCAATTCATGGAATCGACAAGGGCTAATGTTCAAATTCAGCATACACCATTTGATAGCTTGAAAGAAGAGATGGCTCCGATGGCCACTTCTGGTACTCAACTTACATTTGAGAAAGAACAACCTAAAGAAGAGGAGAGTATGAGCATAGAAGAACTAGTGGCAAAATATATGAATGAACAAGAGAATATGGCTACAATGTCCTTTGAAGGACAACATGAGAGTTCGCCATCTACTCGGGTGAATACGTAAGAAGAGAACCGGAGCTACAATGAAGAAATCTACTTCAAGAGGTAATGAAGAACTTGAGAAGCTTCAAAAGTGGAGGAGGATGATGCGTAAACTTCGAAGATTTAGTTGATAGAGGAAAAAGAGTCAACTTCACCGGAATCATATGAAAAGGTAAAAGAGGAGGTTGTAGAGACCTTTCCGGAGATGACTTTATGGGGTGAGATGCATGAAGAAGTGAAAAATGAGAAGACGATCCCAAATTTTGAGGTGGGATGAGTACATCATTCACTTCAACAAATGAATTGAGAGGAACCATTGTAAACAACAAAAAAAAATTAAAAAAATAGAAAATAAAAATAATAATAAGATTGTGGAAGACTATGTGTCTGTTGTCGATTGAGCACAATCCATCAATTCTTAGAGAAGGATGGAGGCAAGAAACACCAACCCATCCGTAGTTGGTAGAGTCTAGTTGACTCTAAAACTGAAAGGTAGCCTCCGGGAGGCAACCCAAGCTTAAAATGTTTTCTTTCTTTTTTCTATTTCAGAAGTTAGTTTTGAGTCTTTAATAAATTTTCGTGCTTGATTTTTGTTTTTTTTTCTCGTGTTTTAGTTTTAATTTCGTGTTTTCGGGACCAAATATGGTTTTGGAAGCTAAAGGGTTGAAAGCTTGAAGTTCACACCCCGGGCGACTTAAAGAACCAAAGAGGAAACCATATTCGTGCCATCCCTTCATCTGACTTAAAGTCTAACCCCTCTTAACACCTCTTTGCCTCCAAAGCGAGCCATATTCATTGGAGCAACTTCCAGAGACTTGATCAACCTCAGGGGAGTACTCATTATCCATTCTTGCTTTTGTTTCACATCGACGACAATGTTCATTTCAAGTTTGGGGGGTGAATTCAAGAAATCATTAAGAAAAAAAAAATTCCAAAATCCAACTTTTGTATCTCCTTACCTGTTTTAGTTAGTTGTTTGGTTGTTAGTTGATGCCTTGTTGGCTAGTAGAAGGTCATTTTGAACACAACTATTCAAAAATGCCAAGTGTAAAGAGGACTAGGACCCTTGGGTATTTAAATGATCTGGAATTGTGTACTTGCTTGGTATAGGTGACTTAGCTTTGTCACCTCCATTGTGCTACAAGAAGCTATTTCTCAAGGAATCTATCACACCCACACTTTTGGTCTCCCTTTGTATACCTTGTCCCTAACTTTGCCTGAATTGACCAACTTTGGGGACACTAAACATCTAAGTGATGGGACACCCAATCAAAAGAGGATTGCCATTGAGCCCCAACTAAAAAGAGAAAAATGAAAAAACAATAGAAAAAGTGAAAAAGAAGAAAAAAAAAAGAAAAAAAAAGTCAAAAAAATAGGCTTGTGAATTAGAATAAGTGGATCATCCAATCGGAATCCCGGGCACAGTCTGAGGGGCCTTTCAAAGCCTAATGCCCTAAGCCATTTTGCCGAGAGTCATTGACTTCACTGCCCGCTACATGGGACAGAAGATGGATCTTTCCCACAACCTAGGGCCTTTGAGTTTGGTTGAGTGTTCGGGTTGAAGTTTGAAGGGAATTTAATGCCCGTGCCCTTTAACTAACCAGGAGTCACCAATGGATCCCCGCTACAGGAACACTCATCTAAAACTTCTTGGCACTAGTTCTCCTTCATTTTTTAGGTATTTAGAAATTTTTTTAGGTATTTTGATATGAATAAAAAGGGTGTGTTCTTATCCTTTCTTAGTTAGCTTCTTCCAAATAGGTGAGTTGAGCTTAAGTTTGGGGGTGCTAGGACCTTGCTATACACTGAAGATAATGCTATCACCTACACTTAGTTTCCTTGGGAAAGGTCAATGCGGAGTTGGGGTTGATTTGCTCTGCTTACCATGCTTTGCTTTCTACATATGTTCCTAGAAAGTTTAAAAGTTTAAGGATCCTAAATTTTGGTTGAAAAGGCTAATATTGCTAAATTGTGTTCATATTGATTCTTCCATTTGGAATCATGTTATCATACTCATCTCATTATTTTTAGTTCATGTCATTTTCAATTTTTGTTTTGTTTTGAGTTGGTCTCTTGCTTGGGGACAAGCAAGAATTTAAGTTTGGGGGTGTGATGAGTATCTTACATACTCATTTTATCCCTATGCTTTAGTTAGTTTTTCTAGTATTTTTATGTTAAATAAGTGCCCTAATGCTCTAAAAGTTCACACTTATGATCAGGTCATCGATTTGGTGGAATTGTGCAAAATTGGTGGAAACCGCGCCGTACAACAGGGAGAGGCTACTGAATTTGACGTTTTCAGATATCATATGAGCTCCTATTGCATCAATCCATATATGGATGAATTCTACACTTCAAGAGATTTCCAGGGATACCAAGAACACCAAAATTGGAGTTCGAACAAAGAAGTTATGCAAGTTCCAAAACTTTAAGAAAATCAGCAAACATTGCAGCACCTTCAGCAGGAGAGGCTACTGTATTTTGCAGTTTTCAGATACCATATGAGCTTATATTATATCAATTCATATATGGATGGATTCTACACTTCAAGATCTTTCCAACGGTACCAAGAACACCCAAATCGGAGTTCGTATGACAAAGTTATGGCTTTACGAAGTTGGAGCAAAAACATGGATCGTAGCAACGTCGCGATGTTGAGAACCAACGCCGCGAACGCTGCGTAAAACAGAAGATCCCGACGTCACGACGTCGCTGCACGACGCCGCGACGCCTGGGGTCGGCTTCAAGCTGATTTCATTCCATTTTAGCCCAAAAATGGAGGGTTTTTAAGTCAAACCTAAAGAGACGAAGGGGAGGCGGCTAGGCTCGGAGAAGGGGACTTTGTCCACACTTGGGACCAAGGAGGAGGTTGGGAGCCGGCTAAGATCTGGGAGAAGATCATGAGATTTGTGGAAGAAAATCCGAGACTCACCATCATTTGATCATTATAGTTTCTTCTTCCTCTTTTCTCATGTTTTATCCTAAGTTTATGATGTATCAAACCTCTATCATGCTTTAAATTCATAGACCTAGGGTTTTGGTTATGTATTGAACATGAGTTTTATATCTATTTGTTAATGTTCGCTTATTGTTTCTCAGGAATGCACCTCTATTGATTCATACTTGGTTCTATTTACATATTGATTTGCTAATTCAATGTGGTGAGGAGTGGTTCTTGCAAGATCTGAAAAGGAGTAAAGAACTAGACATAGATGAATCAACCTAATTAGCCCGGTAGTGAAAAAATTACTGTTAATTAGGAGGCGTGTGAGACTTTTGGATCTTAAAGCATCTCTAATGCTTGGGGTTGAGCCGAGAAGCAAAAGACCTAGTGTTAGTTGGTAGGTTATTCGACCTCGAGAGAGGCTTATAATTAAATTAGACAAAAGTCGCCTTGGAAAGCATTTTCATGAAACAATAGAGTAGAATTTTGACTTAGATCTAAGAGGATTGTCCATAATTGCACCAAGTACCCTTAGGAATTTATAATCTTCGTTTCCTTAGTTGCGAATTTCATTAGTTAGATTTAGGAAATTTCATTAGTTTAGTTTAAATTTTGTTTACTACCACAATTAGTTTGGATATTAGAGAAGTATTATAATTTTGTCACTTAGCATCCCCTATTTTCCCTGTGGATCGATATCCATTTTCTAGGTACACTTTATTACTTTATGTTTACTTGACATGAATAGGCACTCTTTTATATTTTTCTACATAATTTTATATACACACCACTAAACGCTTATCAAGCTTTTCAAGGTCATGTTTGGGACAAAGCTTAGATTGATATAGAAAAGCAATTAGATATTACTCTGAAATTTTTTGTTTTTATTTGTTTTTACAAGTGCTGGTAATTTGGTATTGTTGGTTCGTGTGTGATTGCAGCTTAGATTTCGGCAAGGCTACAACAACGAACTGGTGTTGACTAATATCTGTTTGACCCTCGAGCCGTGAAAGAACTTTACATGCATTACGCGAGAATGTGGCTAGAACAGATTAGAAATCTAGCGATCATGGAAAACACTGAAGAGCATAATCTTGGCATTGAGCAGAACGAACCACAGAGAGGCCGAAATGGGAATAATGGAAGGACTCACGCACCCAGGCCATTTATACAGCCAGATGATCCATTCATGTTACTAGAGGAATTTAATTTCACTCCACAATGTCACAACATCTACACCACCCATTCAGTAAACAACTTCGAACTGAAGTCAAGTGAATATTGATGATGCCGCAGATATCTTGTTTCACGGACTACCCCTAAGGAAAACCCGACACGCATTTGACCAACTTCCTTGAAGCCTGGTGGGATACGATCAAGTATAATGGGGTTACCGAAGAAGTTATCTCGTTGAGATTATTCACTCTCCCCAGTGATAGAGCCATATTGCTAACAAGTCGCCCACCGCATTCCATTACTGAACGATGAAGGCGCAATTTCTCACCAAGTTTTTCCCACCTTCAAAATTGCGCACCTGTGCAAGAGATCAACACGTTCGATGTGCCTAGAAGGGTAAACTATGGTAGGCGCGATTAGATTCCACGAACTATTGAGAAAATGCCCACACCACCGACTGACCAGATGGATGCAGGTTCACACTTTTTATAATGGTTTGAGGAATGCGACTAGAATCAGTTGATCGACGCCTACCGAGGATCCCCGATGAAGAAACCAATGCACTGCTTATGAAATCTAGAAGATGCCGCAACCAATACAACCGGGCCTAGAGAAGGTTACACCCGCTGAAAGCTGCGGTGGCACCTGATAATGAGGTTCTCAACAATCTGGTTAATCATGTGGCACAGCTGACTAAACAGTTAAATAGACAGCAAGGAACCGCGAATGCCATACGTATCAACCTACGGAGTTATGTGGAATTCGTGGAGACAAAGACAATAGCATAGAGTGTCAATCGTGAACCCAAACAAGAGAGCAGCCCAAAGACGTGACGAGGTTCAATCGAGTCCGTCACAAAGAAGAAGGGATGCGACGTGGGGAAACAATTATCAGAATTAAAGTCAAGGCCAAGGGGTGGCACAATAATCAGAATCAAAACAAATAACAATCAAGGGTATGGATGGAGGAATAACGTATCGCATGCCATCGAACCGAAGCAGTGAACCACCTCCCGAGAAAAAGCGCGATTTGTATCAAGCTCTCGCACGTATGTTAACCTCCCACTGTCATGAATGAGACCAAAGCTAATATGTTAAAGAAATAGCAACCCATTGAACAACTGGCAAAGACACCGAGAAATTTGGAGGTACAAATGGGTCAAATGGAAAACTTATTGACAGAAAGGCAACCGGGTGCCTTACCAAGCAACTCAGAAGTAAACCCGAGAAGAGACGGGAATGAACATGTCAAAGCAGTTATGCTGAGAAGTGGTAAAGAATTGGAGACCAAGGGGCAATCTCCAGTTATAGAGGAAGTAGAGACTGAGAAAGTCATCCACTCGGCCACGATGATGCGTATGGGCGAATGTACCCTAATGAGAAACAAATAACGTAAACCTCTATCGAAGCAAAGGCTACCGCCAGCTTCCCTACCCACAACGTCTAAAGAAACATAAGCCGGACAAGCGCTCATAATTAAATTCATAGACGTGTTCAAAAGTTACACATCAATATCCCGTTTGTCGATGCCCTGCAGCAAATGCCCGCCATGGAAATTTATGAAACATTCTTCATTCCAAGAGAAGATCGGGCCGATTAAACAGCTAACTTAACTCGAAGAATGTAGTGCCATTTCGAGAAAGCCGCCACAAAGCTCAAGGACCCGTGCAGCCACGATCCCGCACTATTGGAATGCTATCTTTGAGAGGGCCCTATGTGATTTGGGTGCCAGCATTAATCTCATGCCATTATCCATTTTCAAACGTTTGGGATTAGGTGAGGCCCGCCCGACTACAGTCACACTTCAGCTCGATAGATCTTTGAAGCATCCAAGAGGGGTAATAGAAGATGTCTTAGTAGTCGATGCCATCTTCCCGCCGGATTTCATCAGACAGATATGGAAGAAGATAAAGAAATGGCCCATAATCTGTCACGCTTTCTTGCAATCGCGCAGCAAATGATCGATGTCCGTGAGAGGAGAACTAAATTGAGAGTGCAGAAGATGAAGTCAAGTTCAACGTATTTGAAGCAGTGAGACATCCGGCAGAAAGTGATACTTGCTTCATGGCGTAAATGGGGTGAGGCTATGTTGTTCACCAAAGTGGTCTCACCGACCCTTCGAGGCTAGCCAAGGGAGAAATGAGTCCGAGAACCCGAGCCGAAGAGGCGTAAGAATATGTTAAATGGATGGACTCTTGACATAATAGAAGGAAATACTTCTGAATTTAGGGAAGGAGTTAAAACTCCAGCTCCATCGTTGAACAACCACCCAAGCATGGAACAAAACTCTACCTAGCCACTTGAAGTATGCATACCTTGGAGTAGCATCTACCCTACCAATGATCATCCAAGATCTTTGACTGAACTAGAGGAAGAGAAGTTATTGAGGGTCCTTAGAGATCACAAACATGCACTCGGATGGTCTCTAGCCGATTTAAAAGGGATTCATTTCTTCTATGTGCATGCATCGTATTTTTTAATAGAAGATGGACATAAACCTTCAAGTGAAGCAGAGGTTGAATCCGACAATGAAAGAGGTAGTCCGAAGGAAGTTTTAAAATGCTAGATATCGGGTATTTTATCCTATTTCCTGCATAGCATGGGTAAGTCCAGCTCAAGTAGTACCGAAGAAGGAGGAACAACTCGGCTATCGAATCGAAATAACATCTTACCGCCTTCAACAAGCACGGTGGAGAATTTGTATTGATTATCGTGAACCAACAAAGCTACTAAAGATCATTTCCCACTGCCGTTTCTAGATCAGATGTTGGATCGATTAGCCGGGCATGAATACTATTGCTTTCTGGATGGATATTCTGGCTACAATCAAATTGCTATAGCTCCCGAAGATCAGGAGAAGACGACATTCTCTTGTTCTTATGGAACATTCGCATTCAGGCGAATGCCCTTCGGTCAGGTATCGCGCCGGCACTTTTCAACGATGTATGATGGCTATATTGTCTAACATGGTTGAAAAGACAATTGAGATCTTCATGGACGATTTTTCGGTATTGGGTAATTCATTTGACAACTGTTTGGAAAACTTGAGAGCTGTGCTGGCAAGATGTGAGGAAACCAACTTAGTACTCAATTGGGAAAAGTGCCATTTTATGGTACAAGAGGGTATTGTCCTTGGACATCGAATTTCAGCAAGAGGGATAGAGGTAGATAGGGCAAAGATTGAAGCGATTGAAAAGTTGCCTCCACCCTCATCGGTAAAAGGGATTCGAAGTTTTTTAGGCCACGCTGGATTCTATAGGCGGTTCATCAAGGATTTCTCGCAGATTGCAAAACCGTTGTCTAACCTTCTGGTCCAAGGGATCCCATTTGAGTTTGATTCACAGTGTTTGCATGCATTTTCAGTGTTGAAGGATAAGTTAGTATCAGCTCCTATTGTCGTGGCTCCGGATTGGTCCTTTCCTCGAACTTATGTGCGCGACGCCGCTGACTTCGACGAGGCTGTCGCGTAAACGAGAAAATATTTCAGGTAATCTACTATGCAAGTAGAACCCTGAATGATGCTCAGCTGAATTATGCCACTACTGAGAAAGAACTCTTGGCTATCGTCTTTGCTTTCGACAAATTCAGGCCATATTTGATTGGCAACAAGGTCGTAGTACACTCCATCATTCTCGCCATTAAGCAATTTGATGACTAAAAAAGATGCCAAACCCCGATTAATTCGGTGGGTCCTTTTGCTGCAAGAATTCGACATAGAGATTAAAGACAAGAAAGGCACTGAAAACCTAGTGGCAGATCATCTTTCGCGATTAGAAGGGGCCAGAGATGGTGCTCCAGTGAATGACGAATTTCCAGATGAGAAACTCTTAGCTATTGAAGACAAGAGGGCAGTTCCATGGTTCGCAGATTATGTGAATTATTTGGTGGCCAAGGTAGTGCCTCCGGAATTTAACTATCAACAGAAAAAGAGGTTTTTCGCACACTTGAAACACTACTATTGGGAGGAGCCAATTTTTGCGGCATTAATCGCGCCGATCAGTGATTAGGAGATGTGTGCCCGAAGATGAAATGCACGTGATTCTTAACCACTCGTCACACTCTACAAGCAGGGTGGACATTTTGGTGGCCGTGAGAACTGTTCAAGGTGCTTCAATCAGGTTTTTACTGGCCTACCTTATTTAAAGATGCTCATCAATTCGTTTCCACTTGTGACAAATGTCAACGAATGGGAAACATTTCTAGAAAGGACGAGCCACCCATGCATCCCATTTTGGAGGTAGAATTGTTTGACTTATGGGGGATAGATTTCATGGGACCATTTCTCGCATCGTTTAACAACTTATACATCTTGCTGGAAGTAGACTATGTCTCAAAGTGGGTTGAAGCGATTCCTACCCACACTAACGATGGAAAGGTCGTAGCTCAATTTCTGCGCAGCCACATCTTCTCACGCTTTGGAACCCCTCGAGCATTGATCACAGACAATGGTACTCATTTCTGCAATAAGGTAATTGACAAGGTTTTGAAAAAGTATGGGGTACGCCATCGTACATCTCTTGCATATCACCCACAGTCAAATGGACAAGCAGAGGTATCAAATCGAGAAATTAAGTCCATTCTAGAGAAGACAGTTAACAATTCCAGGAAGGATTGGTCTAAAAAGATTGAAGATGCACTCTGGGCGTACCGCACAGCATTTAAAACTCCCTTGGGTATGTCACCGTTCAGAATTGTTTATGGTAAAGCATGCCATCTTCCAGTAGAATTGGAACATCGAGCTCATCGGGCAACTCGACAGCTTAAACATGGATAAGACATCGTCTATGAGAAGCGATCAAGCATAAATTGAACTAGACGAATTTAGGAACGTAGTTTCTACGAAAATGCCCCGCATTTACAAGGAAAGACAAAGCTCAGCACAATAAACACATTACCATAAAAAGAGTTCACTACAGACAACAAGTTCTTTTATCCAATTCTCGCCCAAAGCTCTTCCGGGGAAATCAAGCCTAGATGGTCCTGCCTTCACAAAGGACTAAGGTCTTTCACATGGTGGGGCGCAGGTTACACATCCTGAGAAAGGCACATTCACGGGCCACCGCCCAACTGCTGAAGCCAGATTTTGAGGCGAAGCCATAGAGCAAGGTGTGATCATTCCTTTGACCGCATCAAACGAAGTGTAGTAAGCAATCATAAGAGCTCGGGTTCCCGAGCACATTGAGATTCAGGGCCGTCGAGCTAACGACATTAAACATAGCGCTTCTTGGGAGGCAACCCAAGTTTTTCTTGAACTTTTCCCTTCTCTGAGTGACATTTTTCTTGTTTGTTTTCAGTGCTATTGGTTTGCTGGTTTTGTCCGTAATCAATATCTCTACTTGGTTGTGTACTTTTAGGACTCGCGAACGCAGGTACTGGGGAGGATCAGTTTATGCAGAACATTACAAGTGCAGAGAGTCACATTTACAACAGGGGAGAGTCACTTAGACATGGGCTACTTACTATGCAAATTTGTTTTGAAGTTTTTCGCAACGTCACACGTCATTTCAACGCCGCGACGCTTTCAACGCCCGTGTGACGTCGAATTCGCTTCTGGGTGGCGGCGTGGAGATTCCAGCGTCAGCGGCGTTGCGCGCTGAAGTGTCTGCGGAGCGTCGCGGCGTTGATATCTCGCGTCAGCGGCGTTGAATTTTCCGCTCTGCGGGCGTCATGGCGTGAGATATCAGCATCGCGGCGTTGATTATACTTGCGTCTGCAGGCGTCGCGGCGTTGATATCAACGTCGCGGCGTTATTAATATACCGATCTACGCCAGCGGCGTGGCGTTGCCCCGAAACGTCGTGGCGTTGCACGGTTTTAAAGGCCAAACACGGCTCATTTTTTATTTTTTCTTACCTGTATCAGCCTACTGAAACCATAGCCTCTCGGCCCGACATTCGCGCAGAAATGATCGCCAGGGTCCACTACCGCGCGGTCGGAGGTCAATATACTGCCCTCCGACATCCTCTTTGCTGCCCACCGTCACACCATCTCACACCCAGTCCTCTGTTAGGGCCTCCCATTCACACTACAATCCACTAAGGTGTTCTCGAATGGGACTTGGCATCCACAGTAGGTCTACGAGTCGTTTCACATCTAGGGCCACATTAGGTTTATTTTAGGTTGGTAGGATCACATTTAGGGTCCCAGTACACTTAGTTAGATTTCATTTTTCCTAGTGCACTCTAGGTGTTTGTCGTATTGTCTAGGCCAGTTGGGTGTGCCAACCTAGTGTCATCCCATTGCATTGCCGAAAACAGCGATCTAGGTGCTCCCCGATGTCTGGAAAGGCGAAATTGCCTACCAGCGAAATTCGGTCTAGCGAGGACCCGACCCCAAATTATGATGTCACGCGGTTCGTCAATGAGAGGGCCGCCGATCGGTTCGGCACCATTTGCAAGAACCGATCGTTTATCAAGGAGAAGGGTTTTCACCACCCTGATGACTTTTTCCGCAAGACAATAGCGGCTAAGGGATGGCGAGCTTTGTGCCAACCACCTCATCCAGCTGCGATGAGTGTGGTGCAATTTTACGCCAATCTCGCCTCCCACGTCCTTAAGAAAGTGCGAGTGAGGGGAGTATTGGTTGATTTGATCTGGTCGTCGGTAAAAGCTATTATAGTCTAGATCATGTCCTACGGCGGATTCGATCGGCTTTACGAGCACCCCGACTACCCCGAGGTCATTCGGGTCTTGACTAATGGCCGGGGTGAGTGGAAGGTTAATAGTGAGGGCCATGCAGTCCATTTCAAGGCCAAACATTTGGCCTTTATACCTAAGGTCTGGCATCACTTCATCACGTCACTGTCCCCAGTCCGACGACGAGCGTGTGTGAAGTGGCTTGACCAAACGTGCCACAACTCAACTATGCCATCATCACAGGGATGATATACCATTTGATGTTGGGGCGGGTTAGAGGATGCTATCCTCCATAGCAGGGATGCAAAATGAATGCAGGGCACCCTTTCCTCATCTTTGGCTTATGCCTTGAGAAGCGGCGGGGTGCCTCGACGACAATGAGGCGATGGTTACACCCCATAAAAGCCATATCAGTCAAGAGGGACAAGCTAAGATTGTCCAGCGACACGAGGGGGTCTCACGATTAGGCCATGAGCCCTCGGGCGGGGGCTGACTTCACGATTATCGGGGCTCGCTATGGACTCACGGCGATCCCCATGGGGACATTGTGATCCTCGTCCACGCCCACCTCCGCGCCCACCCACAGACGACCCCGGCAGCGCTCCTCCAGGTCACGGAGCCAGGGACGGTGCTCTCGCTTCTTGGCGGCGGCGCCACGGGGAAGAAGCGAGACCGGGAGCGCCGAGTCCTCATCACACGAGGATATGGAGCGCCCGGGCTGATGTGCGTCTTTGTGTTAATGACCAGGCCCACCATTCTTGACCCAGCGGCCGATCCTTGCGGGCCCGGATTGCCTGACTTCTCACTTACCACCGGCCCGCCCACCACCTCCACCATGGTGATCACGGGGAGTTCTCTTTACCCTCTCTTTTGTTCGTTTATTGCCGGTGGAGACCTTTGGATATTTGTTTGGGGGATAATGTAGATGGTGATCGAGGGATTTTTAGTTAGATTTGTTTAGTTGTCATTTTGATTTTCCTTATTTGTGGTATTTTTTTCTTTCGTTTAAGCATGTTAGTTGTGTGCGCCCCAGTCGGTCAACCCAGTTGGCGGATCGAACGGTTTCGGGACGAGAACATATCTTAGGGACTCTTTACACAGCAATTAGACATTGGTATATCAAAGTCTTATAATATATCAACATCATGTACAAAAGTCCAAAATAACACTACCACCGTAGTGGTGTTTACGATGTCACATATATACGATGCGGGTCCCATTACATATTCAAAACTATACATTTACAATTGCGTCAGTGAGGAACCTCTGATGTAGACCCCTAGTCGTGTGTTGTACGAAGAATGCGGGAAGTTCTCGGACGTCTTCTCCTGTACCTACACGGATTAAAAACCCGTGCTAAGCTGTACGCTTAGTGGGAAACATATATAATATGCATGTATACAGTTATAATAAGCATATAACAATAACGGATATCAGAAATTACATGCATTCATCTCATGGGTTTATACAATTACTTATGCTTATTCTTATATAAAAGTACCCGTAGGTACTACACAGGTTTATTGTACGGACGTACCCGTAGGTACCCCTCTTGCCCCGGACTTATCTTGTATTCTGGGACTTATATTTGTCGGATCTCAGTAGGATTCTGAGCTTACTCATGTTCAGAAATACCCTTAGGTATTCTGAGGATCAAAAGCGATACACCTTCATGTCCTCTTATTCATTATTCGAGTTATTATCCTTATAATTATGGGAATACCTTGACCAGTTCTAATAAAAGTGTAAGACACTGTATAATAAGTATCCGAATGCTATACAATACGGAAGTGCCGTAGCACAAAGTAGAATTTCCAGATTTCTGAACAGAGTGTCGTAGCATAGCAGGACGGGAGTCTTGTAGCCTTAGCGGAATATAGAAGTACTAATTAAAGCGAAGTCTTGAGACACTAACGGGAGTACGAGTACTAATCGGATCGGGAGTCTTGGGAGCACTAGCTAGATCAAGTACTAATCAAAACAGGAGTGCGAGACCTTAGCAGTGCGAGAAGTACTAATCGAGGATCAGGAGTCTTGGGAGCACTTAAGCCCGAATCTCAAAGTACTAATCAGAACAGGAGTGCTATTTCGGTTAATAACTGGTCTCAGGTATTTTTATAATTATATGAGTTCAGTAACTTACTATCTTATAATAGGGCATTCTTAGCCACTTATGTGTTCATGACAGATCAGATTTCATATACTGGTAAGGTATGATGCGTATGTAATCACACCTTATTCATATATTCTTATTATCTTCAAGAATCTACTTTGCAGGGAGTGGAATCAGTCATTCGGATCATCAAACTAAAGTTGGCACTTTCATGCCAACTAGTCCTTTCGATTTTACAAGGGACAGTTTGAAATACTCACTTTTTCCGGGGTCTTAACTTCATGTTGGCACTATATCTTTTTGTACTCCTTTAAAGTTAAGGTGCCAAGGGTTCTATTCAACTGGAATCACCCGATTCGAACAGAAACTCAAGTTACGTCGAAACAACTCGACTACTCTATGATCAGGCAGTGCAGGAAATGGGCTTGCACATAGCCCCACTTGGAGTGAATTTTTGGGCTATCTAGAGTCATAATTTGGAGATACTTATTAAATATGTTTTGTTCTCCTTGAAGTCTATTTTAAGTGGCCACTTGAATCACTCAAATCGGATAAGAAATGAGCAAGTTATGGCCAAAATACGAAAACTGGTCAGAACAGGAAAACCAGAACAAGTTGTACCGGTACAAGCTCAAGTTGTACCGGTACAACTTGGCCAAAAATGACCAGAACCGAAATTGTACCGGTACAAGCTCAAAGTTGTACCGGTACTAATCCCTAATGCCCAGAATGGAAGTACATTTTCTCCTTTCATACACTTATCATCCATAGATAAAAACCTATCACATAAATACCTCCCAAAACAACTATATTGTAGGTTATAACCAGCCACATAAACCAATTATAAAGGTTATGTAGAGTTTGTTGTAAACCCTAACACAATTTCCATGAATCCCTCCTCAAAATGAGGATTTCATACCAATCTTGTGCTATTTAGAATTATAGCAACCCTACTTTCAAGAAACCTTTGGTTAAGATGTAATCCTAACAACTCTAGGTTTGGGCAAGCTCCTAACCATCCAATTGCATGAACCTTCACATAAAACATGAGAATTCCATCAAACATTCATAGTTTCATACCAAAGTCAAGCATCCATACCTTGGTTGCTCCCTCCTTCTTCTTCTTCTTCTTTCTTCTTCTCCTTCCTTTTTCCTCCTCCTTCACGTAAGCTTCTTGTTTGGAGACCAAAAATGCATTTTTGGTCTCCCAACTTCTCTTTATAATAAAGGTTTTAAATTCTTTAGCATTCTAGCCATTAACTTTCCTTAATTACATTACAAATCTCATTATTTATACTTTGGCCTCTAATTATATAACCCATGTCTTTGATGTCCCTCTTTGGACAAATTACGGTTTTGCCCTTATAATTTGTACAACTTCCGAGTTTTTAAGTTTCTATATTTTCGCAGTTAATTTACGAAAATTTTAATTTATGTCTACAAAATACCCTAAACATGTTGAAAACAACTAGGGTATCTTTCGGGGTGTTACAAGTTGTGTTTCCGTTTAGTTTCAGTTACTTTTTCAATTTAATTTGATGAGTCATGTGTTAGTTTTTGTTTGCGTGTGTGTTAGGTCATTCTTATACGTAGTAGTTTCATGTGTAGGTAGTCTGTGTATGTGTGCCATGTTGAGAGTCGAAGATCGCTTTTGGACCGAATTCACTATTGACATGGAAGAACGGATGCATATGATGTTTGATGCTCGGTAATTAGGTTGAATAGGTGGGAAGGCTTAGTAAACCAATTCCGGGTAGTCAAGAAACTATTTCTCAATGACCCTATCACACTCACACACTAATGACCTTCAGGGTATGCATAAGTGCCGAGACCAACTACTTAAGTTCAACAACCCTTGGGGATGCTAATCACTTAAGTGATGGGACATGATCAAAGAGGATTGCCATTGAGCCCCAACTATAAAAAAAAAAAATGGTGTGGTGAATTAGAATAAGTGGGTCATCCAATCGGAATCCCGGGCACGATCAGGGGGCCTTTCAAACCTAATGCCCCCAGCCGGTGGCTGGAGTCATTGACTTCCTTTTATTTATGGGACAGATGGATCATTCCCCACAACCTAGGGCCTTTGAGTTTGGTTGAGTGTTCGAGGTGAAGTTTGAAGGGAATTTAATGCACACAGTGCCCTTAACCAATTGGTGAGGGAGTCACCAATGGATCCATATCTGAGGAACACTCATCAAAACTTCTTGGCACTAGGTCCCTTTTTTTGGAGTATTTAGGAAATATTTGCAGATATTTTGGTATGAATAAAAGGGTGCGTTCTTATCCTTTCTTAGTTAGCTTCTTCCAAATAGGTGAGTTGAGCTCAAGTTTGAGGTGTCGGAACCTGGTACACACTAAGTCCATTCATTCCAAAGCACACATAGGGACCTTGGGAAAGGTTATTGAAGATCATGGAATTTGAGGCACTAGTCACTTTTACCTATTCCAGCGGGGTTTTTCAGAAGTGAAACTTTGTATGCATCATGAACTTCGAACAAGCGTGCGGTGTGAGAGTTGGTCAATTTGATCCCACTTATCGACATGTGCATCACTATCTTCGTGTTAGACTTGATATGTCGGAGTGTGTGTCTGTTGGAGTCCATTCTTTTAGCGGGGACAAAAGTTAAGTTTAAGGGCATGATGGGTGCCTCGAAACACTTTCAGTATACCAGCGTCTATCCTAAGTTTTAGCGTTATTTGCATTTAAATATGTATTTTTATGGCTCGATACTGAGTATGGCCAAGTTACGTGAATGCGAGGTCGCGAATGAGGTGAAAGGCAAACTTTGGAAAGCGAGTGGAGCGTGGAAATAGCAATGCATGAAGTGGGCGGGCGTCGCGGCGTTCCAGCGTCGCTGACGTCCTGCGTCAGCGGCGTTGACATTGGGTCAACTAATGAAAGATCAACAAGCGCTTAGCGTCGGCGGCGTCGCGGCGTCCGGCGTATCGTGGCGATCTCAGCGTCGTGGCGTCTCAGCGTGGCCGGCGGTGCAGCGTTGCGACGTGGTGCGCGAATCGCCCTCCATCATTAAAAGCACCAAGGGTTCAGAATTCGAGGTATCGGGAGGCATACGAATAAGGGCACGAAATTCCAGAGCAGTAGCGACACCGACTTCGAAGAAGAGCCCGTGATTTGTATTGTTTCCCATTTTTGGACAATAGAATGATGTTTTTGAGATTAGATATCTACATTTTCTTATTCAGTATGTTTTAGATCTATATCTAGGGTGTTGTTGAACCCTGTCACATGATCATGGATTAAAGATCATTAATTTAAGTTATTCATTTGTTTATAAAATTGTTTGCATCTGCTTTATATCTATAATTCAATTATGTGGTGATGTCTGGCCAACATTAGCATAATCATACTAGAAATTCGAGATTCGAGAGATGAGTTATCGGGGGATCACGAGTAGAAGCGACCTTGATTGATTCGAGTAAATAGAGATATTCGGATCTTGAAGGTGGCATTTGAGGGTAGAACATTTAAAGCGTTTGGAGCGGGTTGGGATGAGATATACTCAATTCTATTTCACGAGATAGGCGGATATACCTCGAGGGGATATCGTAAGTAAAGATCACCTCGCCATCAACAAATTATAAATACATTGAATAACATCTTTAAGAAATAATCCATTGAAGGTAACAGGGGGAGACATAACCCTAGTCTTCAATACCAGTAATTCATTAGAATCAATAGCTTAATTGAAATTCACACACTTTAGATCTCTTTCTTACAATCTGATTATTCGAGATATTATCTAAAAGCAACATCTTTGTATTCAACTCCACATCCCACAGTGAATCGATATCCGTACCATTGGTACTATATTACTTGGGGGTGGCCAGCGTGCATGGCACATAGGCATATTTTACACATAACGTTTTGACTGTCGGTACTCACCAATGCCCCACTTTCTTTGTGAGAGATTATGCACTTTCTAGTCGAAAAAATACTATGTTGGGATCCCGAGTATATGAAGAATCGTAGGTATTAATGCGCATATTTTCCAATGCGTGTGATATTCCGGTGATTCATTCAATGGGCCTCTTAAGGCCCCTCCCCTATATATGCTCCGGGGTGAATCTACGGGGTCATGAAGTTATAACAAACTCCTCTTCGATTTACCTGAAGTGTTGCCCCCATTGTGATTTCCTCCCTCACTCGCATCCATAGGTCGGTGGAGTTTGAGAAGTTATGAAGGTAGGCTTTCAAAAATTTATGTCGCTGCTTATCACCAATGGATATTGTGTGTTTGAGAACAAAATTTGTGTTGACCTACCAGATGTTTTAGGTGTGGAGCCTGATGGTGCTAATTCCCCTCTTCCAAGGTTCTTTGCCAGGGCTAAGCGCCTCCCTGTCTCTGCACCCTCCAGAGTCGCAGCGATCAAGGTTTGTTGTTGAGACAAGAGGAGTCCTCTAACAGAATATTCCATACTCTTCCTTTTCTTCCACTTTTTCCTTTCTCTTTGTCTTTGTTTCCCTTTGATAATTAGTCAAGTATGGCTACTTCAATGGATTTGTAATAGGTCTATCATGGTTGTTTGGACACATTTGTTTTTGTTCTGTGTAACCCCTGATGCCTATTGCCTTATTTTAATAAGATTTGGTTTATGGGCATAGTTGTGCTCCGAACTTTACTGATTGTTTATATGTTTTTGAATTTTTCGACATGGACTTCTCTTTATAGGTTTCGCATGGCTAATGGGCTCGACCCGTCTCTAAATGCTCATCGAGGGGCCCGGTAACCCAACGGACCTAGGCCCATTGAGCTGTGTGCTCGATGATTGATAGCCCCAAAGGGCTGGGCTCTTATAATTAGCAAGTTTATGCGTAGTTTAGAGGCCCTATAAGATGAAACGCCTTGTGAACTGATGAGTGCCCAAAAACACTCATTACAAACTCAGGATTTAGCGAGATTAGGGATCGATTTCATATGCGTATGACCATGTTTTGATTACTTTTCTAATATTTAGTTTTATTTGGTTTTTGTAGGAGAAACACTTGAAAATGCTGAAATTGGAGCCGTGAAGGAGGCATAGAGAAGAGTGGTGTAGAAATCAGCCCAACGTCGCGACATTGCGGGAAAGTCTCAACAAACCTTATCTCTTGGAGATGCTATAAAAGGGATGGGAGAATCACATCAAAGGGGTTCGAAATAAATTTTCAAAACTAGGGTTTAAGGAATTGGAGTTTGGAACAAGAGAAAGAAGATTAGAAGACTGGCCTTTGGGAGAGAAGACTTGAAGAACCAAGGAGATCATCATTCCCTCGATACTTAAAGTTTTCTCTATTCCTATTACCATGTCTTTCTTTTTATTTGTATTGGAACAGAACCTAATGAGGTTCTAATTTTGTGGTTTAGGGTGTTGGTAGAGTTTTGGACATGAATACTATGTTAAAGTTTTAGCCTTTTTATAATTCCATTATCTTTTATATACTTGTCTGATGTAATAGCCCCAGATTGAAATCATATTAATTTCTTATCAATATTATTAATATGTGAGTGTGGTTCTTTGTAAGATCACGAAGTGAATGAAGGTAGACATAGTTAGGTTAACCTAATAAACTTGGTAATATAGGATTATCAATGATTAGGAGGCTTAGTAGTTCTTTGCACTCTATGCCTTTAATGCTTAGAAGTTTGAGCCAAGGAGCAAGAAACTGGTACGATAGAGGGAGGTCAAAATGACCTTGAGAAAGGCTTTGATTACGTGCAGAAGGCGCTGCTTGGAAAACACTATATTAGATAATGGAATGGAATTCATGACATTACATAGTAGGGATTGTCCAACAACACCAACACCTAACCTTTTTCATCTTTAAGTCCTTTTACATCTAAAGCAGCAATCCTTTTAAGTAATAGTTTAATTTGTTTTTAAGTTCGCCTAGCCATCATGATTGCTAGTTTGAATATTAAAGGAGTATTGTAATTTCGGTATTTAGCATACTACGATTAAGGTGTTCCTTATGGATTGATATCCGTACTTAGGTACACTTTACTACTTGACAAGCGTATACTTGCGTAGAATAGGCACTTAGTACTTCTAATTGCATGTCCGCAAAACCACAATCACGCAATACGCCTATCATGAATACCAAGCGTGGGGTGAGGGGCGCATTTCTCGATACTTGGTTTGGTCTGCCAGTGCATTTACCCTATATAGGGGTAGGGATCTAGAAGATAATTTCTTGATCATCACTTAGAAGCCTCTCGCCCAAAAATCCTCTGAGCATTTGCAATACTTTTGAAGATTTTGGACAAGTAGCTGTTGAAGGTTTTCGACCATTTTGTTAACTCCTGGTGGGCTTTTCCTCACGCTGTCCGATTTTGCTTATGCGGTTCTTTATATGCATTAGTTTTATTTTAAACTGCTTACGTTTTGACCATCGGTGGGGTTTCTGCGTGGCCCCATGCGGCGTTTTTGGGATCTTTCATTCTTGTGTGTGCCATAGTAGTTTTCGGAAAGCTCCTCAACTATGGTTTTAGTCCTGTTATCGTTTCACTAAGAGATCCTTGAGTTGATCCCCTTTTTTTCTTTTTTCTTTTTTTGCTTGTAGAAGGTCGAGAGGTCAAGAGGAGACTTCCACCAGTCAAGTTGGGCGCAAGAGGGGTTCCAGTTGGGAGTCGCCTACTACAAGCAGCCTAGTGGCTTCTATGTCCGTGGAGGAATTGAGGTCTTTCTGCCGAGTCCCTAACGGCATTAACCTAAAATTATCAAAAGGACCAGCTTTCTCCACTGTGGGACACGCGAATAACACTGTCTTCTTCACCTAGGAGCAGTTCGCAGTTGGACTTCGCTTCCCAGTTTCGTCGTTGGTGAAGCAATTCTTGCATGTCGCCTTGGCTCCTTCTGCACTTATTCATCCGAATGTTTTTGTGACACGATGGGTCAAATTTGGATATCTAGCTGAAGCGAGATATGTTTACGATCTATCTGTTGAAGTAGGGACTAGGGGTGGTGCTTATGTCGGCTCAGTCCCCGGCGCTACAATTTGTAACAAGGCTCCCACCGATTCCTTTAAGATGGAGAAGCGAAGAGTTGTCTGATTGAGGGCCGCGTACGGCGCTCGGCTCTCGAGGGGGCTTTCTTTTGGCGTGGTCGATCTCTTATGTTCCCGAGGTTAGTCTTAGTTCGAGTTTTGTAACCTAAGTCACGCTAGGCGATTACGTGTGTTGACACTCATCCGTTTTTGATGCTATCCGATAAACATAGTTTGGCGACCGATCGCGGTTGAGAAGATGGCTGGAACATTAAAATGACTACTAGAATAATAGATGAGCACAATCATGAGCTTTGGTTGAAAGGTGAGGAACTTGCAGGAGTTAGCCGCCTACGCCTTTCCTTGCATTATCCCCGTTGTTCCTCGCTCATTACCCGTAGAGCTCATTGAGGGAGAGCATTTTGTTCTCACCGACCTCTGTAAGTCCAGCCCGGGTAGGTCCTCTAGAGCAGTTGCTGTTCAGGAAGTTCAAGCGGAGGCCGCTATAGGGGCCTTAGTGAGGCCTATCCGAGTCACCCGGCCCCAAACGTCGGGCACTTGGCCTGAAAAAAAAAAAAAAAAAAAAAAAAAAAAAAAAAAAAAAGATAGGAAAAGGGCTCGGCAAACTAATGCAGTCAACACCAGGCTAGAAGGCTTCGTGGACTGGGCGGGCATAATTTCCAGTGAGCTTGTTGAGGAGGAGTAAATGTCTATGCTTTCCGCCGAGTTTTCCAAATGGATGAGTAAACGGATTGCGAACTCAGAGGGTGAGTCTACCCCCATGTTTGATGGGAAGCGTCCAAAGCTGTCTTCACTAGATGAAGAGGCCCAAAAGGATTGGGCAATAATCCCAGTGGACTCCCCGAAAAAGCCCCAGCGATCAGCCGGTTTTGGAAGGCGCTCCTAATAAGGTCGGTGTGCCTTTGGAGGAGGAGACCTCAGTTGGGGGGCCTTTCAATGTCGACGAAATTAGGGAGGGGTCCCCCTCAGAGGTAGCTGGTGCTTCGATACTCCCGCAGGAGCACATGGACCACTTGTATTTAAGCGGGGAGAGGTCGGCTTGACTAGGTGCTCTGCGAGCACTTACTTTCCCTCTACGCCCGGAGGATCCACCTAAGACATGGTTGCCCTTGATTTAAAGGGTGCTCGGGAGATCATCCATCGTTGGAGCCTTTTTAACCAGGCGGAGCATCCATTAGCACATATGCGCTACCTCTATCCTAATTACCTGCGAATACTGATGGAGACTCGCGTGAAGCAGTACTCCATCTTGTTCCTCGTATATATAAATGAGGAGGCTTTCCAGTCGGTGACTGAGGATGGGATGTTCATCCGCAACCATGACTTTCACTGATCGACTGAATTGGTACACACTACTTTACTTGGTTACTAATTCTACGTAGCAATTTCATTCTAATTTTTCTTTTACAAGCTGTGAAGGCCATCCGAAATATGGCCCACCAGCATAGGGAATTTCAGTCCCAACTAGATGATGTCGAGAGACTGTGGCTTTAAGCCCAATCAGTCATTTCCAAGCATTAGGCCTTTGATGCTTCTTTGGCCAAGGCGGAATCCAAGTCGAAACAATGGAAGCGAGAGGCCATAGCCGGAGTGGAGAAGATTGAACGGGTAGAAAAATAAAGAGACGAGGCCAAGTAGGATGCTAAGGTGGCTTATCAGGCAGCCATAAAAGCAAGCGAGGCCAAGGCAAGGGTAGATGATGACCTGACTAGGGCCCAAGATGCCTTCGCGGCTGCAGAGGAAGACGGGCGTGGGTTGGAGGTTGAGGTTGCCCGTCTAAAGGTTGAGCGAACCTCGCTCTACTAGAGCTCGAGGCATCTAGAGATGAGATGTCTGCTCATTCCCAGGCGGGCAAGGACAAGGAATCCATGGTGGAAGACTAAAAGCCTTGGAGCAGATTTTCACTTATGGCTACGGATGCTGTGCATTCAAACATAGCATCTGAGATGACCGACCAAGGATTCCGGATGGCATGCCTGATTCTGCCTACCCACTTCCTCCAGAGTTTTATGTGAATCTGGGGTGCCCCCTCAACCCCAACAGTCATCGAAGCCAAGGCTGCAGAGGTATATCTGGTCGAGGTGGCGAAGGATTCGGTGAAGGGCATTGTCGTAGAGGAGTAGGGCTGACTTATTCCCCTATAATATTTTTGGTTGTTTTTAGGAGATTTTTGTAAGGGGTGCCGTTTTGCCACCAAAATGCATATTACTCCTTGTAATCCTTGGCGCTCTTTAGCTCATTTTAATGAAATATGAAGGTGCCAACTGATAGGCCATGTGCATGTGTGAATTAAATTCTCCTACTATGCGCAAGTGCACGTGTCGTATACAAGTAATAAAGTAGTGAGTGAGTTATTGTTCCCAAAATTGTTTGTGATTTAATTAAATAAAAAGTACAAAATTTATAAAAAAATAAAATCCTAGGGTTTCGATTTCACCTAGCTACATTCGAAGGATATTTTCGCAAAATCATTTAATGGTTTTCAGAGCCTTTATTAATGACAGGTTAATCTTGTGTAAATGTCAATCTCTCTCAAGCATCGACACTCTATCCCAAGAGCAAGTCATATTGCATCTTTGCCTCAAACCCTAGAACTCTAGGATACATTAGTGCATACCCTTAATGCAACGTATAAAACCATAGTATCTCTACTCTATGATTGATTATACAAAATCTTATTCATGTCCCTAGGGTTTATCATCTCTCAATCTCAAAACCCTAGCCTAAGAATGCCTATGTCGATCAAGTACAAGCATGGAATTAGAATAGAGATAAGACATTCAATAATAGCAAAGAAACTTAATTAAATAATTAAAACTAAAATTAATCCATGGTCTGTAGCAAGGTTACATGAAAACCTTAGAAACCAATCTAAAACATTCTAAAAGGAAAAACAAGGAAAAACAAAGAAAAAAGAAGAGAAAACTAAGGCAGAATGATGGTTGGCATCGTCTCCTCGTCTCGCGACAGCATAAACCGTCTTGCAAAGCCACTAGGAAACCTGCTCAGGGAAGCCACAGGTGTATCCCCTCTTATCTCTCTATCTTCGATTCCCTTTTATGTTTCTTGAGGTCCAATTTATACACCCCCCCTCCCCCCTCGGATGGGCCTTGAAATGGATCAAATTAGGGCTCACTTTCGCCGTCCACGTAGGTGTGCGACAAAACACCTAAAAATCTATCCTCATGCATGCAGGTGTGTAGGGTCCATGCAGGTGCGTGACCCCCTATGCTGCTCCATCTCTTCATGCTTTTGCATGACCATAACTCTCTTACTTGAACTCTGAATTCTGCATTCTTGGACTCTATGGAAAGCTCTTTGAGTCTAAAATCTAACCATATAAAGCTAGCTACAATTTGAGCTCATATTATATCTAGAAATGTCAAAATACAGCAAGTGTTGCATGTTGGAGTTGTATTTGCTGATTTTCCACTTTTTTGTTGTGACTTCACTCCAAATGGATGACCTAATCATAATTATGAACATTAGAGCATTATGACACTTATTTAACATAAAACGTTACTAAAAACTAAGTAAAACATAGGGTTGTAATGAGTATTTTTATACTCATCACCAACAGAATATGAGTCATGTTTGATAAAAATCCCTGCATGACAACAACCCTGTCTGGGATTCCCTTTTTTTTTTCTTTTGAAAATGCCAGCAGGACAACAACCATAACTGGACTTTCTCTAGGTGCCATCAGGACAACAACCATTTTTGGACTTTTTTATGTGCTAGTAAGACATCAACCATGTATGGACTTTTTTAGGTGCCAGCAGGACATCAACCATATTTGGACTTTTTTAGGCGCCAATGGGACATCAACCATATTTGGACTTTTTAGGTGCTAGCAAGACATCAACCATATCTGGACTTTTTTAGGCGCCAGCAGGATATCAACCATATATGGACTTTTTAGGTGCCAGTAGGACATCAACCAAATCTGGACTTTTTACTTTTAAAAATGTCAGTTGGACAATAACCGTTTCGGGCTTTTTTAGAGAGGAGCAATCATTGCCTTTCAAAGGAGATGTCTAAACTATAATCTTTATTGATGACAGAGTCCTCAATGAAAACATTACTGATGATACTTCTTAAGGTGCATAACGTTCCATCACGGGCACATGGAGTCCGTTTGGCTGTTTAGCGCTATAGATCCGACTACCCCTACTCGAACTCTTAGTGTATGGTCCTTCCGGTTAATTTGGAATTTCCCATCATTTGGGATGGCCATGTTTACCCAAAACCCGTCTTAAGACCAAATCCCCGAGTTGGAATGTACGCGGCTTTACTCATCGGTTTTGCAAATTTGCTAGCCTCTCGCCCGGTATGTATTATCTTGCGATTTGCAACTTCCGAGTTCATCGGTTAATGTCTAGGTCTTTAGCCATGGCTTGACATTTTTCTTTCTCGAATTTACATTGTTGTTTGTATGGTAGGCATCGATTTCTATGGGGATGATGAAACTCATCCATACATGAGACAAAAACATGTATATAGCACTCTTTCTCTTTCTCTCTCTTCTCTTCTTTCTTTTTCTTTCTTTCTTTCTCTGTAATCTTGATGCTCCAGTAGTTATCTCACCCGTAAAACCCTTGGGAGGTCCTCTACCCATTTTCCTTTGGCCAAGTGTAGGCGTTTTTCGGGTGATGGGAGAGTCTTATTTGATGTACGCTGAACAGTTGCTGGGGGTACGGTGGAATTCAGTACAAGTTTTTTATTTTCAATTCGCTGCAGAAATTCCTGTATACCCAACTATCAATCTGTGGCCTAATGTCGATTACAATCGATTTGAGAATTCCGAACCTGCACACGATGTTCTTCCATACGAACTAAATAACCTTTTTATCTTTGATGGACACGAAAGCTTCAGCTTCTATCCATTTACTGAAATAGTCGGTGGCAACCAACAATAGCTTTTTCTTAGCCGAGGCAGTATGTAGTGGCCCTACGATGTCCATCCCCCGTTGTGTGATGGGCTAGGGGCTCGGTATGATCATTAGGTCTTGAGTCAGCTGTTCGATGTGAATTATATATGCATTTTTATTGTGTTTTTCATGTATTATAATAACTCAAATGCTTAATTCACATCCTTATTGCTTCCATCTGCACTAATCCTCCCATTACGCAATTTTTGCGAGAATATGATTAAATCAAGCAAAAAAAAAAAAGCTAATTGACATGAAGGGTAGAGCCCAGGAGACGAGGAAGCGAGATGAAAAGTAGAAGACCTCTCGAGTTCACTAGACGTAGGCCATCCTTTTCCTAGGAACATTTTGAAGCAAAGAGAGCATAAAGAAGGCCAAAAGATGAATTTATGGGTTGTACCATGACCTCCCATGACTTCAAGCATGATATGGATGGGTTCTATATCTCTCAAGCTTTCCAATGAGTCCAAGATCACCTAATTTGGAGTTCGAATGAAAAAGATACGGCCTCGTAAAGTCAAGGGAGGATTTTCCAAAACACTACATGTAGCACCCCTCAAAGTTTGTGCATTTTCAGTCTACCTAATGGTTTCCAATGACTCCAAGCTTGAAACATCTAGATTCTACTCTCTCTTATCTTTATGTAGGACTGAAATCATTGCATTTAGAGGTCAGATGAGAGAGTTATGATCGTTGGAAATCAGAAGATTATTGACGCTCTTGGGGTTTGCCTAGGCGTAAGAAGCTAAGCCTAGGTGTAGAGGTTCGCCTAGGTGTAGCATTCTTACGCCTAGGAAAAGGAAGGATGCAAAAAAGACACATTCTGGTTCGCCTAGGAAAAGGATGACGAGCTGGAACAATAAATAA
This sequence comes from Tetrastigma voinierianum, assembly GCA_016808115.1. Taxonomy (NCBI): domain Eukaryota; kingdom Viridiplantae; phylum Streptophyta; class Magnoliopsida; order Vitales; family Vitaceae; genus Tetrastigma; species Tetrastigma voinierianum. Next base: position 142,424 of record JAEQBH010005599.1, on the reverse strand, counting down.
CGATTTTTAAGCCCATTTTCCAATCCCTATAAATATATGTATTTTAGACTTGATTAGGGGTCGATTTTTGAGGGAGAACACCCTCTTTAAGGTTTCTCCTCTCTTCTTCTTGATCCACTTAGGGTTTTTTATTTTGTTTTACTTTTACTTGATTTGGAGCTCATTTTTTAAGTGTATTGGAATATCTAACTGCTGGGGGACATCTTGTAGCAATGGAGCTGAGTTTTAGACCGGGATTGATTACACATTTGTTTTGTATTCCTTAACACTGATGTTATTCTTAATCTTTCAATATTTTATTTGGTGCAAATTTGATATTGTTAGGTTTTGAGGCTGTTATGAGTGGCTAATTTCTCCCCTAAGGCTGGTTGTTGAAATTGGTGGTAGACTTAGGGTTTTTATTGAAAGATTTATGTGAATCCATGCTTGTGTTGAGGTTGTATGTTTGTGGATCTTGGATTTTCAGGGTTTTACTTAATTGTTGTTTGCTAAAGGGTGAAATTGAAACCTAGAGCTTAAGGGGTTCCAGTGATAGCTGGAAGCATCCCCTTAGGGATTAGTTTCTACCTTTAGTGTCCCACCATTATTAAAATCAATTTAACTTAATCAAAGAGACCTACGAAATTAGGAATGCCTAGTACTAGGTGGATTTTATTCAGATGGACAACATTCAATCTTATGTGAAGATCGTAAGGACCCAAAAGAGATCTATTGGAGCAAAACCCGGGATATTCTATTGTAAGGACCGAAAGGAGACCAATAAAATTCCCAATGACTGATTCTCCATAGAACCAGTGTCACACTTTTGGGCCTAGAAGGACCGAAAGGAGAATTGGAATGAAGTTTGAGAAATCGAGGGGAGACACGAGAGTGTGAACCTCGTATCGGGTTCCTTGGGTAAGCATAAGGATATATTCATGTTAATCAGTATTTTACAGTTGTAAGTCATAAACCCACCAATGGATGCAACCGATCCTAGTGTTAATCATTAAAGTTTTCTTCCATTTCACTCCAATCATTTGTTGATTTTTCTTAAGCTTTAAGATTAGTTTAATTTAGTTTTAATTGTAATTAACCATCATTCCAAATCACCCTTCTACTCAAATAGTGAATGACTTCACTAGTCGGGGTACTCAATCCTCGCTAAAACCACACATTCCCTGTGGGTTCGATACTTTGGGTTTTTAATTAAAAAGCCATTATATTACTTGTGATCTGTACACTTGAGGATTTGGTTGTTTTTATGCTAAAATTTATATATATGCAAATAACCGAACATCGGCATTTTTGACACGGGGGCTTGTCGCTGGCAATGGTCACACTTCTTGACATAGATGACTGCATATGCGCGCTTGGTTAGCCAATAGTAGCCCTGGGTGTGGGCCAACGTCTTGTCGCCTTGATGATTTCCGCATACCCTATTGTGGAGCTCTGCCAAAACAAACTGCCCCTGCTAGTGAGTAAGGCACTTAAGGTAGGGCCCGTCCAGAGACCATTTGTATAGCTGGTCGTTCATGAGTGAGAATTGAGCCACTTGGACCTGGGTCTTGTGGGCTCGGCCTGATGTCGGCGATTCACGAGGCTCAAATGTGAACTCTTTGGAGTCATCGAAGTACAACCGTCCCCATTTCCATTTACCCGGTTAGAATGTCGGCGACTTTGGGCGGTAATGGATAGTCGAGGAAACCTTTGTTTCTTTTATTGGCAAGGATGCAGCCAGTGCCAGCGTGCGCATTTTCATTTGAATCTTGAGACGTGCTCTAATGCTTGACCCCTGAGTTTCGATCCGCGGGGTGACGGACTTACATACTTGGCCATGTGTTGGTCCCTTATTTCATATTCTCCATTTACCTACCCTACCACCAATTGAGAGTCGCTTCTTATGATTATTTTTTCTAAGGACACAGAGATTGCAAGGTCAATCCCAGCTATGATCGCTTCGTATTCGACCTTGTTGTTGGAGCCGGAAATCAAACATGGCTTGCTGCATAATTTCTCCGAGCGAGCTTTAAATTACTGACCACTAGTCTTTCGTCTGTCATGAAAGCTCAAATCCATATTAGAGAATCACCAGTTTGGAGATGTACGGCTCTGCATTTCTGTTGAGGAACCTCTACTAAAAAGTTAGCCAACACCTATCCCTTTAAAGCTAGGCAAGGTTTATATTGAATACCGAACTCACTAAATTCGATTGCCCATTGAGCCATTCGTCCTGACAGGTCGGGCTTATGTATTGTGCATCTCAGAGGGAGGTTAGTGAGTATAGTAATAGGATGCGCCTAAAAGTAGGGACGAAGTTTTTTAGCAGCTACCCTGAGAGCCAGTGTCGCCTGCTCGAGACGGGTATAACGGGTATATCGGGGTTTCTGCCTCGGACAGGTGTTGAGTCTTCAACTCATCTATTTTTAATCCATTTTTCTAGCATGTTTTTAACAATTTTAGATCTATTTTTATGCCAAATTATGGAATATTCACCAACACATGTTTTTCACAGTGTTATTTAAAAATAGAAAACAAGCAAAAAAAGCGAAAATGTAAATACGTGATCTTTATTTGCGACATAAAATTATGTCGCGACACAAAATTAGTGATTGAGGCGTATTTGCGGCCGGCAACTAAATATCATAAGCATTCAGACATAACCAATGGTACGAAGAAAAATTTTGCCGTGACAAAGGGAACTGTCATGACATTTTTGAAGAAGATTGTGGAGAAAACTGTCGCGACAATCCTTGACTCTGTCGCGACAACGATTAAAGCACAAAGCAAAGAAGTTGTGCCGCAACAATATAATTTTTGTCGCAACATAAAAAGCTAAAGACTAACAAACGAACTCTGTCGCGACAAAAGAAAATTTTGTCATGACAAAAATTTCTTAGATTACAACACAAGTTAGCGGGGGCCATTAACATGTTGCGACAGGATTTTTAGCATCAAGCGACTCAAGGAAGAATTGTTGTCATATGAAAATCTTGCCGCGACATAACATTCAGAATTCACAACCAAGAGCAACAAAATCTCTATAACAATAAAGATTATTTTTGTCGCGACAACCAAAACATGAAAGAGATGAATTCACTGTTGCAACAAGAAGCTGAAGAGCAACACAAGAAGAATGGTGACAAAGAAATACTTGTTGTGACATGATCTAGAGTTGAAAGAAAAACTTGTGTCATGAAAAAGAAGTTTTTTGTCACGATAATAAAAGCTATGAAATGACAAGAATTAATATAGCAATGAGAGAAAAAATTAGGCCGCAGCGAGTGAAGAAGGGCGAGAATAGCCAGGCAATTGTGTCGCAACAAATAATTCTATGTCGCAACATGCATTTCGACAAGCTAGAGGGAATTAGAAAGAAAGTGCATCCACGACATAAATTGCTGGGACTTCCAGATATCACATCGAGATAAGAAAAATTCTATCCACGACGCATAAATGGCATGACGAAAAAGAAATGTTTGTCGCGACAAAGAAAAGAATGTCACGACAAATTCCAGAAGGACAAGGACATGAGAAGCTGGTTGCAAAGCGGGTTAAGATTATTGAGACACATTGCATTCTGTCTCGACAAGAGCAAGGCCTGGCGAATAAAATCTATGTCAGCGAACATTATCAAAGTATATGCACGACGATCGAGGAAATGACCTATAGAGCGGTGCGATGACTCAAGGAAACTCACGACCCGGCGGCGACAAAGACTGAAAGTTTTGTCTGGATATAACTTTCTATGTCGCAACAAAGAGACCAATTTGGGCCAGAATTTTAGGGATCCACATCGCAATTAATGAATTAAAGCCCAACATTAGAAAGCCTATAAATAGATGCTTCTAGGGCAATGTGCACAGCTTTTGCAACTCCAAGACGTTTGGGTGGTTGAAGACTCTTGTATATTTTTATTTAATTTTCCATTTTAGTAGATTTAGTTTTAGTGTTGCTTTATTTTGTTAGTTTTCCTTTAATTTTCTAGATTTGGGTATTATACTGAAGTGCAGCTTCGAGTTAGTATTTCTTCATAAAATCATCTTTTTCATTACTGTTTGATTTAAATGGATGATGGAAAGTTTATGGAGTTCATTTATTTCAGTTCGTTTATGATTTCAATGAATTTTCCTGATCAGTTAGTCACTTAAATGAGTGAACCAGTTTTGAATAGTTGACCTCACTGGAAATGGGTAATTGATTATAGTCATTTATCTGAATAAGGTGGAAGAAAGCTTTAATTAGAATTTTTGAATTTATTTGATTGGTATTGTTTATAAATTTACTTGTTCTGGAAATTGCTAGTCTCTTTGTGTACCCAATCACAGTACTGTCTGGCTATGATTTCTAGAAGCCCTGCGGTGACACGAGGATGGAGAATCACGAGGAGTGTAAGGCGGTTCCTTATGGGTATGTTGAATATCACTATGGAACTAATGACCTTTGAAGGATTACTCAGATAGATCACCAACTCACTTATAATTTGAGGATTATTGAATGAAGTATTTGTTTAATCACTCAGAGGTCTCTTATCTTTCTGTTGAATTGATTATGATCTCGTGTTAGCAAAGATCTTATCAAGGAGAAGGAAATTTTCATCAGAAGAGTAGGATGAGGTGTCAATCAAGTTGGAGAAGGCTTGCAATATCTTGTCTATGGGGGCAAGAATTTTTTAGTCCTAAGATCTAAGTATGAAGTACTGAAAAGGAAAAATACTTAAATCTTAGAAAGAGGGTTATATGTTACAAGTAACTTATTAGAATCATGTCTCAGAAACGGATATGAACCTTTAATCAGTGAAAAGTATGGTTAAGGGAGAAATTCAAACTATACTACCTTGCATCTTTGACAAACTCAGTTTTCCAATTTATGGTTGAGCTATGAATCAAAATGATGCATAAATTGATTATTACTAATTAATCCATGTCCAGTTTTGTCTCACTCAATGAATTCTCAACCCCAATTTTATTAAACTTTATTTTTGTATATTAAAGATTTCAGTCTGGGACTACATTGTTAGTCCTCTTATCATCATAACAGTGGAGTTCAAATAGTAATGATCTTGAGTAGTTGGGGCAGTTAGTCTTTAATTGGATTTATCATCCTTCCTCGTGGGAATAATATCTGGACTTTAAATATCCACTTTTATTACTTGTACGACCTGTGCAGTTGTAGTGATCAAGATCACACACACAAATTTTAAATGAGTCATTTTACAAAAAAGAACAAATCCGTCTTTTCATGTATAAGAAAAATAGTCTTAATAAGTTTTTGGCGTCGTTGCCGGGAAATGAAAAGTTCTTGGGTGGCAGTACCAGAATTACTGTTTCAACAAAGAAAATCATGTCGCGACATAACATTCAGAATTCACAACCAAGAGCAACAAGATCCCTATCGTGACAAAGATTATTTATGTCACGACAACTAAAACATGAAGGAGGTGAATTCCCTGTCGCGACAAGAAGCTAAAGAGCAACATAAGAAGAATGGCGACAAAGAAATTCTTGTTGTGACATGATCAAGAGTTGAAAGCAAAACCTGTGTCGCAACAAAGAAGTTTTCTATCGCGATAATAAAAGCTATGGAATGATAAAATTCTATCATGATAGAGAAAAATTAGGTCGCGACATAAATTGAAGAAGGACTGAGAATAGCCAAGGCAATTGTGTCGCAACAAATAATTCTATGTCACAACACACAGCTCAGCAAGTTAGAGGAATTAGAAAAGAAAAGTCTGTCGCGACCAAGGAATTTCCTACCTGCGATAGAAATTGCTAAGGACTCAAAGAGATCCTATCGCGATAGAGAAAACCCTGTCACAATAGAATTGACAGGCGAAAAAGAGAAATGTTTGTCACGACATATTCCAGAAGGACAAGGACATGAGAAGCTGGTTGCAAATAGGTTGGGTGTCATGACACAAGGCATTCATGTCGTGACAAGAACAAGACTGTTGGATAAAATCTATGTCCCAACATTATTAAAGTATGTCGTAACATAATCCGAGCAAGCTGAAGAGCAGTCGTGACGAGAAAACAAAAGCTTCTGATAGAGCGGGGACAAAAGGCAGAAGGTCTATCGAGACAAAACTTTCTATGTCGCGACAAAGAGACCAATTTGGCTAGAATTTTGGGGATCCATAACACAATTAATGAAGTGAAGCCCAACATTGGAAAGCCTATAAATACACGCTTCTAAGGCAATGTGCGCAGCTTCCGCAACTCCAGGACGTCTAGGTGGTTGAAGACTCTTGTATATTTTTATTTTATTTTCCATTTTAGTAGATTTAGTTTTAGTGTAGCTTTATTTTGTTAGTTTTTGTTTAATTTTCTAGATTTGGGTATTGTACTAAAAGTGCGACCCGAGGTTGAGTATTTCTTTATAAAATCATCTTTTTCCATTCTTGTTTGATTTAAATGGATGATGGAAAGGTTAAGGTTCATTTCTTTACATTCGTTTTATTATTTCGATGAATTTTTCACGTCAGGTTAGTCACTTATATGAGTGAACTAGTTTTAAAAAGTTGAGCTCACTGGAAATGGGTCATTGATGATAACCATTTATCTTAATAAGGTGGAAGAAAGCTTTAATTAGAATTCTTGAATTTATTTGATTAGTATTGTTTATAAATTTACTTGTTCTCAGTACTAGTGCGTGTACCCAATGCAGTCTTGTATCTCGCTACGATTTCGGGAGGCCCTGCGGAGTGACATAGAGATGGAGAATGCGAGGTGTAGAGCAATTCCTTGTGGGTATGGTAGACTAATACTATGGAACTAATGAATTTGAAGGATTACTCGGATAGATCATGACTGCCCATAATTTGAGGATAGTTGAATGAAGTATCTGTTTAATCACTCAGATGTCTCTCCTCTTTCTGCTGAATTGATTTTGATCCCGTGTTAGCAAAGATCTAATCAAGGAGATGGAAATTTTCATCATAAGTGTAGAATGATGTGTTAATCAAATTGGAGAAGGCTTGCAATATCCTGTCTATGGGGGTAAGAATTCTTTAGTCCTAAGATCTAAGTATGAAGTATTTAAAGGGAAAAATACTTAAATCTTAGAAAGAGGGTTACATATTACAAGTAACTGATTAGAATCATGTCTCAGAAATGGATATGAACCTTTAATCAATAAAAAGTATGGTTAAGGGAGAAATCCAAACTATACTACCTTGCATCTTTGACAAACTCAGTTTTCCAATTTATGGTTGAGCTATGAATTGAAATGATACAGAAATTGATTATTACTAATTAATCCATGTCCAGTTTTGTCTCACTCAGTGAATCCTCAACCCCAATTTTATTAAACTTTATTTTTGTATATTAAAGATTTCAGTCTCGAACTACATTTTTAGTCCTCTTATCATCATAAAAGTGGAGTTCAATTAGTAATGATCTTAAGTTGTTGGGGCAGTTAGTCTTTGGATTTATCATCCTTCCTCGTGGGAATGATATCTAGACTTTAAATATCTACTTTTATAACTTGTACGACCTGTGCATTTGCAGTAATCAAGACCCCACACACAAATTTTAAATGAGTCATTTTACAAAAAAGAACAAATCCATATTTTCATGTATATGAAAAAATGTCTTAATAAGTTTCTGGCACCGTTGCCGAGGACTGAAAAGTTCTTAGGTGGCAGTACTAGAAGTTTGGCATACACTAATCACATCATACAGTTTTGTCTTAACAACAAGAACTTTCTTACAAAGAATATAGCCCTCTACTTCTGGTGTTTGTCTTCTTTGAATAAAGTTGCACTTACTAAAACATCAGAAACAGCTATGTAAAGATAGAGCATCCCACCTGTCTCGAGGCTAGCTAGAATTGGCGGTTCAGTGAGATACTACTTCATTGCCATCAGGGCCTCGTCGCATTCTATATTCTAACTAGTATATTTGGCCCCTTTTAGAGTGGTAAAGAACAACTTAAATCTGTCTATAAAACGAGAGATGAATCGCTCTAGAGTCGCCAACCGGCCAGTCAGTTACTGCATTCCTTTTCTGGAGGTAGGAGTCTGAGATTCCATAATGGCCCTGAGTTGAATAAGATTGGCCTCAATCCCCCTCTGTGTCACCATAAAGCCCAGGAACTTGCCCGAACTGACTCCGAACGCACACATCAAGGGATTAAGTTTCACACCGTTCTTGCGCAGCAACTCAAAAGTTTCTTGTAGGTGCTTCATATGATCGAGGCGTTCTTTGGATTTCACAAGCATATCGTCGATATAGACTTCCATTATCTTGACCATCAGTGGCCGGAATATCTTTGTTACCAGTCTCTGATGGGTTGGTTCGACGTTCTTCAAACCAAAAGGCTTTACGTTGCAGCAATATAGCCGGTGTGGTGTAATGAAGGTCATTTTCTCCGCGTCAGGCGGGTGCATTGGAATCAAGTAGTAGCCGAAGACGGCGTCTAGAAAGGACATCATCCCATGCCCGACTAAGGTATCAACAATATGATCTATTCACGACAGGGGGAAGCTATATTTTAGGTACGCTTCATTGAGGTCCGTGTAGTCCACGCATACCCTCTATTTACCGCCCTTCTTTAGGACGACCACTACGTTGGCGAGCCATTCTGGATACTTTACCTCTCTGATAAAACCTGCACTCATAAAGTTGTCTACCTCTGTTTGAATAATCTGATGACGATTTAAGTGAAAACACCTTATCTTCTGTCTAATAGGTTTTGCCGAGGAGATAATGTTCAGTTTATGAGAGGCCAGCATTGGGTCGATTCCGACCATGTCTGAGTAATTCCAGGCGAATACGTCTGTATTTCCTAATAATACGCATTGTAGCTGCTCTTTTTCTTCGCTGGATAACAGAGTGCTGAAATATGTGAACTTGTCCGGCCCGTCTAGCGTTATTATCTCTAAAGGATCCACAGCTAACAAATCCTTTTCTTTCACCCTGACTTAGGCGGCAAGCTTTGGTTGCCATGCGAAAATGTGAGCCTCGAGGAGAAGACTATTTGAGCTCTTTTCCCCCTTTCTGTTCTTGTATGGATAATTGGTAACATTGTCGCACGGCCAGTTGACTGCCTAAGAGGTCAACCTGCCCCGCATCAGTCAAATAACTGACTATCTGATGATATGTTGAGGGGATGGCCTTCATTAAGTGCAACCAAGTCCGGCCCAATATGCAATTGTAAGGCCCCAGGTCTTGAACGACTGAGAACAACTCTTGCTAGTTGACTAGCCCTGCTTGTACAGGAAGTGTCATATCTCCTAGTTTCGTGGTTGTTGCGCCATTGAAGCCAAAGAGGACTTGTCCGACTGAGTTCAACATTTGGGAGGAAAGCTTCATCCAATTAAAGGCAGGTAGCTGCAACAAGTCGCAGCGCTGCTAGGATCTACCAACACCTTATGCACATCAAAATCGATAATACAAAGGGTAAGTACAAGTGCATCATAATAGGGCACAATGACCATGTTTGGATTACCAGGGGAAATGATATAAGGCCATCTATTGGCTTGGTCTCTTCTCGGCTGCCCCCTGTATGGACAACGTTTACCCGGGCCTTGACCATGGCTGCTCTCAGTAGCTTCTTCTATTGGCATTTTGATTGGTATTGGTTGTCGAAGGGTCCCCCCAGTATATAATTTATGGCCGGTCTGGATTCGGGCGGTGCGGCCATGTCAATTGTAATTCTATCTACTGTAGACGCAGATTCCGCCCAACGATCAACTTCTCTGACATATCTTCTGAGGTGCCCCACTTTAATTAGTCTTTCCACCATTAATTTTAGGCTCAAGGCACTGTTGGTTTTCATGCACAGCGTCTCATGATAATCGCATCGTACGGACGAGTTTCTTTGAGAGGAGTGCATCTAGATCCGATGTTTGGGGAATCTATAAGTTGTGAATGAGGAGTGCTTGACCCTCCGTATGTGATGTTCGAGAGGTGAACTGCGGGGGGCTCACTTTTTTTCTAGCAGATATCAGGAGGAGGATGCACGGTTTTGCCCACGACCTTCCTGGACTCAAGTGGCTGCCGCTCCGACTTGCTTTGCTGGGACGGCAGCTGCGATCTTGCGGTTTTGAGTAGTTGTGCAGTTGTTATCTTCTAACGTTGAATATCTATCTGTCTGTCTATACAATTCTTCCATTGTAGCCAGCAGGTCTAAAGACAAAGTGGAAGAAAGGAGTAGATGGAGCAAAGCTTCTCTTGAAGTTCTAAAGGACTGCGTCCATGTTGTAAGCCTCTACCTTCTAGATGGCTTGCCCGAACCTCCTGCTGAAGTCTTCGTATGGTTTCCTCATTTTGCTTTATAATAGTTTGCAAAGAACTAATATTCCTCTTCTTCCATACTGAACAAAGGTACTAAGACGAATATCGTCAAAAGTTCGTTGAACGAATTTATTAAATTTCGCGGGAGCTAGTGAAACCAGGCTAGCTTAGGACGGAGGTTGGCCGGGAAGACTTTGCGCCAACGGTGTGAAGTTGTTTACTGGCGTGAGTCATCGCTAGTGTAATGGAGCATGTGATCATAACAAGGTTGCTAGAACCATCGAACATGAGGTTGGCATGACAAATTGGCTAAATGGCGAGGATGTATTGCCACAGGGAGAGAAGAGGCATGTCGTCGGGACGAGATCGTTGCGCTACGAGGAATGTATGTAGAGCGCGTAGGTCTGTACCTAACGTGAAGTATCTTAAGGGTCTGCGGAGACAACATTAAGCCCGTAGTGAATGCGACGTGTTCCTAGGCACTCCGTTTGGCTGGTTTCTTCTTTAGCTTATTTCTCTTCTCGCCTGGCGAATGTACCATTATCGGCGTTGTTGAACATTGGGTGATGCGCGCGTCCCTAGCGTGACTTGGCCCGATTACTTTTTTCTGGGGAGAGGTTTGGCGAGCTACCTGAGTATAACTCGTCGTCTGCCAGGGTATCTACATTGTCAGGGATGATAGACTCCTTTCCTTTATTATGGGTGGTGGTGTTACCTTGCTTAAGCTATATATCGCACATCTTCCATGCAAGATCGTGCCTTTTTTCTACTGGGCGCTCTAGCTTGATCGTTTCAGTATTACGGATCTCAGTGCGATCTTGTAATTCCTTACCGTCTATCTTGCTTGGTTTCTTCTCCATGTATTATAGGCGATGAAATTGATCTTCGGGCCGGTGGATCATCGAGGTTGTTAGTCCGTTTACCGTTGTGGAGACCGAATCGGATGTGGGTGGGGGAGCAGTCGGAGCTCTGCGGTGGAGAAGGGCTGCACTGAGATAAGCGTCGGGCGAGCCCACCATGTCGTCGATGATACTTTTTGTTCAATTCTGATTGGCGCCAATTGTTGTTACCTAGATCATTTGAGCTCTAGGGCATCAACGGTGTGATGACAACCTGCCAAAAAGGGGGTCCGACGGCGATGTGTCGGTCGCCTCTCCGATGATTAAGTCAGCAAAAGGGTTTTATAAGAGAAAGAAGGGAGTTAACGCAATTGAAGTTGCATACCTTTCCCTTGTGGGAAGTCTTCCCTTTATACTCAAATTTCTCCTTGATTATAGGAAAGATAATCTCGTAATTTTAGTGATGAGATCTTTCTTTCCTTATCAAGGACTAATTCTCCCATGTTAAGGACTCATGCTTTCGAGACATATCGGATTTGGATAATAGAAGATCTATGGATAAATATATTTTTTATATCATCCACAACTAACTTCTCATATGTAGTGGATGGCCGGCTGGGGGACTCGGAACCCCAGACGGGGTTCAAAGCTCTCCCGTATGGTTTGTTCCCGTATGGTTTTAATATGGTAGATCGGCTTGGGTCGGTACATGACGCAGGCCAGGTGGCGAGCCTATATAAGAGCTGGGCCTATTGAGTAGTGGGCGTAGGCCCAAAGGCCTCGGTACTCACAACAAGGACTCTAAAAATAGTGCTGAGCATGATCCTACTTCAGTTGGAGGTCACTCTACTAAACCTAAACCTTGGATTTCCTGCCATAGACAAACTATTCCCAGGGCCAAAGGATAAGAATTTCTTTCAATTGTTCATCAAAAATTTGGTGAGAAATTGTGCAGAAGGAGGAACACGATGTTCTAAACACAAAACCACGAAATGATTATTAGTATATATATATATATGAATGCCTCTCCTATATATCTTCTTATCTTCCTCGACTTTTTATTGAGCTCGACGAGTCCTTGATGAATCAATCAATATGTTTCTCTTATGAAACCAAATTTTCTTGGTGTTGAGATGAGGAGTTTTCTGAGAAAAACTTTTCTTTGATCTCAACCCATTGACCTTCGGTAGATTCTGATGTACTCATTCAATTCTGTCAAACATGAGTAATTAATATATATATTACAGTATTTACATGATCAATACAATTCAAGCCTATATGGTCCATACCTAATTCTCTTGCAGGAGTGGCCCTTAAAGAGTAAACTTGATCTTGAGATTTACGGTCCCCCGGAATCATTGATCACAACAAAACTAGTGGAGAGAGATATCAAAGGAATAGTAGAGAGAAAGATCAAAGAGTCATGACCATTGATGAGGTAACCCTGTTCTATTCCTTTGTTGAAGTTGTGCTTCAACAGTTGCACCATCGTCTAAGCTGTTTTTTTAGTTGTTTGATTGTTTCAATTGGTTTAGTCGGTAGTAGTTGCTGATTTTAGGAATAAGTTAATCATGGAAATTTGTTCCATGTAGTGCCATGGTTTTTAGTTTCTTATGTTATTTTTTTTGTTGTATTTAAACACATTATTAGATCAATAAAAATACGGACTTTATACAACAAATTTCATTGTTCTTTCTTGCTTTCTGTTTTATCGTTTCAATCTCTTCAAAACTCCAACAAATTTGTATCAGAGCTCTCTTCTTGAGGGACCTATGATTAAGAGAAACTATTTTTTGTATCTTTGTTTTCTTCTTCCATGGATTCAAAAACTCCTTTCATTGCACTAGCACCACTAGTCTTTAATGGTGAAGGACTGTGAAGTTCCTCCATTACCCGTGATATGGCGCAGATCAAGAATCACAATGAGAAGAAATCAAGAAAGTTGAAAGCAAGAGCTACGTTATTTGCTGGGGTCTCCCTTGAAAGCTTTGTCATAATCATGACAATGAAATCAACCTTTGAAGTCTGGAATTTCCTAAAGGAGTATGAAAGAGATGAGATAATTAAGGGAATCAGATTATGAATCGGATAAGAAAATTTGAGCTTCAGAAGATGATGGATTCTAAAACAGTGAAGGAGTACTCTAACAGATTGCTTGAGATTATGAGCAAGTGGGTTCTTAGTTATGAATTTCAGATTCGGATTAGTTCAAAAATTCTTGTATGCTTGTTCTTGAAGGTTTGAGTAACTATTTCTCATTTGGAAAACACTAAAGAGATCATCAAAGGTTAGTTTTGTAATGGATGCTGTGACCTGAAACGAAGGCTCATGTGGCGTTTGAAGAGAAGAATTTATTGAAAGGGCATTAGATGCGAGAGCCTTCGATAAATCAGGAGGAGAAAGGAAAATGAGAGGAAAACAGAAGGAAACTCAAGTTCGATTCTCTAATACCGATGAGGAAGAAACACATATTCCCTCACACATATAAACAACATGGAAGGAAGGGTCATCACCTTCAAATCTTTGGAAGACGGACAGCAATGTGAGAAGTGTTAGAAGATGGGACATCATCAAAAAATCTATAGGAGTAACACTCAACAACTGATGAGTCTTAAACTCATCTATTTTTTATCCATTTTCCAGCATGTTTTTAACAATTTCATATATATTTTTATGCCAAATTATGGAATATTCACCAACTTTATGTTTTGCATGTGTTATTTGAAAAAATAGAGAAAACAAGAAGAAAAGAAGCAAAAATGTGGAAGTAAATGATCTCTATAGCGACCTGTTTTTGTGTAGTATGACACAAAATCAAGCAGAACTAAGGAACTATGTCGCAGCCAGCAACTAAATGTCGCAACAAAGCTCAAACAGAACTCAACGGCTGAAAGATAAATTTTGTTGTGATAAAAAGTTTTTCTGTCGCGACATTATTGAAGAAGATTGTGACGAAGCGTCACGACAATCTATGACTTCATCGCCAACAACGGTTAAGCGAAGAGCAAAAGAAGCTATGTCACACAACAATATAATTTTGTCGCAGCACATAAAACTAAGACTAACAAATGAACTTCTGTCGTGACAAAGACATCTATCGCGATAGAAATTTAGCAGTTACAACCTGAGTCCAAGACAGAATTTTTATGTTGGTGATAAAGTTTTAGCATCAAAAGCCATTCGAGGAATAATTGTTGTCTATGAGAAAATCATGTTGCGACATAAAAATTCAAATTCACAACCAAGAGCAACAATCTCTATGGTGATAAAGATTATTTACATCACGACAACAAAGCTTTATGAATGAGATGAATTCTTATCGAGAAACGAAAGCTAAGAACATACATGAAGATGAGCAAAGAAATTCTTGTTATGACATGATCAAGTTAAACAAAACCTATGCCGTGACAAAGGGAGTTTTTGTCTTGACAATAAGCTATGTAATGATGTCTGTATCACGAAAAAGAAAAATTGGTCGACACGAAATTGAGATAAGAAGCGGAAGAGCTGTGAGCATTTAGTAATCACGACAAATAATTCTATGTCGTAACACTATTTCAAACCTAGAGGAATTAGAGGAATAAAGTAATAGACAGAGGAGTTTCATGTGATAAAATTCTAGGCTCGAGAAATCATATACTTGAAAATGAAAGTTGTATTTGAAAAGGTAAATATTTGTAGTCATGACAAGAAAGTATATTTGTGACAAACTCTAAAAGGACAAGGACATAAGAAGCTAGTTGCAAACGGGTTTGGTGTCGTGACAAAGGACATTCCTGTCTCGACAAGAACAAGACTACTAAATAAAATCTATGTCGTGACGTATCAGTATGTCTAGCACAATCCGAAGCTTGAAGAAGGCAATTGTGGCGAAACAGAAGCTATGACAAAGGCAGCGACAAAGACTAAAAGCTTTGTAGCGATAGAACTTTCTATGTCGAGACAAGAAGACTAATTTGGGCCATAATTTTAGGGATCCACAACACAATTAATGAAGTGAGGCCTAACATTGGAAAGCTTATAAATGTCCTGCGACTAGAGCGTGTGCGTAACCAGAAATAAGGATGCGGGGGTTGAAGACTCTTTGTATATTGTTATCATTTTATTTATTTTTTTCCATCTTATTGAGATTGTTTGGTATGGCTTTATTTTGTTAGTTTTCCTTTAATTTTACGGATTTGTGTATTGTAATGGAGTGCGACTTATTTGGTATTTCTTTATAAAATCATCTTTTTCATTACTCTTTGATTTAAATGGATAATGGAAAGTTGCGGGTTCATTGTTAGTTCGATTATGATTTTAATGAATTTTTCACGATCAAATTGATCGATATGAATAAACCAGTTTGAAAGTTGAGCTGCGGAATGGGTCATTGATGATAGTCATTTTCTACACATGGAAGAAAACAGTATAATTTTGAATTTATTTGATTGGTATTGTTTATAAATTTAACTTATTTCTCGGTACTAGTACCTGTACCCAATGCAAGATCACCATCCTGCCTCTCATTTAAAGCCTTTAAGTGACACAGATATGGAGAATCCTGAGAGTGTAGAATAGTTCCTTATGGGTATGGTAAACTAATACTATAGAACTAATGAACTTTGAAGGATTACTCAGATAGATCACCAACTCACTTATAATTTGAGAGTTGTTGATGTGATGTTTGTTTAATCACTCGGTCTCTCCTCTTTCATTGAATTGATTATGATTAAGGTATTAGCAAAGGAGTATTAAGATCAAAGGAGAAGGAAATTTTCTGTATGGAGAAGACTAGGATGAGGTGTGTGATCAAGTTGGAGAAGGCTATGATATATATGTGGGAAAAATTTTTTTAGTCCTAAGATGCGAGTGAAGTACTAAAAGAAAAATACTTAAAATCTTAGAAGGACATATGTTCTAACTTATTAGAATAAGTGTCTCGAAAGAATATGAATCTTTAATCGGTGAAAAGTATGGTTTAGGGAGAAATCCAAACTATACTACCTTGCATCATTGACAAACTCAGTTTTCCAATTTATGGTTGAGCTTTGAATTGAAATAATGCATAAATTGATTATTACTAATTGATCTATGTCCAGTTTTGTTTCACTCGGTGAATCCTTAACCCCAATTTTATTAAAATTTACTTTTGTATATTTAAGATTTCAGTCTTGGACTACATTTTTAGTCCTCTTATCATCATAAAAGTGGAGTTCAAATAGTAATGATCTTGAGTAGTTGGAGTAGTTAGTCTTTTGATTTATCATCCTTCCTCGTGAACGATATCTGGACTTTAAATATCTATTTTATTACTTATGCGACTTTGTGCACTTGATCAAGACCACACACATAAATTTTAAATAAATCATTTTACAAAAAAAATGAACAAATCAATCTTTTCAGGTATATATAAAATGGTCTTAACAAGTTTTTGTGCGCTCAGGGGCGAAAGTTCTTTAAGTGGGTACCGAGGAAGTTTGGCATACACGATCCACATCCTTCGTTTTGTCATAACAAGTTTTGTGTGGATTGCAGGAATCAAATTAATGTATTTAGGATCAATATTCTAACAAAAGGGATTTATAATTTGGACATTTTATTTTTTGATATTATTAATTTCAAAAATCCATAACAGTTTAATGGCGTATTGGAAAGCTCTTTGAAGAGTACCTCTATGTTAAATGGAATAAGCGTCTCCCTTATTAATTCATTTGATCTTAGTGTGTTTCTATTTCAAGAAGATTTTAAATGCATAGAAAACCAGAAGCCAGTCCTCACTTTGCCTCTAGACAACGAAATTGAGATAGCAGCTAAAGAATATGAGGAAGATCACGGTTGAAGATCTACAAAATGTATTGAAGAACGTGCGAGGCTATTCGAGCGGAAGAGAAGTAGAGAACTCAAAGGCTATCTCGTGGAGGGGACTTTTGGGGCCTATTATCAGGGGAGGTACTCTTGTAGTGAGAATGACGTCATAGAAGCCAATATTGGTTGACTTGACCATTAATTACAGATGCAATGGCACAGTTCATTGGTCATCCCTGCGAAGAGATCCCGATGAGCATATGAATTCATGGATGGCCCGACATAGTCAAAGCGAATGGGGTGAGACCATAAGTAATCAACTACAGCTCTTCCTCTTTCGAGAGATGTGAAATAACATGGTTTGATTGCCGGTTGGATCGAGTGAAGCGATTGGCTCGTTGGTGGAGGCGCTTTATGTAGGTAGATTTTCCTCAGCTCCTTTTGAGAGAAAGGAGAAATAATTGTCTCTTGTGAGGAAAGTATAACTAGCGCATGGGAAAGATTTAGAGCTGTTAAAAGATGTCTTATGCATGGAATAGATGCGACCACTTAGATGGATATATTCTATCATGCATGAATTATGCCCTCGAGGTATATTGATCATCTGTGGGGCTTTTAAGAAAGTGTGCATGGAGGTAAGGCAGAAGTTGAGGGCCTTGCCAAATGCAGCCACAAGGCTCATCTAAAGCTTCATGGGCGGCAGGTGAAGGAAGTGGTTTGATTGGCGAGAGCATGGCTGCTATAGAAATGAGATTGAATGCAGTGATGAACAAACTGGGAAGCAATGAAAGGAGAATGCATACTGCACATGAAGTGGGAGCAATAAAAAAAGGAATTAGATGCAGTGTTGAGGAACTAGTTGAAGAAGAGCCCTACCAAGTTGAGGAGACCAAGTATATGAGTAAGCAAAGAAGTTATCACATCAAACCTAACCCAACACACGACACACTATACACCGGCACTAGGAACCATGAAAACTTTTCGGTATGGTGGAGGAACCTGTGAGGGCCCGGACCTGAGCGGAAATTACCATCATGTATGCTCAACCCAGGTTCGAGAATAGCGGTGTGAGGAATGATAGAGGAGAATATCGGGGTCAGAAGGACTCGATCATTTGAAGAGATCCAATCTATTGCATTTCATGTCAGAAAACAAAAGAATTATGAATATGCATGAGAAAAGACTTTTTGTACTTGAAAATTTCCAAGCAAACACAACTGTGTTTCAGACAAATACCAATGCTTCTTTGAAGAATTTGGAAACTCAAGTAGGGCTATTAGCCCTTTCCTTGCAAAACCAATAAAGGAATGCATTTCCCAGTAGTACAGAGATAAATCCAAATGATTTCATATCTACTTCCTTGAGCGGAAATGATGAATTGCAAGGAAACAAGAAGATGTAAAATGAAACATACATTGGAAAGAAATTGAGGGATAACAACTCAGACTAGAGAAGCATACAAGAGTATTAATGAAGTTATAAGCAATGTCTAGCTAAAGACGATGGCCCGAGCGGCTTCTTAGGATGCAACCAAATCAGGATTTTAATTTTTAATAATTAGATTAATGTGGTTAAATTTTGTGTGTTTTTTATTTAGTAGTAATTATGTTGGAAGTTTTATTTTTAGTTTTTGCTAATTTTTTAGAACAATGAAGCTATATTAAAGATGAATTTTAGTAAGAAACATTTCTCTCAAAGAAATTTGGAAAATAGATCTGAGGGGAGTATTTCTATTTCCTTCAATTTGTTCTTAATGATAATGCATAATTGAAGTTGAGAATTTGGAAGGTTTCTTCCCAAATGCGAGAAAATAAAATGTAGTAGCTATGTTGTTTTCAAATTTTTTATTTTGAACATTAGCCTTGTAGATTATGTTGAATAAACAAATGAAATGTTGTTGTTCATACTTGAATTGAGAGTCTTTGATGATTAAATGAGTTTGCACAAGTATGTTCAGTTGGATATGAGTAAATACACCTTGCTTTGAATGTGTCTTGAGTGAAAAACTGGGAAATATGCAAGTTTAGAAATGTTAGCAAAATGTCGCAACATACTTTCTCTGTGTCGCAACATAATTGATTTTGGACTCAATTTGAAAAGGCAATTTTTTGTCGTAACATAGACTCAGAAGATGCACTAAAAAGAATGTCGCAACATTTTTCTCAATGTCGCGACATTTGACTGGCCCAGTTTCCAAATGATTGCAAAGTCTGTCGCGACAATTGATATATGTAGCACTTCATTAATCGACGAACCTTAAAGGTTGACCTCACGACATTTAATGGCTTAGCAAAAAACAGGTTGGCTTATAAATAGAAAATTTTGGCCCGAAGGTACCTTTTCATAAACCATCGACCCTCTAGGTTTCCATACTGTTTCTCATCTTGCCTTCTAAAAACCTAGAGCTCAAACCTAACCACCGCTCTCTCTCACAAATGTTTGAGCCCTGACACAGTTCGAACCTCAGTCCATGGAAGAGTATCTTTGAGTGGGAGAATGAGACAATTCAGATATACTCGAAGCAGCCTGTAAAGCAAGGTGAAGGAATGAGGTAAACAAAGTGTTTGAGCGGAGTAGAGGAAGAATCAAGAAAAAGAAGAGGCGAAGAAACCATGTGGAGAGTTGAAAAGTAGAAACTTTATCTCGGACCAAGCGGTTGTCTTCAATGGAAAAATCGAAGGACAAAGGTTTCATTGCTAGAAAAGAGGTTTGAAAGCTTATCTCATTCATTGAAATGCTTGAGAGAGGAAGAGGAATGGCAAGCCTGAGAACCTAGGTCTTGTTTGCTGTGGTGGCCAATTTTGCTGATATGGTGGAAAAAGAAGGAAAGAGAGTATATGTCATAGGACATTGGATAGACTTTAGCAAAGAGAGGATAAATATGTTGTTCAATATAAAGGTGTAGAAGGATGGCTCAAAGTTCAAGAAACTACTGAAGGAGCTAGAATACCAAAAGATGGTAGACCTGTTGATAGCCGGGAAAGGAAAATGGAAAGGGACAAAGAAAACCCTTTACAAATCCATTGCTAGATGAGACTTAACTGAAGAGGCTAAGATATGGTTCTACTTCATCAACTTTGTCCTTTTTCCCTCAAAGCACCTCAACTGTGAGAAGGTAAACTGACCCTCCTCTTATGCATTCTTTAAAGGTGCAGATAAATGTGGGAAAAATTATTGAAAATTCCATCTTGGTACTCCGGAGCAATTGCCGGGATTGATTCCACCTTCCAGTATTATAACCGGCCCATGCCTTCTTGGGGAGTTGAAGGAAGAATGGGGACAGAATAAACACCTAGGGAATCCCCTCGACATTGGCAAGAGGTAGCTAAAAGGTTCGAATTAGAGAAGGGGAAAAGAAGAGGTGGAAGAAGAAAGGGGGCAAGAAAGGGTGCCATGAGCAGTATGATAGAGTTAAGTCTAAGGCAGCAAGAGCTTTAGGAAACTGACCCATCTTGAATGCACCCTCAGATTTGAGACAAATCCATTAGGAACAAGTTGGAAGTTCAGGGCACCAGTGTAACAATGCAGAACTGATGGAGGTGCTCAAATCCATGAAATAGGAGATGAAAGAAAGGAATTGTAACACCCCAAAATACACCCTAGTCATTTTCAACATGTTTAGGGTAAATTTGTAACTTGTCAAAACAGGACACAAAAGTCATAATATAAGAAGATGATAAGTTATTATAGAAATGGCATAAGTTGTGGTATAAATAGAATGGGTTAGGACAGTGTAGTGGAAAATTTGACCAAATTGGGATAAGACGATTAGGGGTCTCTCATTTGGGATATTTGGAACCCAAAAAAAACTTAGAGATGGAAAAGAAGAAAGAAGAAGAGAAAGAAAGCTGAGTGTAAAACTATTTGTGTATGGATCGTTATGGCTTTGTGTGTGGATATTAGTTTGTCCCATTTCTAAGTTTAGTTAGGAATTCATCTAACCACCAGATTTGTTGAAAGTTGGGTTGAAGTGCAAAACCCTAGTTTGTATAAGATGAGTATGGAATCCTCCCCTTTGGTATGGATTCTTGGTTTATGATGTATGGATACTTGTTGGTTGTTAGGAAGTTAACCTTCCAGTATTTGGAGTTGGGTTTGGAAAAGCCTAATTGAGAAATCTATGTTTGGTTTAGTTGGGTTACATGAACCATTTGGGAGTTATTGTTTTCCATTTGATGCTTTTGGATTATTTTGGGTTTTTGGTTTGGTTATGGAAAATGGATGAAATCGACAAATGCGGTCAGAATTTCGAGTCCTACTGTACGGCGTAGGGATCCCGCGCTATTAGTGTGGAGTCCACACACCAGGCGTGGCATGCCAGCGTGATGCGGCAGGAAGGAGGCTTAAATGAGCCTTGGGCCGAGGGCATAGCAGCGCCTACGTCGTAGGCGTATATTTGTTCATAGACATGTGTTTTTGTCATGTTTCTTTATTCAGTTATTCAGGGACGTCTATTGGATAATGAGGGACCACTATGAGTGTATGAAGGGTCATTCACTTCTTAAGATAAGAAAAAATTAGGCGAGTACATACAGCAGCCTCGCGAGAAGCAGAGTTTGATGATGATGGCAAACTTAATGCCCCTATGATAAAATAGTAAGTTCCACGAACACACATATAATTGCTTAAGAATTTCTGCAGACAAAATATTGAATGACTCGGCACCTCTGTTGCGTGGGTAGGCCTGCAGTGTAGTACTGATACTCTCGATTGGGTCTGCGTGACACTCTTTGGCCATGTGACACATTTAGTACATCGAATGCTATAACCTTGTAGTCTTTGTGGCACTCTTTGTGATCTTCGGCGCTCTTGCTTCTTTACCTTTTGCTTGCATGCCTCTGTACCTTTGGGTACTTATTGTGATGTGTCCTACTCATTCTTTATTACTGGTCTAGGTAGTCAAACAGTTATATGATATGAACCTGAATGAAAAATAAGAGTAAAGTAATGTATATCATTCTTCTATGAATATACCTATGGGTACCTTTGTACAAGTATAAGTTCTGTAGTACCTACGGGTACCTCTGTACAAGTATAAGCTTTGTAGTACCTACGAGGATCTCCTCATGATTACAAGTATAAAGCTCTAGCTCATAGGGAGATGCGAGCAGTATAAGATTACGCTATAAGTACAATTGTATGTGTATAAAGTTTTGTTATATATGAATTCATGAAAAATTATGATATCTACTACTATATATGCATTGCAGGTTATATGCTTACTATAAAAGACTATGTATTAATGCACAGTGTATCGTATAAGTCATATATTTCCCACTAAAGCGTTAGAAGCTTGCACGGGTTTAATCCGTGTAGGGTACAGAAGGACGTCAGCATACTCTTGGGCCCAGCAAACTAGTAGGAGTTCGTCATTTGTGAGTTTCTTATTTCGATTATGTAAATGTAAATGTACCTCTTAATTTTGTATATGTATAAATAAATGGGACCGACTTGTATGTATTGAAACAACATGCCTCACTATGGTGGTAGTTTATTTGTATCTTTGTACATGATATTTGTGGATTCAGTTATAAGACTTGGGCCGCAATGTAATACGAAAAATGATAAAGAAGTCTAGTATGGTTCAGCCCCTTCATCGCTTATGTAGGGTTGGGGGGTGTGACAGGATAACCCTGACTAAGCTCGACCTCTGACTCGAGGAGAGATGAGTACATGGAAGTAAGCTAGGAAGAGGGACTAGAATCTAGAGGATGCCTTAAGAAAGAGATGAAGAATGGAAGCTTAATTGAAAAAGGGACCGATCTTGGTTGAATAGGATGACACTGCTTTATGCATGAAAGCTTTTACTTTAATGACTTATGAGCAAGTCTGACAGGCACTCCTTGAGTCATTGGCTAAAAGGTGAGAGAACTAACAAGAGCAATGCAAAGAAATTTTGGGCGGGCTATGAGGCAGTCTTGAACAAAGAAGTGACATTGCCCTGACTTAGGATCTGGTGTGTGCCATACCTGATGTAGTCACGGGAGAAACAAATCAAATACTACCTTTGTGCACAATCCATATGAAGAAGGACCTTCTGAACCTTGTAAAGAACCAGCTAAAAATAAAGCCCCTGGTGTAACAAAGAAGAAAGAACTAACCCTCGTAGAGGAGGTTGAAGAATACTTAAGAATGGAAGATGCCAAGGAAAAGGCTGCAAGGAGTAAAAAATGAAAATTGTCCTGCATTTCCATATCTTTTTCCTCTATGTAACCAATACCAAATCCTTGACAAATTCAATAAAATAGCAAATTCTTTGCAAGATTGGTGTTCACTTTTGTTTGATTTTTCTCGTTTGTTTTCCTTCCTTCATGTTTAATAATTAGAAATCTTTGACTTATGATAAATAGCTTAGTTGAAATAATTGAAACCCGACTACGGATCGAATTATTTAAAATTGTTGTAGCATGTTTGGTTATGAGGCCAATTGAAAGAATGAAATTGTGGTTGTGTTGGATTATTTTGAGCTGAAAGCATGATTAAAATGAATCTCATAAATTGTAAAGCAACACAACAACAAATCTCAAAACCAAACAAAAATTTGATAGATGCATTGGGGTAGGATGAAATGAATGGAAATGGAAAGTTGTAAGGTTATGAATAAATGTGTTGAATTTCAAGATTAAGGAATGCTTTAATAAATTGATGGAACATATAAGACCTATAATTTTGTTTGTGTAAACATATTGCTTATAAAATCCTGATAAACTATACACATGGTCAACAATAACTCTGAAAGAAATTGTGCCAAGACTAGGAACATCTTAAGGATCCATCAGTAAGCTCTCGATGTCTAGAACTTGTTAGATTATTAGTCGAGGAAAAATCAGGCAATACCATGAGAGAGGGAGTAGTTTAGGCCATCCTTGGAAGTTTGAGCCTTTCAAAGCCTGCCCTTTTATATGCATAAGCATATACACTAGTTCCTTATTTGAGCCTACATCCAATCTCATCATCAACCAGCTAAGGAGAACCTTGATTTTCTTCCCCACTAAATGCATCCTCTGATGCAAAGAACCCTTCACTCCCCAGATCATCAGACAAAGTACATCAAGGACAGAAAAGGACAAGTTTAGGGGAATATTATTTCCAGTTGTAGAAAATGATGAAAAGGGTTGAGAAAAACAATGCAAAGAAATAAGAAAAGATGAAGAGGTTTATGAAAGAAGCTGTGAAAAGTAAAACATCAAGGAAGAATGAGTTTGGTCTTGTAGCCTTCCTCCCTTGAACCATTAAGTTCTTAAGGGTGTTTAACACCTAGTACACTAATGCCATATGGTATGGGAGTTACTAACCCAAAGTTCGTTAAGGGTGGTAGAAAACTTAAAAAGACCAACATTGCACCATTCCATAAAACTTAGTGAGAGATAAAAAGTGAAAAAGCTTCTAAAATCAGGAAGATAAGTTATCTTCTGGTGTGGGAAAGGAAAAGATAGAAAGATACCACAATGAAGAATATGCAGATGGATGCACAAACCTTATGGGAATGTTGGAAACTTACAATCAAGAGAAATCAAGGATGTATCAAGAAAGCAAGAGTGTAAGTTGTTGGTGAAGTCTGGGTAAAATTAAGCCTAAAATGTCTAATTATCTACCAAATTGCCCAAGCCACACATTACAAGCCTAAAAGACCTATTTGATTTTGAGGGTGGTGTAATGCCTATATTAGTGGAGATTAATATGATAAACAGCATGGGACTTCTAAAAATAAGAGAAAGTATGTTGACTAAGTATTATCCCGAGAAAGATTAGCGATCATAAGCAAAGACGAACACACACAACAAATCAGAGTTGAATGATTAAATTATTTACACCATATGAATTATTTGTTAGTTCGGTGAACTTAATGTAAATCTTCTGATTACATGTTGGAAAAATGTTTAGAACTAATTTAAGCAGCTTATGTTTCCCTGCAATTGATCTTAAATAGAAAAAAGTCCTTAAAAATAAAAGGCTAAACTGTTTGAGGATAAACAAATTTCTTTTCTTTGCTTGAGGACAAGCAAAACTTTAAGTTTAGAGGAATTTGATGAGTCTTAAACTCATCTATTTTTAATCCATTTTTCTAGCATGTTTTTAACAATTTTAGATCTATTTTTATGCCAAATTATGGAATATTCACCAACTTTATGTTTTGCAAGTGTTATTTGAAAAAAAAAAAGAGAAAACGGGTAGAAAAGAATAAAAAAAATGTGGAAAATGCAGCAGTCTTTGTCGCAACATAATTTTCGTATGTCGCGAGACAAAATTCAAGCAAGCCAAAGGAACTATGTCGCAACCATCAACTAAATATCGCAACAAAGCTCGGATAGAACTCAATGGCTGAAAGAGAAATTTTGTCGCGACAAAGACTTTTTCTGTCACAACATTACTGAAGAAGATTGTGAAGAGAACTATCGCGAAAATCCTTGACTCTATCGCGACAACGATTAAAGTAGAGAGCAAAGAAGTTGTGTATTGACCAATTTGTGTATAGAGATCAAATTTTTGCTACTATTACCCAAGGACTATTATCTAATCCCCAATAAAGGTATCAAAAACTTGTTGACCACAATTAGAACATGTATGTTCACAATAAAAATGATTTGTCATTGAATTCATTGAAGATTTAGTGGTCAAAATCTGCGCAGTGCCGCGGGTCATAAAGTAATAAAGTGGACCTATAAGAATTACAGATATCATTCCCACAGGAGATAAAGAATTTAAAGTTTCAACTACCTATTACTTTCGAGTTCCACACTATTTGAACTTCCATTTCATAGAATTTGTAGTAACCTAACTATAATTCTACTATTTAAATTTCTACATCTATAATAAAAGGGAAATTTAAAATCCTAGACCTAAATTGGACTGAACTAGATTATTCTTTGAAGTAAATGTTTGGGATTTCCTCTTTGTGAAATTATCAATTCTGCTGCGTAATCTGAATTCTCTAGGAGATGGCTCCATGGGGTGACATGCATGAAGAGTTGAAAATTGAGGAAGTAACCCCCATTGTCCAAGGTGGAAGAGTACATTATTCAATTGAACAAGAAAAATGGAAGCTACCATTGTGACCCATAAGAAAAAAATCAAAAAAATAAGATCGTGGAAGATTGTGTGCCCAAGATGCTATTGGAGCACAATTATCGATTCTTTGGAACGAAGGGAGGAGGGAATTACCAACCAATTCATAGTTGGTACAGTCATGCTGGACTCTACAAAAATGGAGCAGTTTCTTAGGAGTCAACCCAAGCGCAATTTCTTTTCTTATCTTTCATTTTCATATTTTTAGTTTCTTGTTTGTTTTAGTTAAATTTTAGTGAGTCTTTGCAACACCCTAAACTATACCCTGATAGTTTTATAACATGTTTTGAGTATAATAAAAGTAAATGTATATTTTTTTCATAATAAAATAATGCTAAAAATTAAGTAATCAAATATCCGGAATTTATACAAGAGTTAAGGGTAAATTAGTAATTTACCAATTCAGGACTTAAAGGTCATATGATAAGAAGATTATATGCCAATATAGAAATATTGAGAAATTAAATTGCCAATAATAGAGAATTGAAGGACCTAAATGCAAGGGGTAAAGTTTAAGTCAAATTTTGTTAAGCCAAACATGGCCTTAACTCCAAAATGAGGATAAGACCAACAATATCTCATTTTTGGTGTGTAAAGGCTAGGGTTCACGTTAAGAGGAAGAGAAAGAAGAAGAGAGGAAGGAAGAAGAAAAAAGAAGAAAAGAAAAAGAAAGCGAGTAAAATCATGTATGGAATCTACATATGTTTGGATTATGTATGGAATCTATATATGTTTGGATTCTGTATGGAATTGATGTTTAGAAGTGTTGTTAGTTGGTAAAAATGTGTTTTTGGGTTGAGTTGGTTTTGATTTGGAAGGAAATTATGATGAAAATGGCTCAAAATTGGCCATTTTTGTTCTTCCCGACACTCCTACGCCTAGGCGTAGGACTCCAAGCCTAGGCGTAGGACTCCAAGCCTAGGCGTAGAGCTCCGCCTACATGGATGCTCCTTTGCCTAGGAGGACCGGGATAGGGTTTTTGGCATTTTCTGGTCCGCCTAGGCATAGCAATACTCCGCCTAGGTGAACTTTCCACCTAGCCGTACCTGCTAGTTATGTTTTAGTTCATATTTTTCGTTAAGTCTAACAATCGTCCATTGGATTAATGAGGACCCTAATAAGTGAATGAAAGGGTTCGTACAAGTTTAAAATTATATGAAAAATGTTCAGTTCACCTCGGCAATCCGGTCATTGGGAGAACATTGTTTCTTGCCCTCATTTGCTAATGTGTTTAAAATTAAGTGTTACCCCTTGGTTAAGGGATGAAAAGATAAATGTGTAATGAAGGCATACAGAAAAACGTATAAATGTCTAAATAATACAAGAATAAAGATGCATGCGGAAATGATAAGAAAATATCGCATATGATTACCGGATAACAATAGTTATTCAGGGATATGGGATATATATTGTAAATGAAATAAAGAAATAGATTGTGCACTTAGAGCGCAGTAGAGAGGGATAGATGGGCGTGCGCATTAGAGAAACAAGTCCTCTTGTAACACCCGAAATATACCTAGTCGTTTTCAACGTGTTTAGGATATTTTGTGGGGTATAATTGAATTTTCATAATTTAAATTCAAAAGCGTGGCAAAGAAACCGGGAAATAAGCAAGGGTAAAAGTGGAATTTGTCAAAGCAAGGATATAAAAGTCTCATATGATAAGAAGATTATAGGCTAAAGTGGAATATGAATAACTTGATTTGTAAATGAGGAGTTAAGAGACCAAAGTGTAATAAAGGAAAGCAAGGTCAAATAGGGATAAGACCAAGTTGGTCTCTCATTTTGGGAGAGCAAAAAAAAAAAAAAACATGAAGAAGAAGAGAGGTGAAGAGAAAAAGAAGAAGAAGAAGAAGAAGAGGAAAGGTATGGAATACTATGGATTTGTATGGAAACTAGGGTTTTGTATGAAATACTATGGGTTTGTATGGAAACTATTTGTGTATGGATTTTTGGACTTTTGTATATGTATTAGTTTGTTTCATTTCAAGGGTTTAGTTAGGAATTTATCCTAACCCTAGATTTGTTGAAAGTTGGGTTGGTAAAGCCCTAGTTTGTATAAGATGAGTATGGAATCCTCCCTTTGAGTATGGATTCTTGATCTATGATGAATGGATACCTATTTGGGTGTTAGGAAGTTAACCTAACTTACAAGTATTTGAGTTTGGGTTCGGAAAAACCCTAATTAATCTCTATGTTTAGTTTTGGTTGGGTTAGAACACATTTGGGAGTTGTTTTCGGTGATGCTTTTGGATTATTTTGGGGTTTATAGTTGGATTTCTGGAAAAAATGATGAAATCAACAAATCTAGGAAATTTCGGGGTCCTACGCTATGGCGTAGGGATCCCACGCAGCAGCGTAGGTCAACGCCGCGGTGTGGCTGAGAAGGAGGTTTGGACAGCCTCGAGTACGCCGAGGCGTAGCAAAGCTACATCGTGATGAAGGTCTACGCCGCAATGTAGCATTGTTCACAACATGGAAATTTTTGTGTTTTTTTTTTGTTTTGTTATCCCGTTATTCTAAGGACTTGTCTATTGGACTAATGAGGACCCTATAAGTGTATGAAAGGGTCCATTCATGTTTTTAAGGTAAAGGAAAAATTAGACCGTACCTCGCCGCCGCCTCAGTGAAGCTTCGCCTCGCCTCGGCAAGTTCGATGTTGCCAAACTTAATGCCCCTATGATAAGATAGTAAGTTCCTAAACTCATATAATTGTAGGACTGCCTAAGACCGGATATGGAATGACACGGCACCTGCATTGCATTAGGCGGGGCACGTATAATGCCCGATACTCTCTTATTAGTGTGTGATACTCTGCGCGGTGCCGACATACGCTTGTGCTCGGCACCTCGATCTTGTACCATAGCCGGGTCCTTATAGTGTTGTGTCCGACTCATTCCTTATTATTGGTCTTTATATGATAAGTATTTGAATAACGAATAAGAGTAAAGTAATGTACATCGTTCAGCTCTGTTGTACCTACGGGTACATCTATACAAGTATAAGATCTATGTGTCCTACGAGAGATCCGAACAAGTATAAGTCTGCTATAAGTACAAGTATGTGTCCTACGGGAGATCTAAACAAGTATAAGTCTGCTGAAAGTACAAATATGTGTCCTATAGGAGATCTGAACAAGTATAAAGTTTCATAAATCACAGTAATATTGTATAAGTTTGTTATATGAATTCATGAAAAATTATGATATTTGCTATTGTATATCTGTTACTATAAATGAGTATTAGTGCATGTGTATACGTATAAGTCATATGTTTCCCACTAAGCATTAAGCTTAGCACGGGTTTTAATCCGTATAGGTACAGAGGATGACGTCCGCGATCTTCCACGATACAGTAGGTCGACCTTTTACTTATAAGGGTCCATCACTGTAGGTTTAAGCTCCCGATTATGCAAATGTAAATGTACAGTTTTGTTTATGTATATGTAATTGGGACTCGGGGTATGTATTGACATTATGACACACCTAGTGTTGTTTATTTTTTATCTTTGTATATGATATTTTGATTCAGTTATAAGACTTGGGCCCACCAATGTCTGAAGAAGCAAGTAAAGAGTCCCAATGCTATTTTGTAATCCAATGCTACATAATATATTTCAAGTTAAATGTTTAACAGTACTTGAATGAATAAGTTAATGGTATGGTAAAAAGTAAAAGATAGTTACAAGTTAGTTGGTGTAGCACCCCTTTTTCGGTTCCACCCGATTGGCGGGTCCGAACCGGATCCGAGATGCTCTGATACCACTTAAGTGTAGCGACCCCCGAGCATGGCCCAACCAGGTTGGTCAGGACCGAGCCACAGGACAGGTGAGAAGCCATTAATCAAATCCATTTATCAAAATACATTTAATTAATATAGCGTTTCGTTCTCAAATCTTTGCGGAAGTGATTTTAATTTAGGTGACCCTTAAACATTTACAGTGTGCAAATTCCTTTAAAATATGCATTAACAAAAAATGGAGATTTTTATGTAGTTTAACATAAATCAAAATTGTGTCGGATATAGGTACAAAAATAATTTCGAAGTTGAACTCCTTTTGTTTCCAAAAAACGATATGTCCATTGCTAAAAATGTGGTGAGATAATGTGACGGAGCATACTCTGTGGACTTTCTGAATGTGTCAAACCCGAGAAAATTCTAATTTTCTGAAAAAATGTAAAATGGTAATTTCGGTCAAAATCCAAAATTTTTCTAGATCTCGGATGACAAAACGAACTTCACCTTTGGAATTGTCTCGCCAAATCTAGCTACCACGTTGAATTCCGAGACAGTCGAAATTTCATGTTTTTTGAGGCAACGGGGGTAATGCAGGACACTTGGCACATTTTGAGCGGCTCAAGAGGTGCCACGTGTCAGGTGCAGAATTAGTAAAACAAGGAGAGCTAAGTGGGGCCCATATGGACATGTGGCATCTCCTAATTGGATGGAAATCCAAAGTAGGTGGATAAAAGGAGTGGTATCCATCTTAATGGAAAAGTTGACTTATGCTTAGTGAGAGACCAAATCTTGTCCTCTCTTCTGAAACAGTGGGGAGAAATTAAAGAGAAAGGAAGGAGGACACAGAGGCTCCACCTTCTCATTTCGTGATCGGACCGTCAGTTCTAGATGAGCGAAAGCAAAGTGCTCACCTTCTGAGGAGCTACCGTGGACACCCAGGTTTGTGGGTTTCGACAACTCAGGAAGTGAGGGGTCTCCCTGCTTGGTTTTATTTCAGTTTAAGAGCCTTGATGTGTTTGGTTGGTGTGGTAGTAGTGTGGTCGTTTGCCGGTCCCAACCAGGAATTTGAAATGCTGAGAATTTTGGGACCCATTTGGACGATCCGGATGATCTCGGACTAAAAAAAATGGTCCTTATTATTGCCCTTATATGTGTACTATGTTTGTATGTTATTTCTTGATATTTGACCACATACAATTGTGTTCAGTGTTTGTGAGGCTGGAAATGGCCTGGATTTAGGTTCCGAAGTGGAATGAGTTGATGAGTCACGGACGTACATACTGCTGTTTTAGGGACGGTAAAAGCAGTCCGGTTTCGTGTTGGACCGAAATGTCCGTAATTGCGGAGTGGATGGCATGGATTGTGAAGATATGTGATGCGTATCATTAATATTGTTAACATGATGTTTGATCTCTAAACCTCGTGGCGTGATCTATTAGATGATTCTATGGACAACAATCTTTGTTTCATATGCGAAGTACCTGATCGTGGTGCCAGTGTGTGATAATCATCGGAGGTTATTAGCGGCGATAACATGGTAGTAAAAATAATAATTTTATCGGAAAGTTGTCCGAAGATTGTGTTGGGAAAATTGTCTAACAATTCACGTCGAAGGGCCCCATGAATTGTTTCAGAGAGTTTTTCAACAAATTCGCTTCGGAGGATTGTCCAATGTATTTATATCAAAGGGTTGCCCTAATTCATGGCTCTGAAAATATTTTTGTTTTGGAAATGATTTTCGTACATGGCTTAGGCATGTGTGAGGAGTCATTGAGGGCAGCGAGACATGGGATTAGATATAGACATTCAGTGGAATCATGAATTCTTGAATGTGTGTGTTTGTTCTTCCATTACATGAGCACTTATGTGGGGGTAACCATATGGGATGAATTCACTACTAGGCATTGCTCACCCTATCGGGGGAAAATTATTTCGGTGCAGAGTGTTCGGAAGGCGGCTCAGAGGCCTTTGCAGAAGAAAGCGGATTTGGCATAGTATATATTTTGTAAAACATGTATTATAACTCTTAATTTTAATATATGTCCGTATTAAGAGTGATGTAATAACTCTTGAAACTATGGTAATATAGTTGATTATATTTTGGTGAGTAAGATGTGTAGGCCAATGTGGCCAATTTTACTCATGTATGGGTCTCATGATATGAGACACCGCAGGTTTCCTTGAGTTGACGGTGGTTCAGCGGGACCCCCGGGAAATGGGGTGTCACATAATGACTCACGAGCTCTCCTCGACCTTAGAATTAAGCTTTCAATCCTTTGCCTATCACTTGGTACACAACGTGATAAAAACAATACGCTAACATTTGTCTTAGTGGTTTTATACATATACTTATTTCATATCTGATCATTCATGGTTCATTGATCATCCCCGAATATACACTTTCATATCACGATAAATCATTTATAACCCAAAATTGTAATATTTCACCATGCTCTTTTCATTTCAATTTGCAATCATGCTTTTCAATTCAATAATGTCAACAATCTCACGTCAATTCGATTATGCCCTTATGAATTTAACCTATGTTTTTCGGTATCTGAGATATCGGAATCACCGGCAGTCTTGTTGGGCTACAGTGGGTATAAAAACATTTGTTTACTAACCTGATTCGATCCGTTAATTGATTGATGATAAAGAAGGAAGGAAGGAAAATCGTCAATTTATGTGTTTGCAGATGCGTGGTCGTGCCACGGTAGGGTGATGCGGAATCAACAAATTTATTTTCTATATTCCTCCTCTTTGCCAGTAGTCAAACTCTTTGCGATATAGCGATCTAAGGTCGAACACGGGATGGGTTTTCTTCGTACAAATGATTTGAGTGAAATCGAAAATGGTGAATTAAATTTGGATTTTAAAAGGAAGCAGTAAGCAAGGGAGTTGATGGTTTGAAAATGAAATTTAAATAAAATAAAATACAAAAGATAGAAGCTGCGGCTTGCATTGGGCCGCGAGTTTAGATCCTAGGCTAACGAGGGTCCCGGGTTAATTTCCTCGCGTTGGGGAGGATGACATATAGTCATCTCCCGAACAAGATCTTCATTGGCATTAAAACCTAAACCTAATAATTTTCCTTTTGATGAAAGCATTTATTTAACATTTATAGTTCCAGACCAATTGAAAATCTATCTTGACTCATCCTACAATGATTCGTAAAGGGTAGCTAATGAGTCTCAGTGAATCTAAAAATAAGAATCCACTGAACCACAAGGGTACCAAGTATTGATCAAGTGGATGCACTTATAGTGAAACTACAACCCCTTAACCCCTACTACCTCGAGTGGCTCACGTAAATGACAACTAATGGATATTAGTGTATCTAAAACTAAGAATACACTCGCCTAAAGCTTGCCAGAAGTATTGGCCAAAGTACATGGAATTTAAAACCTAGAGTTGAAAGTTTGGGAATAAATGACAAACACAACTGCGTGAAAAATGAGGAACCACCATCGGCCTTAGATCTCACCCCACGTGACCTTTTGCTTCAAAGAGGAAGTGGTTTTAGCCGCTCATCTATAAGTTGTATCCTTGGGAGGTGTTTGGCAATAAGAAAGGGAGAGAAAGGAGAGAGAAGAGAGGAAACTGAAAGCAGGCTGCTTTGCGTCTTGAAAATTAAAGTTGCTTAGGGTTACAAAAATGAGTGGGTTTATATAGTCCACCCAAAGTGTGAAAATACAAGAATGCCTAAAATATTGGCACAAGAGGGACAAGGTGGTAATACGCCCAAAACGTGATCGTTTGGGATCGATTAAAATTCACGAGGCGGCAAAGATTTCGCTATGCGGGAGGGAATTTCGCTAGCATAGCGAAAATTTAACTAACCTAGCGAAATTTATTAGCCCTGGCAAATTCTCTGAGATAGCGAAATTGAGGAATTTCGTATCTCCGATGAACCTTATTAGTTGTGAAACCATTAGCCCTAGCGAAAAATATGAAGATAGCGAAGATGAATTTGTTAAATGCGATCAATTTATTTGGACGCGAAATTTAAGCTAGCCTAAGCGAAATTTCCCAATTTAGCTATTTGTGAATTTCGATTAGCTAGCCTAGCGAAATTTCCCAATTTCGCTAGCCTAAGCGGGGATTTCCCAATTTAAGCTAGGATTGCGAAATTTTTAGAACATAATTAACGAGTTACTGCAATCCTAGCGGAAAAATTCATGACCATAGCGAGAATTTCACGCAGCTACGATCTAGCTCTTTGCATTCCTTGCACTCTTTCTTATCCACATTGCCTTCAATTCCCACAGCGAGTTTTTGATATTTTTGGATGGTTGAAAACACCGGTACCTCGACATTACGGCACATATATTGTGTAGCAAACACGAGTGGTTGAGGTATGCAAGGCCTACAAAATCACGAAAACAAGCTCGAAATGGTATTAGTGGAACTAAATGTGGACACACACACACATCAATTGGCTTAATTGATATGATTAGTCTTTATAAAAGCACCAAAACCTATCTGAATAAGTTCAAAAATTGCACTTTTTGGGCACTAATCACACCCCCAACACGACCGTTGCTAGTCCTTAGCAATGCTAAAAGCAAAGGGATGTATGTTGTGCTTTCTCGAAGTATATAATGGTACAAAAGTGTATGTCTGAGGTAAATAACTTACCTTTAGTATGAACAATTTACATCCTATATGAAAACCGGCATGAAAGAGCAAAAACCATATAAGAATAAGTTTTAAGGCAACATCGGTTCCAAGAATGTCATCCTGAATTTCCACCAAAATCTACTTGTTCCTAAGGTAACCCGGCTCGAACGATATATTGCAAAACTATTCCACTCCCCCAACTGGCTCTTTATATATTATTCATTGACCAGCCTAAATAGGACTAGCTACACTCTTATTTCTTTATTGGTATATAGTAGGGTGCAATGCTAAAAGCTTCGACTTCACCAAAATCCGTGTAGCGAGGTCTAGATGACTCGACCGATTGGAGTTTAGGGCATCAAGCGAGGATCACTTGACCACAAACTCTGTGACTTCACCGGACTTGAATGACTTCAAGAATTAAGCACCTACAACCCGCTAAACTTCCTTGCATCCACCCGTGTAGCGAACACAAAGTCGATGACTCCTAACCAATTAAGGTTTAGGGCATCGGGCTCTAAAGGCTTTGGCCATATACCCCTCGGACCGTGTTCGGGTTTCAAGGCAAAGCGTCACGGCTTTTATTTTTCTTTTTCTTCTTGCTTTTTCTTTTCCTTTTTGGAAGACTTCATTGGTCTTCATTCATGATGCTTCTAAACCTATTATGGAGTAAATCAACAAATTTAAGAAATGGCTTTACAAAGTGAAGAGGTATATAGCATCTCAACTTTATTGGTACAACTGGTGTGCGTGTGTGTGATTAGCTAAAAATTTGGAAATACAAGATTGAATAACTGGAACTTAATGAGATAAAAAACAATAAATGCGTAGGCCCATTCTATTACGGTAACACACAGGGCTTCAATTTTCAACGAAGCGAAGCGAAACACAACGAAAAGAAACGTACCTCTTTTATTATTTACATACATCCTAACAATCCTATACAAAATAAGTAGGCGATTAAAAAAGCTAAAAACAAAACAAAATGTGATAGAAGATACTCCCAACTCCAACTTTTCCTCCCAACCAATGT
The DNA here is from genome assembly GCA_016808115.1 of Tetrastigma voinierianum. Classification (NCBI taxonomy): domain Eukaryota; kingdom Viridiplantae; phylum Streptophyta; class Magnoliopsida; order Vitales; family Vitaceae; genus Tetrastigma; species Tetrastigma voinierianum. The sequence continues at coordinate 107,122 of JAEQBH010005599.1, read as the reverse complement.
ATAAACATGTCTCCACTGGTAGGGATCGGAAGCTAAAGAAGGGAGTGTGACCACCTCACTCTTGTGGTGTAAACGCCGGTGGATCTAGGAAGGCTGCTGCGTACGCCTTATATCCACGGAGGAGTTCTTGGAATCGGTGGAGCTTAAATGCCGAGTTCGGATGCTCCAAATCCGAGCCTTAGGTGCAGAACCAACCAGCGTGCCATGCAATGTAAATGTTGCTTGTGTCTTTGATGTAGTGGCGAGGCTTTGTCTGATGGCCACTAATTTCTAGTGTTTTCAGGCCTGGCCGGTGATGGGGTGGCCTTGGTGGTAGAGTGCTTGAGGGGTGAATTGTCTTCTTGGTGTGGTGTGTTGTTGACGGGGTATACCTTTGGAGATGGCGGTGGGCTATTGGTGGCTTGGGTAATGGGCTTTTGGACCTCTTCCACCTTCCTTTCCATTACTTTCCTCGCTCTGACAAAGGGAAGAATTTCTTCTTCTTTTCCATAGCCCATATACATACCTAATTATGGGGCATCCTGCGATTCCTCAAGAGGAGCTTCTGCGATTCAACTTTCATTCCTCACGAGTGCGGTTGAGCACCGCTCACCCCAAAATTGTGATCGAGCACTACGTCCTGCGGATTTTTTCCTTTATGATCAAGTTTGTTGAAGCGACTTTGAAGTGAACATTGTGGTGTCAGGTGCTGACCCGATTCTTTGAAACCATCTAATGTTTGTTCCAGGGGGTTCTCCACAGTGTAAATTTTTTGACTCAATTGGACATTAAATTTCTTTTGTTCTCCCACAGCATCACCCTTGAGTTTGGTAAGGTCCCCCAGAATTGCTCAGCGGGGAGATTGGAATTTGTGGTGGTTGGCGAACCGAATGGGCATCTTGTGGAGACACCATGTAGGAAGTGCACTCATCCATTAGTCTCTATAGTCCCTCATGGATCTATGTGGGTTTAGTTTCTCTCCCGGGGTTGCGGTCACGAAAGTTTATGGTCCCTCGTTAACATGTATCTCTGAGGTTCCCCCTCCACTTAAGTGCAGACATGTATTGTTCTCCCTCTAAGTGTTCCATTTGGTTCAATTCAAGTTCAATCCAAGTTCTTGAGGAGATTGACTTTAAGTAGCCTGCCTTCTAGGTTTCTAATCGCGAGAATGGATTCTGTGGCAAGCAGACAACACAAAAACAACACAAAAGCGATCCTCTTTGCTTGTTTTTTTTTTTAACAGTGAAATAAAACTAAGAAAAAATGACTGTAAAATGATAAAAAGAAATTCACCAAGACTTGTGATGAGGATCACAAGTGTTCCACATCTCGTCACTTGCACTAAGGCACCATCCCCGGCAACGGCGCCATTTTGATTCGTGCCACGGTAGGGTGAGCGGAATCAACAAAATTTGTTCCCTATGTTCCTCCTACTGCCGTAGTCAAGCTACTGCAGTATAGCGGTCTAGGGTCGAACACAGGGATGGGTTTTCTTCGTACAAATGATTTGAGTGAAATCAAAAATGGTGAATTAAATTTGGATTTTAAGGCTTGGTAAAAACAGGGGAGTTGATGGTTTGAAAACTGAAATTTAAATAAAATAAAATGTAAGATAGAACTGCTTGAAGCATTGGGCCACTGAGTTTAAGATCCTAGGCTAACCGAGAGGTCCTTGCACTTCTCTACGGGGAGGATGACATATAGTCATCTCCCCGAATCGATCTTCATTTGGCATTAAAACCTAAACCCTAATAATTTTCCTTTGGATAGAAAGCATTTATTTAACATTTATGGTTCCCATGCTGAAAATCTATCTTGACTCATCCTACAATGATTCGTAAAGGGTAACTAATGAGTCTCAATGGATCTAAAAATAAGAATCCACTGAACCCTAAAAGATTACCAAGTATTGATCAAAGTGGATGCACTTACAGTGAAACCCTAACCCCTTAACCTACCTCAGTGGCTCGTAAATGGCAACTAATGGATATTAGTGTATCTAAAGCTAAGAATACACTAAACCCTAAAAGCTTGCCAAGTATTGGCCAAAGAAAGTACATCAAAAAGATTTAAACCTAGAGTTGAAAGTTTGGGAACCAAAATGACAAAACCTGCTGCGTGAAAAATAGGGGAACCACCAGCAGCCTTAAGATCTCACCCCCAGCAGCCTACTTCAAGAAGGAAGTGGTTTTAGCCGCTCATCCTCCAAGTTGTCATCCTTGGAGGGTGTTTGGCAACCAAGAAAGGGAGAGAAAGAGGAGAGAGAAGAGAGGAAACTGAAACAAAAGCTGCTGCGTACTGAAAGATTAAAGTTGCTTAGGGTTACAAAAATGAGTGGGTTTATATAGTCCACCCAAAGTGTGAAAATACAAGAATGCCTAAAACATTGGCTTACAAGAGGGACAAGGTGGTAATACACCAAAACGTAGTCGTCTGGGGATCAATTACACAAAATTCACAAAGAATTTCGCTATGCAGAGAATTTCATGAAGATACCAGAATTGCAATTTAGTTTGGGCTCTGAAGTAGCCTAGCGAATTTACGTAGATAGCGAATCTGAGAAATTTCACTATCTACGTGAATCTCATTAGCTAAATAAATTTCGCTAGCCCAGTTTAAAATATGAGAGATAGCTTAAAATGATGAATTTCGCAGTACGTGAATTTCAGATAGCGAAATTCTCACTAGCTCAATGAAATTTCCTAATTGGCTAGATTGCGAAATTTCACTGCTAGATTTGCGCGAAATTTCGCTTATAATTGCGAATTTTCGCTTATAATTGCGAAATTTTGAATCCTAGCGAAATTTCATAATTACAGCGAAAATTCCCATTTTCCCGATCCAAACATCGCAGATCCCACTCCGCACTCTTTCTTCATCACATTACCTTCAATCTCCAAGGATCGAAGTTTTGATATTTTGATGGTTGAAAACATCGCTTTTCCTCAAAGATTCGCACATATATCATCAACTTAAACAAAGTGGTTGAGGTACGCAAAAACCTACAAAATCACCAAAAACAAGCTCGAAATGGTATTAGTGGAACTAAATGGGCCTGCACACATCAATTGGCTTAATTTATATGATTAGTGCGCAAAAAGCACCCAAAACCTATCCTGAATAGGGTTCAAAATTGTACTTTTTGGGCACTAATCAACTGTCCCGCTGGGCTGTTGATCGGAGTGACACATCAATACGTTTGTTCACAATACTGCTAATTTGACCCTTATTGGTATACCAATCTATCTTTAATGCGAAATAAACGGTTAACATTCTATTAAGGGCGTTCAAATCCTTTATAGCAAAATATAGTACAATATGTACATTTGTATAAACAGTTCATTTTCAATACTCATGCAATTTTTATTTGCAAACATTTCACAATCAATTGCCTCAAATCAATTAAAACAAATCAATATTTTTTCTTATACATTTAGAATAAACATTTCAAATCTTAAAACGAGAATAGAAGAAGATAGAACAAACCAATCTATCTCTTTCTTTTGCCTTGTCTTCAATCTTGGTCCTAGGTTTGGTGATCCTCACCGACCCCTAGCAAATCACACACATCACATTTAGTAAACTAGCACTATTCACACTTAATTCGCTTTGCCTCGACGGCGAGGTACGGTGCGTTTTTCACTTAGTTTCATTCTTATTTGAACCCCCATTAGTCATTTCTTAGGGTTCCTATACTATCGGTGTACGAATATGGGACTTAACAATGCAAGGGTACAAAAGTCAAGGCTGCTAGAAGCATCGATATTGGTACCATTATGATCGGTACCGATACCCAAATCTTTGGTACCGGTACCAAATCCTCTCTACACAATGGGTACCGATACCAACTTTTGGTACCGGTACCAAAGTGCGGATTCTTCCCAAAAATGGCAGATTTTGCCATTTCTCACCCATTTTTCTTCAATAAACCTCCTCAAATCCATCCTATGTCAAAATCCACCTTGGAATCCACCAAAAACAACTCCAAAAGTGGTTTAGCACCAATAAAAACCTCTTTTTCCCAAGTTAGGGCTTTTTCCCAAAATCAAAATCACAAAATGGTGAAGTTAGGGTTTGTGTTCATACCTTGAATCTCTTCAAATCTTCTCTTAGGCATTTAATTTTGATAAGAAGTGGGAAGAAATCCCACCTAAAATTTGATCTTTCCTAAGCCCTAGCCTCTTCTCCCCTTTTTCCTCCCTTTCTCTCCCAAAAATGTGTTTGCTCCAAATGAGCACCCTTAGACCACTTTTGGTCTTTAAATCCCATTTAAGTATAAGGTCATGTTTGGCCTACACATAAATTCCATTTCTCCCTTTTTTTCTCCTTTTTGGTCTTCAAGCCTTTTATTTCCTTAAAGCCTTGTTTGGCTTACCAAAACCCATTTTTTTTGGGTTAGTTTCTCCCAATTTACTATATAGCCCACATTTCATTTTATTTGCACTTCAAACCTCCATTTTTACACTTAGACATATAAACTTATTTACAATTGACCCTTAGGTCCCTATTTTACAATTTCCAAATTTGCCCTTTTTCACTTGGGTTAATTTCCGGGTTCAATCATCTAATCATTTAGCATATATCATTCAATCATATGCTCACATATTCATCTCACATTTTACAATTTATCAGTTTTCCCGGAAAAACCCAAGTTTGGCTCAAATCATACCTGGAATATATATAATAAAATTATTATAAATTTTCTAGGGTATTTTTGGGGTGTTACAGTTGGCATCAGAGCACCCCGACATGGGGGACACTACAAGTTAGTTGGTTTCAGAGCACCCCATGTTAGGGGCATCACAAGTTAGATGGTAAAAAAAAGCATGACAATCTTTCTTAGCTTGATTTTTTGTTCTTGTGTTTGTGTGTTTTATAGGTTCAAAGGCTCAAGATTATCTCAAGCACGAAGATCATAATGCATAAAGTGTATCTGTGTGAGGATGCATGGTTGGAGACTATGATAACCAATGAAAGGTGGTGAGCAACCTCGATTATCATGCAACTCTCAAGCAATGGTCATGATCAGCTTTGATCATCAGGGGAGTCCCCTCTACCTCTCTATTGTTCATGTTTTTATTACATTGAGGACAATGTGTAATGAGTTTCAGTGGAAAAGGGTTACGTTTGATATAATTGGTGCATGCTTTAGAATATTATGCCTTTGAGCCTTTTAGTTGTTTTGGTGCTTTGGTTAATTTCTATTCATGCTTGTGATTGTGTGTCCTTGCATATGCTTTTTGTTTGAGTCTTTTGTGTGTTGTGTCTCATATGAGTTGGATTTGGAGTCATGGTTGCTATTTGGAGGACACTTGAAAATTTTGAAGGATACTTGGGTATTTTCTTGATTTAGGATTGTTGTGCATGATTAGTTATGGGTGGCTTAGTTTGCCGAGAGCCCCTATCTTCTTCAAGGCTATTTCTTATGAGAACTTGTACGCACACACCCACTAGATCTTAGTTATATACCTTGATTCCGACACCCTTTGCTGAAATTGAATTTTCTTTGAGAGATTTTAACTTTTAAGTGATGGTACACCTCAACAAAGGGGGCCAATATGCCATAAAAAGTGCAAAAACAAAAGAAAAAAGCTGAAAAAGAAGTAGAAAAGCAAAAAGTTGAAAAATGAGAAAAAAAATAATGAATAAGTTAGTTGTTCCAATCGGAATCCTGAGCACAGTCCAAGGGGTCTTTCAAAGCCTAATGCCCTGAGTCAACTAGTTATGAGGCATCGAATTCCCTGCTCACTACATGGGACAAAAGATGGCTCATTCTAACTAGTAGGTGCTTCGATTTTCTTAGAGTGTTCGGGGTGAAGTTCGAGGGGAACTTAATGCCCAGTACCCTTAATCAATTGGGTGGGGGGTCCCAAATGGATCCTTACTACATGGACACTTCTCCAGAACTCCGTAGCATTGCATCCTACTTTAGGTTTATGTGTTTCAATAAAAATGTGTGTTTTTATCCTTTTATAGTTAACTTCTTTCTAAATGGTGAATTGAGTTTAAGTTTGCTGGTGTTAAACCTTTGTATACACTTGAGATCTAAGCTAAAAAATTTAACCAAGTTCCCTAGAAAGATAGAAAATGCTTTTGGGATCCCCATTTTGGTTACTTTGTTACTATAGAACTTTTTCATTGTGTCCTTTTTAATTGTTGGCTTGCAACTTGTTCATCTCACTGTGTCATTTGTGTTTAGTGTGTTGTGTCTATTTTTTTATGTGTCTTTCCTTTGCTTGGGACAAGTAAGGATTTAAGTTTGAGGGTGTGATAAGTACACTTTATACTCATTTATCTCCATGTTTTAGGTAGTTTTATGCATGTTTTTAGTATATTCATAAGTGTTTTAATACCGTTTTCATTCCTATTTGTAATTAGGATCAAATCCAAGGCATTTAGGCAATATGAAACGAAAAAGTAAAAAAAAAAAAAAAATCAGCAAATTCCACTTTAGCAAGCAGCTACTGTATTTTAATCTTTTCGACTGTAGAATAACCTTCCAAGGCTCCAATATTTGTATTTATGGATAATAAACTTCTTAAGTTTTCCAACTAATCCAAGAACGCCTAATTTGGAGTCTAGACAAGAAAGTTACGACCTCGAAAAGTTCAATGCAAGGAAAAGGCAAAGTGTTGATGAACAAAGCATGCCGTGGCATCACTGTTCACATGTCGCAGCATCGCGGCCCAAATTTGGCAATTTTTCTTGTTTTCGACCCATTTTCAAGACCCATTTCCCAAGACTCAATATAAACACTTTATTTCTTTATTTTTGGAGGAGGACCTCCAACTAGAGGGTAGAAGAATAAGCGTCTAGGGTTTCTAACCCTAGGAATAAGCGAGACACAGGGAAAAGACCATGTTTCAAATCTTCGTGAGAACTATTATACTACTGAAATTGTTAATGTAACGCTTCAAATGATTTTTATTTCTCTCAAGTTACAAAGAATTCAAGTGTCTTTTATTCATTACAAAGTGGAGATTTTATACTACTAAGATCCACCACACATCACTTTCCTATTCGTGGTTATGCCCATAACGGTAGTGGAATCAAGGTGGTGAGTTACGATTCGCTGGTGTGATGACATGTGTCCTCACGATAAGCAAGTAGTGGTGAAGGCCTCCTCTAACTGTTTGACTGTTTCTATCAAAATCTTTGGAGACTTGGTCTTGTACCTTTGCCTACTTGGAGAGATCCATGGTCGTCGAGTCTGAGGTGCATCATGCCCCACTCACTACGTCACCGTGCTGAGGGAAGGGTAAAGGGGGCCGTTAAATGCTTGATGCCTAGGGTTCGAGCTTCCTAACCGTGGGCTTGGGCCTCCTTGATGCTAGGTCATAGACATTGCATTTGTGCTTTGACTCATCCCATTTCATCTAAAACGATGTAATGTAAAATGAATATATATATATATATATATATATATATATATATATATATATTCATTTCTACTTTTAAAATAAGAACAAATTATCATTCTAACTTTACATCAAACACAAAAATTAAAATCATTAAAGTCATTCTTAGTCAAAAAATAAAAATTATATTTATTCTTCATTATTATCACGTACGAAAAACGCCTCTAAGAATATGCTTCCAATAAATTATCATTATTAACTTATAATCTCCTTTCTTCGCAACTCAACCCCCTTTAGGAAATGTTTTTGTTTTGTAATATTCAACTTATTTTTTTTTTTAGTCGTAGTGGACCATACAAATAGGTCAGGTTGCTTTATCTTTAGCTTTTTTCTTTTCGCTTTTGTTTTTATTCTTCAAAGTAAAGTTGGTATAATAATGCTTTATTATAGGAATAAAGTATTGTTATGTTGTGTCGTTCCACCACCGAACATGGATGGGACTTGCTAGGAACACCACGTGAATCACATAGACTTATGATAACATTCTGGAACATCTGATATTGACTCTAGTATATATGTTAGCATGGCCAAGGAAATTGCTTTGCAATTAAAGAAAATCGAGAAAAATGAAAATGGAAGAGGATCTGTGGTTTTGATCCCCCTGGGCCTGTGCCTTTTTATATATTGGGAGGTTTTCAAGTTAAAATTTTGGGATTATTGTCGCTTTATTCCATCTCTTTTTTTATTAGTTTATAATATTTCCATCAAGTTTTTGTGAATCGATTGAGATAAAAGTTGGAATGACATCCTTGAAACTTTGAAATTATGTAATTTTTTTTTTAATGTTAAGGGGCTGTCAAAAAAAAGTTTAATGTTAAGGGAGATTTAAATATGTGATTCTAAGTTGATGTAGTGTTGAAGTTAAAAAAACAAAAAAAAAGCTGATGTAACGTTGTGTATATTATAATCGGAAATTATTGATTCATTTGTATGTGTATGACCTATTAACTTATTTGAATGGTTGTACAAAAGCCTAGTTTAATTGGTTATAACCTTTAAAAATTAGACATGAGAAGAAAAGGAGCTCGAATCTCAATAGATACAATTTACTAAATTATATTAAAAAGTTATTAGCTTTAAAAAAAACTTATGTGAATAATATAGATATGTATTCACCACAAATTAGAAGTCATTCCACCCTTTTACTCTTTAGGTTTTATGCGTTAGTAGAATTTGTTTGCTACTAAATGATTTAAAATGCTGCTGGCGAATATATCGGGTATTTTGATTTCACGAATATATCATAAATATATCATGATATATAGTTTTTTGAATTTTTTTTTTAAATTTCTTTACTATATTTATATTTTTTTTTTGTTAAAAAATATAATTATTTTTATATATAGTATATTTAAAAGAAAAAATTTAACACAAAAAGCTAGTACTTTAAGAAAATCATTAATGAAAGAATTGAAATATTTGATGTAAATTATAATTTAATTAAGATTTGTTCAATAAATTTAATAAATTAAAATAATATATAAAAGATAAAAAAAGACTTATTAAAATTTTTTTAATAAAATAAATGGTTGGATATAAAAAAATACTTTTGCACGATGAGAAAAAGTTGACCTAGTGGTAAAGTGGTTTGGCCAATGTATCCGTTATTAATTTGAATATAAAGGCAAAGAATATATGAAAAAAGGGAAAGAAATGAGAAAAATAAGTTGATTAATGTAGTACCTCTAGTAGTTAAAGTAGTACCTATATTTCAAAAAATAAATTTTTTTCTCTTCTTTTGAACTATGTATTTCTAAATCTTTATACCTTATTTGTCATTATTTTCACATAGTTAGGTTGATACATATTTTTTTTTCATTTTCAAACCCTGTTTATAATAATAATAATAAATAATTAATTAATTATTGATTCAACTCTTTCAATGGAAAGGAATTAATTTCACAAATATAATTGCAAATTCGCTCCACCTTATCAAATAACACAAACAGATACATATGTTGATCCTGATCAACATCCGACACACGATGAGGTTGAAGTGATTTCACTAGGAATTAGGAAAGCGTAATTAAAGAGATAGAACGGAAAGGAAAAGCGGAGCACAACAAATCCGAAATCCATTGAAAGCTCTAATGCGGTGGCCTGTAACGAGACTCCCGGTTTTGACCTGAACTGTGAAAGTAAGGGTCACCTTTTTTACCATGACCAACTGGTTTGTCAGGATCGTTGGCCTGAATTGTCAGGTGATCGTTCTCCTGAAGCATTCTGCTGAATTCAGGCTCCATATAGAGGTCGAAATCAAGGTCCAGCGTCAGGCTTTCCTCAATGGAACCATTGCACCAGGAGGTGGTAGTGCTGCTGTTGATCTCCAAGGAAACTGCCCCACAACAAATATTTATGTTGAGCAGCATCATACTAATGAGGATCATGAGGAATGCCACACAAAAACCCTTCTTCCTGCTTACTTCCATTCTTATCCCCTTTGGAATTCTTGCATACGATGCAACAAACTCTGCATATGAACCGTGCTTATATAGAGTGCCAAGGAAAAAATTAAAATTAGTAAATAAATAAATAATAAAAAGACAAAGGATGATACAACGTAAAAGAGGCACAATCGAAATTAAAAACCTGTCTACTTTGATGTGTAAGGACGTAAATATCCTTCCTTCCCTCCGTGGCAAATGTTTTTGTTTTTCGGTTATTTTGTCCTTTTCCTTTAATTAAGGGCATAATTATTTTAGTCATACTAAACCTTACACTTAAAAATTGGTCGGACTGCTTTATCTTCTGCTTTCTGCTTTCTGCTTTCTGCTTTCTGCTTTCACTTTATCTTTAATCTCCAAAGCAATTCTGACACAATTCAAGATAACATTTAATAATATGACCTACTTGGTGCATCTATAACAGGCTGTATCATCAATTCAATGATCACTACTTTGCAATGCGTATGGAGAAAGAATGTTTAAGCTTGAATTCTATTCTCAAAAACAGAAAATAATAATTTTTTCTTTATAAATTCAAGGGAAAATAATAATTTAAATCATGAACTTTCACCAGTTTTGTATTTATATTTTGAATTAAAAAAAGTTGTATTTTAAATATATTTCATTTTAATATTACTTCTAGCCTTGGATATCCCTAATCACAATACCAAATTGGAGAATTAAGAAAAAATTGGAATAGAAAAATTAATTTGAATTTTTAGGTCTTAGAAATATGGATTTTAATTTTTAAAAAAATAATAATTGTCAAGTTTTTTAAAATTTTATGAAATCTGAATATACATTCTAAAATTTAAAAATAATTATTTAATTAAATAAAAAAGTAAATTTTAAGTTTAGCAAATTGCATCGAATTATTAGTTTTTGAAAGACAAATTTGATTTTATAACTAAAAAAAATTTAGTTAAAAAATCACTAATCTTAAAATTTACAATTTAAACACGTTTCTAAATTTTGTAATATAAAACTAAAGACTCGTTTTTTAATACTCAAAATTGAAATTCTTTTTTTCAAAAACTCTTGATTCAAAATTGTAATTTTAAAGTTCATAATTCAAGCTTCCTAAAAATCCAAATTCCATTCTTTTAAATCATTATTAAAATTTATTTTTTAATTCATTAAATCAAATTAATTATTTAATTAAAATTAAAATTTAATTTCTATTTAAAATAATTAAATTTGGATTTCAAGAATTTTAGAAAAAAAATGAATTTCAATTTTGAATATTAAAAAGTGTTTAGTTTTCTATTACATATTTTAGAAAATATGTTTAAATTATGAATTTTAAAATTATTAAATTTTAATTAAAATTTATTTAATTCATAAAATCAAATTTACCTTTCAAAAACTAATAATTCGATGTAATTTTCAAAACTTAAAATTCATTTTTAATTAATTAAATAATTAGTTTTTAAATTTAGAATGTAAATTCTGATTTTATAAAATTTTAATTCAAAATTTCTAAACACTTGAAAATTGTTATTTTTAATTTTAAAAATTAAAATTTATTTTCTCAATTTCAATTATTTGTATTGTGATTAGGGATATTCAAGTTCTATTAAAGCAAAGTAATATATATTTAAAAAACTTTTAAATTCAGGATATAAATGCAAAAGTGACGAAAAATCAGAGTTTAAATGGCTAAATTGAAGAAGTTTCAATAACCAATCCGATTTGATACTTATTTTTTTGTAAAAAATAGTAACTTCAGCAACTATTGAAATAGTTAAAGTATCAAATCGTCGGATAATTCATTGACAAAATAAAACTTTGACGAGGATGATGTATCAATTAGTAGGGAAATAGTTAACCTTTGACACAGTTTGATTCATAAATCTATTTTAAAGACAGTAATAAACTCTAAGGTTGTACAAGGTAAAACTTTACAAAAGGGTGTTAAATATTTTCATTTTTTTTTCTCCCGGTCAAATTACTACCCAATTCTCTTCAAAAATCCTACCTAAGTGAAGTATTAAAGGCAAAAGAGGTGTTTCTAATCATTATCAACCTAACCTATTACCTATACCCATTTTGCAAAAATACTGTTGTCCCTACTCAAACACATATTCGAACAATTTATTCGTTAACCCAAAAGATCGGTATGATAAATGAGAGAGCCTCTTAAGTTTAAATACCACTTCACATTCTTGTGTGTAATCGATGATGGATTGTATTATTTCATGCCTTTTGAGAAATCAGACGTTTGCAGACGACATTCATTCTGAGTGGCTCACAACCTAGATAGCATTCACTCCATACTCACCTTTGGGACATCGGATAACCAGCCCTCTTTCGTTACGTACCATCACTCCATGAAAGCATCAATGATAAGACTCAATCGAAGAGCTCAACCAAAAAGATCGACCTAATAGGTAGAAAAACTTCTTAAACTTAAATACCATTTCACACACTTGTATGAAACCGATATGAGATCGTATAACCGTTGCACCAAGGAGTGTAGTATAACATATCAAACTCGATTGTCATTCTTCATTAAAAAATAACAATGATATTGATCCCACTTAACCAAGGGCTGCACTGTTATTATCATAATTTTTTGTTTTTGTGGGTAATGCTTAAATGCACTACTTGCTAACGTCGAAGATTGAGATCAATGTCTGTAGCCAACTTGCTTTATTATAATAATAAAGAATTATAGTTAGATTATATTATTGCAGGCAGCAACAGCACCCCCTAATTGCAGTACTATAGTTTGACCCTACTTAGAATTTTTCTTACCATAGGGGGAGCAAATGCACCCTGAAATTTTGATTTTTTATTTGATTTGCCCCTGAAATTAATCATGGAAAAAGTGACCCTGATTATGTTTTGGTTCTCAGAAAATGCAAGGGACCCTGAAATTTTGATTTGTGCTTTGATTTACTTCGTAAATTAATGTAGCCTATTACGCTATCTTTGGTTCCCATAAAAAATAAAAATAATTGCTCGTGTATTATTTTTACTTACTATTTCATATAAAATTTATTATTTTAACTCATTGATATAAAGATTAAATAATTTAAGAATGCTTTTTAAGTAATTTTATTTATATTTATAAGTCTTTAAGTAATTTTATTTTGTTTATCATGTTTAGATCATATGAAAAAGCACTCAACATTTTAAAAATACATCAATGTATTGTAGGAGTACCCGGTTTCGAGTCTCAATGGGAATAACTAAATCGTTTAGCTGTCAAAAAAAATAATTTTATTTATATTTGATTTTCCTTAAGGCTATGTTTGGTTCCGAAAAATTTGAGGAAAAAAAATATGAGAAAAAAAAAGTAGAAGAAAAAAATAAGGGAAAATAAAAATATAATTAAATTCCATATAGTATTTTATTTCTCACTCAAATCAATTTTATTTATTTAAACTCATCAACATAAAGATTAAATATTTTAAAATATTTAAATTTCTAAGTAATTTGATTTTCTTTGAATTTTTTAGATGGACAATCAAACAAAAGAAAATTAGTTTCCTCAACTTTTTTTTTCTTTAGTATTTTTTGAGAATCTATACAACCTAAATTTTTTTATTAGATAACTAAATAGGAAAAAAAAAATCTTTTTTGTTAGTATTTTTTTTTCTTTTCTTAATATTTTTTGGAAATCAAATACAACCCTATTATTTTTACCCCTTAACTAATTTTCCAGTCTCTTAAGTAAAGCTTGGGTTAATTACATATGGTCTATCCATGGTTGTGTCATCAATCACATAACCCTCATGATTTATAGTGGAGTTCCATAACCTGCTTAGCCTGTGATGAACAAGGAACTTCAGTTAGCAGAATAAAGCAGAAGAGAAAAGAATAAAATAAAATAATAACCAGAGAGGTAGAAAAGCACAGCATCTCTTAGGCGTGGCCCCTGAGGAGTCTGTGGTCATCATGATTTGTTTCTTACTTTGACGAGATTGACAGGTCTATTTTTCTCACCAAATTTCTATTATTTCAATAAAATAATGAAATAAATCTATAGATGTATATTTCTTTATTTTTTAGAAAAAGAAAAAATAAGTTAGGATAAAATACTGTCATAGAAGTTTTTTTTACTTAGTAATAAGAGTTTGTGTGCAATGCTCGTGGATTTACTAAATACTAGTTTTAAAAAAAAAATTAACCAATAATAAAATGGGCAATTTATTAGAATTATACTGTGGTAGATTGATGAGACAATGAATTAATAGAGTAATAATAAATTTAAGACATACCTAGAGTATTATCGGCATGTCGGCAATTAAAAATGGCATAAAGAGAATACGAATATATACATGAATTTAAAATTTGATATTTTTGAAGACTTCGTATTTGTATATAAATTTATACGAATTACTAATCAATTTAAAATTAATAAATTAAATAGGAATAAGTTATTCTTTTTTTTTAAACTCAGAATAAATTATTCTTAAAATGCATAAGTTATATAAATAATTTAAGAGGATGAACAACTTAAATAATACTCTTTAAAGTATAAATGCTTTAAAATTATATTAATGTTATTATTGAGATAATAATATTGTCATATTGGACTACAAGACCTACTTCTTTTGATGCTAATTGGCCTTTAAAATCAAGGACAGGAGAAAATAGTATGAAGTATCATATTTCTTCCCACAATCCCATGGAGGGCTCTAGATACACACGTTATATTTTATTTCACAATGTAATCAATTTTTATTTTAAAAAAACCTAAAGTTAGGGATTTGTTAATAGATAATGTTGCTTCAATGCCCAACAATCCCTTTATCGAGGTTTGAAAATTCAATGATGTGATGTGTATTTCAAATCCTCATCCACCATCTTGAATTGAAAAAAGTACATGACAAGATGAGTAACATCTTTTGAGGATACTGCTTTTCTTTTCTTGAGTATCGGATTAAAATTCTCTTTTTTTTAAAAAAAAAAATTATGAAATTAGTTTTGAAATCAAATTATTGTCAAAAACAGTATATTTGGGCCACATGAGTGATAACTTAGCAAATGTCATTATCCTAAATGTCGTTATCTGCTTGGTGATTTAACCGTATTTGAATTGGTGTTGTTGTTGTGGACGACGATTTTATGATTTTAAGGGCCCAAGTCGTCGTTATCCTAAACGGCGACTTTAAATATTTTTGCGATCGATTATGTGTTATTGTGGACAGCAGCTTTACCATTATTATTATTATTATTTACATCAAAACTTTTTTTTCATCAAAACCTTTTTACATCAAAACTTATTTAAAAATTATTGAAACGAAAAATATTTACTATTTGATATAAAAATAATTTTATTTATCAATACAAATTAACACAAAAGTTATTCATTAATTCAAATATCTTTGCAAATATTTTAAATTTTTTACAACAAGCACATCCAAGGTAGCTTTAAATTCCAAATAGACCTGCAAGTTTTATTTTAAAATATTGTAAGTTTTAATTTTTATTTCACAAGTTGTATCCAATTGTGTATATTATCATTTTAAAATACTACATGCATAGTTGTCCAGTGAGCATCAAATTATAACAAATTCCGTGAAGCAATAAACTACGATTTCATGCATAAACCAAATCATATAAATATATAAAAAATTGACATCTGAATGTCAGCGTATATCGTGAGAGTGCTTCTGAAGATGGAGTCTTTATATTTCCTCTTGGGACGACGCCCTGAAGGCATCTCCCCGGACCCATCTATGGAACCGTGCAATCTCAAATGGGCTTATGGGCCGGGAGGCGATGGGCGATGGATGAAGTCGGCGATATGTTTGATGGAACTTCACGGGTCGCCTAACTGGAAGTGCACCAAAATCTAATACAAGGTCAACCATAATCTCATCGATGGGAGGCAATGTAAGGAATGATAAAGGGTAATATGATAATGTCATATCTACTCCCATGAGTATTTGGATACGGCGGCAGGGGAGGTGTTAAATATTAGCCAAGTGAAGTATTGGAGGAATAGAAGGTGATGCATAAGTTTGTCGAGGTATAAAAATATCGAGTGATGTCATGCTGTATGGGGGAAATATAGAAGTATGGGGTGATGGGTAGTATGGAGTATGGAAGTGAAGCGATGTGTCGGCTCGGGTACCCACGACCTCCCTCACCATCTCAACCACGACCTCGCCCACCATCTCGACCATGACCTCGTCAATCAACTCTCCCTCTCCCTCTACCTTGAATGGGTTGCATACGAACTAGAGTGGATGACACTGGAGGTCTAATGGATGGCTCATGTGAAGTAGATGCCTCATGATCGTAGCCGGCGATGCAATGCTTCTCTCCGATTTGGTGTAACACTGATCTAGCAATATGATGTAAGTCGTGCACCAAGCGGTGAGGTAGCCCCACACGGCGAGCCTTTATATTAAACCCTTAAGCGAGAGATCTACAAAAGAACTAACGACAATTATAAATACGGTAGTGAGTGATTGAGAATTTGAAAAACACAGTACTCTAACTTACCAAAACTTAAGTAGTACCGGTTGTAGTATGGAACCTCATCCCATCCATATGGAGTGGTGGTGTCATAAAACATCGTGTAATACGACGATACGACTGCATATATGGATCATGGAAGTCCATAGCCACCCACGAGAGTGCGTGATGACTGATACGCTCGCGTATCCCATAAGGCAATGTATGGAGCATGAAACGTCACCCAATCTCTTTGAACTCGTCCACGTGCATCCACTCTATATAGCTATTGCTCATAAGAGCACGATAGAGGTATCTCCTGGTGTAGCCCAAACTGGGTTAAGACTCGCTTTGGACAATGTCACTCAACAATCCCAAAACATATAAGCGGTGACATTGTCAGCCAGATCTCTTGATCAAATAAGCAGATATCTGGTAGCTGGTCAACCAACTCTTCGACGTATGGCTACCATAAGACCTACACATTTACACTTGACGTCAATAAGGTTTATGTGAATATGAATGAAATTACATGAGAACCATATACTTTTACATATACCATTACCTGATCAAAATTCTGTGCATCTAACTGATCTTGGTATAGGAGGAGTCCATTGGATGGGTTATGCACCTGTGTCAAAGGTACTCTCCACCTACACCCTAATGGAAGAGTTAAATCTAGCTCAGTCGCAAGCTCAGCCGGTAATCCATCATCAACAACCTTAGTTACGTCTCCATCGACGACATTGGCGTCTTCATCATGTAAGGTATAAGTGACTGAAGGTGCTGGATATACTGTTGGTTGCCCAAAATCGGGTCGCCCCACGTGAAGTCTCTCCCAATACCTAGTTGAAAACAAAATAAACAAAAAGTAAGCAAACTAATGATATGTTGTGTATATGAATGTGTATGTAATAAATTAAAGTTATTACATAACTGTAATAGTGCAATATAACCTTTAATACCGCGCCGACGATCCAAGTTAGCTCGACATAACTCTTGATATGTATGAGCTAGTCTGCACCACCCTAACTATAAGCCGCAGTCTGCATCAAATCTTGTAGTAGTGGGAGAAAGCACATATGCACATGCACTCCCTTGTTGTCCGCAAACAAGAAGGATCCCATCAATGCTAAGATGAAACCACGCGCACTCCGCTCTAAAGTGACCTCATTTGCCTCAAGTGCTGGGGTGGATAATTTGTCACATAACCATCGTATAGAGATAGAGGATCCTCTGAGAGCATCAATGGGTGGGGTGACATCGAGAAGCTCCTCGCATAACTTCGTCACATCGAACACACATGTCCCAGTGACTACTGGTTTGTCGATACGGAGCCCAAGGATGATAGCAACATCTTGTAACGTGATTGTCAACTCTCTAACAGGTAAATAAAACGTGTGTGTCTCAGGCCACCATCTCTTGACGAGACAAGTGATAAGTGGTTAATCGATCATGATGTGGCTCAAGTGGCATATACCATAGAATCCCGCGTGGATCTTGTATGGATGAATACGTAGATCCATCCTCCACATACTGATGAAGGTTTTCATCTATTGTCGAGGGTGGAGGACTTCTTGAAACTACAAGTAACGAAGAAACCAATTTTATAATTGATTATATATAAATTACATGTTATAATATGTAATAGTATTTGATAATTAATAAAATACATATATGCTCTGTATCTACTAAGTGCAACCTGTGTCTATCTTGCAATACCAATACAGATGGATCTAAAGGATCTGCATCATGAAGCCCTCTGAACGCCATATCTATAACATATCACATGAAGACAGTATAATTATTAACAAAAAAATTGAAAAAATAGTATCATAGTCATTAATGTAAGTACTAATTACAACGACAATGAACAAAAAAATCACGTATAAGAATGATGTCTCATTTACTTAAATAAGGTACACAAGTATTTTATAATCCAAGAAATACATATTCGTACATAAGTCTTATACAAAGCAACTACAAACATGATAAGCAAATTGCCTTACAAAACAAAAAAATTGAGTTACTACACATCTTTCACTGAACTTGATTTTTATTCTTACAAGATCATCGATTGTGACCCAATTGTTTGCACAACCCACATGTCATAGTAGTTTTCCCCTCCCTAACGTCCATTTCATTATGTAAGCGGGTTGATTTAGGACGTCCACTGCCTATGTGTTTCATTGACTCAGGAGGTACAATCGTAGGACCATCATAAAAAGGTTACTCATCTTCATTGAATATGGGATGAAACAAGCTTACCCAAAGTATCATGAATGCGGTAGCGACAGTGAGGTGAACTTAAACAAATAATTGAAGGCCAGCACATTGATCTTGAGATGTTGCTATGATATGGTTGTGGAATCCGCTAAGTAGTGATCTTACAATATGTGCATTTTTGGTCATTTAAGTTGAGGCGTTGCGTTCCAACCACTCCTTGACTTGACATGAAATCGTTCCTGTATGTGATCGTAAAGAACAATTTCCATTGATCCAGCCTTAACCACATGAGCCTTAATCTGAACATCAACATAAGGAGTATACTGCTCATCAGATGTCAATCTATTAACACCTTGTTCCCTTCTTACAACAAAGTAACTATTAAGAATGAAAAAATGTCAGCGAACTAATGGTGATTGGTGAGATTCACGAGCTCCTTTAAGAACAACGTTAAATACCTGGAACATCTTCGGTTTGTCATTATCTCATTTCTTCGACCTCCATAATGTGAAAGTGCCCATAACTTAAGAGGGATCGCCTTTAACCATTGTTGTGCTTCAAAATTAATTCTCCCAATTTTAGTCATATGCCTATTGAATTTGCATTGTGTAGTCACTAAAGCTGCTATGCATACCAAATTCTTCAAGAGTTTCTCTTTGAAGCGGGTCATAAAATTGCTTGTAAGATGACGCATGTAAATCCTGTGATAGGCAGATGATGCAGCCCAACTAAGATGAGGATCGCTCATTGCTGCCATAATACCTAAATGTCAGTTAGATATAACACAAATCCCCGTCCGTTGAGTAACTCTATTTCTAATACATTCCAAGAACCATTCCCATCTATCAATATTCTTGCATTTTGTAATAGTAAATGTTAATGAAAACAATTGATTATTTCCGTCACACCCCATAGCAATCAAGAACATGTCTTTATACTTCACAAACAAATGTGTACCATCAATATTCAGTAAGGGACGACAATGTTCGGACCCTTCAATAGATGACTTGAATGACCAGAACACGCGTTGAAATATCTCAGTGTTTGGCATATTACTATCAAATGTTTTCCAAATTACACCACATCTAGGATTTGCTTGCTTTAAGGCCCGAAAAGAACAAGCGTGTAGCGGCTACGTATATGATTGAGAAAAGTCACCAAATAGCGAGTATTCTAAGTGTTTTTATCTCATCAACACCTTTTCCATGAAATTTCATCCCCATTTCTCTATCACACTTACTTGAATAGCAGTACCAAACAATATTGAATTATGCCTTAATAATTGCTATTAGCAACAACAAAGTTTGAGTCAATTGATGATGGTCCTAGATTCAGTAAGGATTGTGACACAAGTATGCGACCTTTATATTTGTTGATAACAAATAAACAAGTATCTTTTCCTGGCTCATGGCCTTGACAGTTCCATGGACGTGATAAACCTTCTTACATCTTAAAACTATCAATTTTTTTGAGGATGCAACAACAACAAGTTCTTGGTGTGCTTTAATTGAGTAAATCTTTGTAGCCTCTTACAAATCAGATTTAGAACTAAAAACTTGGCCAACTACGAATTCCCCTCTTGAATAACTGGTAGTATGTTGCACCCATGGAGTCTAATCACTTGAAATAAAATTACCAAAGTTTTTAACATGTTCAAGTTGAGGTGATGGTGGCAAGTGATAATGAACAGGTGATGACTCATCTGGTTCCTTAGCATTTGGGTTGTGATATCTGGAATGCTATATATCTCTGAGAAATATATATCCCTTACTCATTCTCAGCTTGGTTGAAAGTGCGAAGGATTTTATGTCCATCGGCTTCGAACATCCCTGAGATCTCCATTAGATTCAACATCAACGTCTTCATCAGATTCATCATTAGTTTCTTCATATTCGCAATCTTCATCATCTCCATATATTCTATATCTGTTAGTATCCGGTATTTGACCGCTACAAGGCCCACAACCATAGTCAAATTCTGCAACATTATCATTTTCGTGAACCAATAAATCTGTATACCTACCCATAGATTGCTTCACTTGTGGCTTGACTTGAACGACATCAATATACAATTCAATTTCCTCCATGTCAGTTGTGTTAACCATGTTCAACATTCGATACTCACTATTGTCATCCCATATTGGAAAAGGTTGGAATCTATTTCCATTTTTTAGGGGATACTTACAATCGAAGACTAATTTGAACCTTTGTTTATCAATGACTTTCCTTGAGTATATCATATTACCCAACTATTCAAATGTGCAATCAACCAGTACATCCAAAGGCACAATGACAGCTTTGTTCCCGACATATTTGACATATGTTTCAATCCTTGGTATATTTCCATTGTAATAACATATGATGAGAATAGTGGAAATAGACATAATTGACCTATACAAAATGATCCAAAATAAATTGAATAATATGAGATCTCATTATCCTTATCATATCCACTACATTCATGGATGCTACATTCAATCATCTTGTTTAGCCAAGGAATAACCCAAATAAAGAGTTTGGCTATATGAAAGTTCACATGGGATAATAATTAAGAAAAATGTATAGAATTAATGAGGAAAGCAGTTGAAGATTAAAGGCTTGGCTCAAGTGGTGAAAAGGTGAGATGGGCTATCAAGTTAATAAAATTCGAATCCATAAGAGTATACTATAATGTAATATGCCGAATTGAATATATATATATATATATATATATATATATATATATATATATCTTTCATATATACAAAAGTGAGAGTCATGAGCCTATCATGCATAACTGCATGTTGAAGAAAATTCAATATTTCTAAAAGATGTCCAATGGTTGTAGATGTTATTTTGTAGTTACAAATTTTTACATTGGTACTTCTTAATAACGAACTTGAAAATTAAGGAAAATATATTTTTTATGACTCATGGAAAATTAGGAAAAATAGGAGTATTAATCTTGAAGATAGGTTGTTTACTTTTTAGATAACAATACTCTATATCTTGAAGAAAAAATATTCTATATTTCTTTAGATAATACAAAATAAATGGTGTATGTTTTTTTACTTAATTTTAAATAGAACTTAAAAACTAAGAGTTCGATTGGGTTGCGTGTGCCAGGCTACCCACGAGTCAAAGCGAGTTAAAGAAGACTATCTTGGACGGTAAGGCGGCCCGACCCACACAGCGAGCCCAAGCGGGAGCCCGAGTTCATCCTCTGGGGCGATAACACGAAAAGCCCAAAGAGCCATATCTTATAAATCGAATCGAATCTCCACCAATGAGGGAAGTAGAATAATTCGATAGCACCTTCTAATTATCCGCAATGTCGACGGCGATAAGAAAAATAAAATCTCTCATTCGATAAGAGAGTGTATCGCGCATCAATTGGGAAAGTCACCAGCTATAAATACCCGGTGGCCTTATCGATTGAAAGGTGCGCATAAAGCTTCATTCACTGCGGTTGATGCTTACCAACTGACGGAAAAAGAAGCGACTTAGGCATCGGAGAACTGCGGTGAGCCCTCGCCGATCTTTTTGTTTCTTGTTTTTTGCGAGAGGGCTTGGGCATCTAGAGTCGGCGAATCGACTCGGCCCGGTTCCGCGACTCCGGCCAATTTCGGTTGAAAAAGCATCATCAAGTTCTAAATAACTCACTTCAACTAGAAATAGAATACTATCAAATACATCTATACTCATTCATCTTTTTTTGGAGAAAAATGTAAAACATGAATATCACATTAAATATTTTTCTGTATATTTTTAAAATTTTTATCAAGCAATCAAAAATGTAGTACTGTTAGGATCAAGCATTTTTATTTGGTCCCAAGCGAACCAAAAGTGAACAAGGAAAATGAACCAAAAGTGTTCTCCTTGTTTTGGAAAACAAAAAACAATATTAAAACTATATCCAACTAGACACTTAAGTTCATTTTTAGAAGCAATTATTGTTAACTACTTTTCAAATATGGGTGATTTTAGGAGTTTTGACTCAAAATAGTACTTTTTAATTACAAAAAAATCAATCGAATACATATTTGAAAATACATATTTAATCACCATATTATCAACAAAACACACCACATTAAGAAAATTTCAACAAAAAAAAAGTTTAGGACAACCCAGAAATTAAAAAAAAAAACAATGACCTAAAAAAGGTCAACCAAACAAGGTCTTATGCACTCTATGTTTGTTTATCAAGAAAATACATATTTAATCACCATATTATCAACAAAACACACCACATTAAGAAATTTTCAACAAAAAACAGTTTAGGACAACCCAGAAATTTAAAAAAAAAAATAGTGACTTAAAAAACGGCTACCAAACAAGGCCTTATGTACTCTATATTTGTTTCTCAAGAAAATACACATTTAATCACCAAATTATCAACAAAACACACCACATTAAGAAATTTTCAACAAAAAATAGTTTAAGACAATCCAGAAATTAAAAAAAAAAACAATTACCTAAAAGGTACACCAAAAACGAGGCGCATCTGTACATGTTGTTTCGTAGAAAATACACATCTAATACCACATTATCAACAAACCTGACACACCAATAAAATATTTATGCCACATATTAAAATGGAACTAAACCAAAATTTATCATGCACATTATCAAACAAACAGCACTAACAAAACTTGGTAATTTAGAAATTTTCAATGTAGGAGGGTTATCTACTGTGGAGTCGAATGGAGTCATAGAAGAGAAAATATGGAGCAAAAATCTCTTGATTTCCAAGCTCTAATCGGTCGTCGGTAAGGAAGCGAATGAAGAACAAAGGATAAAAGGGAGAAATGGGGGAGGAAGAAGGGTTATCCAAAATTTTAAAATACAATGTCCTTTGTTGAACGGCGCAGTGGAGTTTAAAAATATTGAAGCCGTATCACGCCAACGGCGATAATTATTGAATTCAAATATGGTGGCCGTTGTTCGAGGGCATCGGCATTTTTTGAAGCGTCGCTGCGTACGATGCGTGCTAGGCAATAGTTTGGTTTCAAAACTAATTTCGTAATTTAAAAAAAAAAGTATTTTAATACAAAACTATTTTTTCTTTTTCTCAAAATGTTTTCTTGACTCGAAATTATGTTTGACAATTTATTGAAACCAAATTTTTTTTTAAGAATTTAATTTGAAAATAAAATGTCCCTTACCAACATATTTAATTATTTTTGGCTGAATAATTTAAAAATTATTATATAAATATAAAATTATTGAAAATAAAATATTATAAAGAAAATTTGTTTTAAAAAATGTCAAAATGTACTAGAAGATTCCAAATTCTAAAATAGGTTCTATAAAATATCAAACAATTAGTTTTAAAAATTATATAGAAAAAAGCTAACAAGGATTTCCTTGGATCCTTGTCTACGTTGGCAAATTAGGTTGACCCTACATGTTATCAAAGTCATCACTCATTTAACTTTAGAGCTAACGCTGAGTCACTCTTTCTGTCTTTCACGCTAGGGATGGGCCCTTCTAATGTGGACCTTTTATTCCTCAAAAGCAGCGGCCGAATAAAGAAAGAAAATCAAATGATGACCTCTCGTCAATGCACGATATAATAAATTAATCACCCTTTATTAGTTCACAAAATGTGTGAACCCTCAATTATTTGGACTGTTGGTGAACATCTTCATTTCCGTACGAGCCAAAACACACCCTCATTCACTTTGGATTGGGGGGTTTAAAAGGTAGTATTGGAAAGAAAGATCCATATGATTGCATGGATTATTATGCAATAATTCACAAATAATATAAGTATAATCATAAGAAATCAATAGAGCTACCAAATAATATATCTTAAAAATATCATATTCATAAGTTTTGAACTCTAAATCAAATGGTAAAAGGTTGATTATTCAAGAACAAAATGAACATATGACAATATATATATATATATATATATATATATATATATATATATTCACAATAATAAGATCTTAAAAGAATCGAGATTTGCCTATTATACCTTATTCAAGTTGTAGAGTGTTTACTGTTAAAACGGAAAAAGAAAATATAAAAAAGGGTATAGGTTTAAGTCTCAATTGAAATAATCTACTATCTTGAAGTATTAAAAATAATAATAATAAAAAACCGAGATTCAAAAATGCTAACAGGCCCAAGTACAATAAAAACTATCGTAGGTAAGAAGCCTAAAAAGCCCAAGCATATAATTGCTGGAGCCGCCCAAGTAGAAAAGACCTAGAAAATCCATCTTAGGAAAGAAGCCCAATGCTAAACCCATTTATGTACACTAATCGCCTACTGACAAGCCCGGTCAACTTGCCCCGCCCTTCAGTATTATACATACTTAGGTGCAGCATGGGGTTGGTTTGATCTTAGGTACTTCAAAATTATTTTTATAATAATTTTTCGCAAACAATATACCAAGTAAAATAAACGAAGAGTTTTTTTTTTTTTTTGGACAGCATAAACATAGAGTTATTATCTAAGAATCTGACTTATTCTGACAGCATTTTTTACCATAATTTTTTTGAGATTCTGTACATTTTTTTTCCGTCCATTCTGTTTAAGTCATGAGTTAATTATCTTTTGGGTTGTTATAAAAAAAACTGGATTACCACTTGTATCTGCTTGGATTGTATAATGATTTTATTTATTGAGAGATCGTACTCGAACCAAAATTTTAATCATAAATGCCGAGGTAAAATCGCTATTATAATGATATAAACTTCGTTACCGTATGAGAACGAGAGTTTTCTTGAACCACCCTATCTTTTTCCCCTTTTAAGGAGATTTAGGCCCTATTTGGTTCAGATGATAGGCGGTAGCGGTAGTCGGTGGCGGTAGGCCCCGGTATTAGTCTTGATACTTTGGTGGGTAATGGTGATAGGCGATAGGCGGTGTAGTATTGGCTTTGGTAAAGTAGTAGATTAAAGTAGGCGATTGAAGGAATAATGCACATATATAGGAAAAAGACCACAAATAAATCTTCACAATATGAAATTGTAAAAATTATAATTATAAACAAGGAAAAAAAATATTATTTTAAAATATACCTCATTTGGTCTAATAAGCTATTAGGAGCTAATTACAAATCTTTACCAAACACCCCATAAAAACTGATTGAATGAATAAACTATCAACTTTCTTCAATCACCTTAACCAAGCACTCTCTTAATTTAAAGAAATTGATACCAAAAAATACACAAATATATAGTCATTTGTTATGGGGATTTTATTCCCAAAGTATGTGAATAAACAGTAACTTCCTAACAATGTCTCCCACCAAACCCAAACCCCCCATACCCCCTCAAAACTATTTGTTTTCAATTGTAATTTTCTCTCTTTTTAATTCTGAATTTTATTTTAATTTTTTTTCAACTTTTATTTATTTTATTTTTATCGATGTCAAAAAAAAAATTTTAAATTTTTATTAAAATAGTAACCGTGCTTACCATGGAAACTTTTTATTTAATTTTATTTTTATGATGTTAAAAAAACTTTAAATTTTTTATTAAAATCAAACCCGACTATCACGCCCTCACTTGTAAAAGAGACCCTATTGGAGAATGCATAAGTATAAATGACCCTAAGAGGTTTATATAGGGAGGTGGGGAAGATTCTAGAGACTTTGAGAGACTTCCCTTGCTAGAAGAATGTGGAATGTTCTAGAAGGTTCTGAAGAAGTTCACACTTACGTGGAAGAGTATGCAGAGTAGGAGATTATCCTAAAGTCTTGAGACGCCTGCTGGCTATACTTTGTGCATGGTAGAAAATTACATAAGCTTTCTTTATTTGTAAGGCACGTTCAAAGTTTCTACACACTTTTATTTATTTTTATTTTTTATGATGTCAAAAGAACTTTAGATTTTTTTATTACAATTAGAGCCCACTGTCACACCCTCACTTGTAAGAGAGACCCCACTTGAGAATGTATAAGTATAAATTACCATAACTGGTTTATATAGGGAGATAGAAAGATTCTAGAGCCTTGGAGAGATCTCCCTTACTAGAAAAATGTGGAGGGTTCTAGAAGGTTCCAAAGAAGTCCACATTTATGTGAAAGAGTACGGAGAGTAGGAGATTATCCAAGAGTCTTCTAGAGACCTCTTGTATATACTGTTGGAAATCTGTTTGAAAGACATTCATTACAAGGAATGAATGACATTCATTATGGTGGAAGCCTGAGAGGCCTTAACAGTTGTCTTAGAATTTTGAGAGGCTCCCAACGGTTGAAAACTGAGGGTCTTTGGTTTGCTATATTATGAGAGGATCGCTCCTGTTCAAAAATAGAAATCAGTCTTTGTGTGTCAAGGTTGAAGATAAAGTGAGTTTATGTTTGAGTGTTGTCAATGATAGGTTCTAACACAGTCTTAGTTCACTGAAGTAGTATCAAGGTGATGTGTTGCTATTTGTATGCCGTTTTATCCTGGGAGACAAAAGCCGATTCGATAATCTCCAAACACTAGAGCAAACGAAGAATTTATTTTAAGAATATTATGACCCCTCATAAGACTCAGCTTCTTCCAGTGTGTTCTTCATTGGTTCCGATTCTTTTCCCATGATCATTCCCGATTCTCTTGTTGCAGGCTTGTTGTAGGTTTATGTTTAACCTATAAAGAAAGTCTCTGATTTGGGATTTTTATTATGCTGTATAGGTTGTAATAAACTTAAAATAGAGATTGCATCGGAAAGTTTTGTAATAAAAAGAAAAGAAGAAAGAACAACTGAGGTGTGGTCGGAGAAGATTCCATTTGGAGGGGAAAAAAAAAAAGAAACCAAAGAAAACGTTTGTTTTTGGGAAAAACAATCAACCAAAAAGAAAAAAAAAAGTACAAGATTCTGTTTGGAGGAAAAGAAACAAAAGAAACAAAAGAGAAAAAATGAGAAAAATGTTTGGGTTTTATCGAGCATAGAAGGTTTTTAAAAAAAAAAAAAAACAAATTTGGTTTTCTCAAAAAAAAAAAAAAAAAAAAGATTGTTTTATCGAGCTTCAAAGGTTTTTTTTTTTAAACTTTTTTTTTCTAGTTTATCCGAAAAGGAGAGAAAACCAACTTTGGTCTTTCCTTTGATTTAGTTTGTTTCTCCGTGCAAAAAAAAGGAAAAAAATAAAATAAAGGTTTGGTTTTAGAAAAGAAAGTTTGAAAACCAGAGTTTCTAATTGGGAAATTTTTTTTTTATTCTTTTAAGAACAAAACTCTGAACTTTGTTTTGTCCAAAAAAAAAAAAAGGAAAAGAAAAGACACAACAAAAAAAAAAAAAGGAGAAAAATATTTGGTATGGAAGGTTGAAAACCATAAAAGGAAGTTCTTGAACATGGTTTGGGTAACCTTTTTTTTTTTTTGTATGATGAATTAGGTAGGATGTGCGTACGGCAGCCTTCCAGCAAGGTGATGGTCAAAAACAAGGATCTCATTCCTCTTATTGTTGATTTGTTTGATCGACTTGGTAGAGCAAGTTACTTCACGAAGCTAGACTTGCGATCGGGTTACTACCAAGTGAGGATAGCTATAGGGGGGTGAGCCAAAGACTACGTGCATGATGAGGTACGACTCTTATGAGTTCCTAGTAATGTACTTTTGATCTTCTTGTCTTTCTTTACAGCTACGCATTTTTGATGAACCGAGACATTTGCTCCACTTCTTGGATAAATTTGTGGTGGTATATCTAGATGATATAGTTATCTATAGCAACACCTTGGAAGAGCATGTTGATCATCTAAGGAAGGTGTTCAAGATATTAAGGCAGAATGGGCTACATGTGAAAAGAAGGAGAGATTATGCTAGCCACCGTCTTGAGAGGATTAATACGATTACATGATACGGTAAGGGCGTATACGGTAATAAATGTTTTTATTAATATTTTGGAGATGAAATTATGAAATTATAATTTAGAAAACCCGAATGTGTTAATAAGAAGGGTACAATTGTCATTTAAAAAAGGATAGCCAAGGCATAATTAAGCTAAGAGATGGGCCATAATGTAAAATATCAAGGGTTAATGTCGCGATATTGAATACTTGTGGACTTAAGTGCAATTAAGGAAAAATTTATTACGATCTAAAAGGAT
The DNA here is from genome assembly GCA_016808115.1 of Tetrastigma voinierianum. Classification (NCBI taxonomy): domain Eukaryota; kingdom Viridiplantae; phylum Streptophyta; class Magnoliopsida; order Vitales; family Vitaceae; genus Tetrastigma; species Tetrastigma voinierianum. The sequence continues at coordinate 78,616 of JAEQBH010005599.1, read as the reverse complement.
ATGAGACAAAGCCAAAACTTCATTTTTGGTCTCCTCTCAGTACAGGGCTTCACGGGTTTTTAGAAGAAGAAGGGAGAAAAGGAAGAGGAAGAAAGAGGAAGAGGAAGGAGAAGGAGGGACGAATCAATGTCGGTATGGAAGCCTTTATGTTTGGATTTTTTGATATGAATCTTTGGGTTTTTGGATGGAAATTTGTTCTCTCTCTTTTAGTCTAAGGTTTGTGCAAGAGCACCTGAAGCTCTTGAATTGTTGGGTGTGAGTAAAACCCCGATTGGTGTAAAGTAAGCATGGAATCATCAAAATTAGGTGGTTTTAAAAAAGAATTGGTGGACCTAGGTTGAATTCTTGGATTTTTCACCTAGGGTTTTGAGGTTTGAGGTTCCATAGCACTCATTTCAAGTGTTGTGGAGTTGTTTTTAGATGAATTCCATGTAAGTGCCCAAGAGTATATGAATTATAGAAGTTGTATGATGTTAATTGGCGCTTAAAGCGGCAAAAAAGCAAATCTGGGCAGAATTTAGAAGGTGTACCGGTATGTACAGGGGTGTACTGGCACACCTGCATGGCAGATGTCTGGGTACATGTTGGAATTGTACCCGATACCACTGTTTCTAACTTCGGTTTAAAGCAGTTTACCGTGTATTTTTAGTATAACTTGCTTTCATTTCTTATCCGATTTGGGTGATTCAGAATTGGAAAATTAAAATAGACTTCCAAGGCAAATCAAGCATAAGAAATAGACATCGTCAAATTTGGACTATAAGTGGCCCAAAAATTCACTTAAAGTGGGGCCATGTGCAAACCAATTCCTACATCAGTCTTGAACATAGAGAAGTCCGGGTTGTTTCGAATGTAACTTGAGTTCCTGTGCTCCGATTTGGGTGATTCCAATTGGAGAAGAACCCTTAGAACCTTAGCTTTAAAATAGTACAAAGAGATAGTGTCAAATATGAAGTTAAGACCCCGGAAAAAATTGAGTAATACAAACTGTCCCTAGTGTAATTTGTAAATTGACTAGTTGGCATGAAAATGCCATAACTTTAGTTGGGATGATCCGATTTGATTGATTCCAATTCCTAAGTCAAATAGATTCATAGAGGAATAAGAATATAGGAATGAGTGTGTATGGTGGATTAAATGGAAATTATGATTAATGTGTAGTTGTGGTTTTTCTTGAAAAAGGTGAAAAGGAGCGTGGGACCGGGAAAGCTTGAGGAGTCGACGAAGCAAAAAAGAGAGAGGGATTGAGCGGTGAAGCGTGAGTGTAAAACTTAATATTTTGAAAATTGAGTTTAAAGGTATAAATGATTTTAATGTGAGAAAAAAGGAAAAAGATTAATATAAATGTTTATATATGGATATCCATAGAATGTAGTAAATGTATAAATGTTTTACTTTGCCTAAGCTCTTATGTATTTATATTAAATGTTTGCTGCCAGCATGCATATGTTAAGGCATTATGGAAAGTTTAAATATTAAGAGAGAATGCATATCTTCCTCTTCACTTACTATATGTGTTTAATGATAAAGTAAAAAGGATTTTAAATAGTTTATAAATGTATTTTTGAAGAAAGGGGTGAATGATTTTAATGTTAAAATGAAAAAGTTTAATGTAAATGTTTATATATGTATATATGTTAAGGCATTATGGAAAAATGTGTAAGAAGAATGCAAAAATGTATAAATAGATAAAGTAAAGGTTTTTAAATGAATTTATAAATGTATTTTTGATAAATGTTTCTTGATGGTTACCTAACCTCATATAACCTCATACGATCATATGATCGATATCGCCGAGGTACCTTAAGCGTAAGCATTTGAGGTAAAGTTATAGGTTACTAACTAAGTGGCGGGAATTACGTTAGAGTAATATCCTTTACACGATAAGGTGCTATGATCGAACCCTATGCAAAGCGCGGAGCTTCCCGCAGCTGCAGTGGTTATGGGATCGAATGTGACTCGTCTCACCGTCAGCATCTCTAAACTGCTCGTGTGTTTATTCCCTCGTACGATCAGTTGTTAAAAAAGAAAGAAAGAAAAAAAAAGAAATAAAGTTTAAGGCATAAAATGATTTTTAAATGTATAAGTATGTATTACTTTGATATATACCGAAAAATGTTATCTTAAGGCATAAATGGATTTTAAATCGTATAGCGTATGTATTACTTTGATATATATTGAAATGTTATCTTAAGGCATAAATGGATTTTTAAATGTATAAGTATGTATTATTGATATATACCGAAAATGTTATCTTAATGAAAATGTACACTCACCGGGTCTTTAGCTCATTCTTTTTTCTATATATGTTTCAAAACATTTTCAGACCCGAGACAGTGCGCCAGAGGAGTACCCCTCCTGTGCAGTGAGTCGAGTCATCGAGGAGACGACGCATGTGAACTGCATTGTATAAATAGTTTGCATATTTTATAAAGTCGAATACTTTGTCATGTATATATGCATATATGGATATATTTTGAAAAGGAACTACGTGGGCTTTGATCCTGACGAAAATGTGAGGCTGGGCCTGGGCTTTAAGTCCCGGGCCAAACCCAATCTTTTAAAAAAAAAAATGCATGGAATCAATAGTTTGGAATGTTTTGATGTTTAGAAATGAATAAATGTATATGTATATATTTGTTGATTGAGTCGTGACGAGGGAGTCCAAACAAGGAAGTTGAAAATTTGAAAATTAAAAGTGTTTTTAAATGTTTTCGCAGGTTTTGTAAATTTGGGAAAGTCCAAAAATGCAGGAAACCGCCAATTTTTCCGAAAAATCCAAGTGTTTGAAAAAGAAAAAAAAAAAAATTTATCACTTCGCCTGCATTATTTTCTACGATATGTTAAGTGATCAGAAGCGTTCGCTTCCACGGATTTTAATCGATGGTTTTAAGGAAATGTTTATATCCGTTGGAGTCCCCAGAGGTCCCCTGGTCTATGAGGTTAATCCCGGTCGATCTTTCAAATTCTTGCTCTTGGTGGAAGTGGCTCTCAGACACCGTATCAAGAAATGGAAACGACGATGGATAAGAGGCATCAAGGCCATCCAGAATGGATCTCCTATTCAAGGTCTTCCTTGGCCCTAGTCAACTACTATCGGCGGTTCATCAAGGGGTATTCAACCAAAGCAACTTCATTGACGGATCTACTCAAGAGGAGTAAGGCATGGGCATGGGATGAGCAATGCCAACAAGCCTTTGAAGACTTGAAGAAGGAAGTGATAGAAGAGTTGGTGTTGGTGCTACCTGACTACACCAAGACATTTAAGGTACACATCGATGCCTCTGAATTTTCTATTGGAGGGGTTCTTATGCAAGAAAGGCATCCTATAGTCTTTGAAAGCCGCAAGCTCAATGACATGAAGAGGTGCTACACAGTCCAAGAGAAGGAGATGATGACAATATTCCATTGCTTTCTGGGACACACTTCATAGTGAAAACTGATAATGTTGCTACTAGCTACATCCAGACCCAGAAGAAACTAAGCCCCAAGCAGGTAAGGTGACAAGATTCCTTAGTTGAGTTGCACTACACGCTAGAGTACAAGCCAAGCATAGCTAATTGCATGGCCAACACCCTAAGCCATAAAGCAGAGCTAGCATCCATGACTAGTCAGCCTTAGGGAGAGATGGTGGATCTCATAAAGGAGGGGTTGCAGTATGATCAAGTGGCTAAGAGTCTCATCACCTTAGCCCATGAGGGAAAGACACAACGGTTTTGGGTGAAGGATGGCTTACTCTACACCAAGGGAAAGTGGCTATATATGCCTAAGTGAGGAAGCATCATGAAGAATATCATTAAGGAGTGTCATGACTCCAAATGGGCTGGTCACCCAAGGCAACGACGCACAAGGGCACTACTAGAGTCTGTCTACTAGTGGCCATAAATATAGGATGAGGTGGAGACATATGTGAGGACTTGTCTTGTGTGCCAACAAGACAAGGTATAGCAACATCAGCCTTGGGGATTGTTGGAGCCACTACCTATAACGAAGGGACTTTAGGAGAGAGTCACTATGGACTTCATCATCGGCTTACCCCTAGTCCTAGGGATATGGATCTATCATCGTGGTGGTGGATCGGTTCGGATCGATTCTCTAAGTATGCTACATTCATAGCAGCCCCTAAGGATTATACAACTAAGGAGACAACCAAGTTATTCCTCAAGAACATGGTGAAGTATTGGGGACTACCGAAGTACATCACTAGTGACTAAGACCCGCGCTTCATTGGGAAATTTTGGATGAAGCTCTTTAAGTTGATAGGATTAAAACTTTACTTATCTATTAGCTTTTACCCTCATACGAATGGGTAGACATAATGGATGAATGCACTACTAGATCTATACTTGAGGCACTTTTGCGAAAGCAATCGATCGATTAAGCCAAGCTTACTAGATGTGGCTCGCTCGAGCATATTTCGTGTGTTTCTGCTTCAAGCATGCCAGGCGAAGCAAAAGAAGAGAAAAGACCACTACAGAAGTAAATCACAGCATACAGACTCGCTACAACGGAGGTCCAACTGGCCAAATGGCGAAGCAATTCGCTTATAGGGTCAAGGTTCGCGCGAACGCCTAGAGGAGCATCCTGAAAGAACTACTGCATGTTGCAACATCTAGAAAGGGCTATTTTGACATGCAGAGCCACCCGCTATAGTTGAAGAGGACCCTGCTATAGCGGGCAGCACTGCTTGCTACAGCGGGTTGAAGAAAACCCAACCCATTACGTGTTACTCTGGGCAGAACTAGAGGAGAGCTTATAAATAGAGGACTTTGTACTTCGTGAGAGGGGGTTGGTCAAAGGCGGCAGACACAGGTTTAAGAGCACGAAGGTTGACGATTGGAAGAAGGAGACAATAGAATGCTTAGATCAAGACATCGTGTGCACCCTAGTTTCTTTATTTCCTTTCTCTAAAAACTTAATGATTATGAATCTTATAGTTGTACCAAATACCATTATGTTCTAGTTTTATTTATAGGGTTTTGATGTAGCCTCGCTACGCTCGAATGGATTAATTGTCAATTTTGTTTTCATTTAGTAAATGTATTGATTTCATCTCGATTTGCTTTATTTCTGTAACTATTTACATGATAATGTTTGACTAGCATTGACATGTTTTTACTGGAAGTCTGAGATCAAGAGATGATGACCCTTAGGGAAATGAATAGAGCAACACTTAGTCAATTAGTGAATAGAGATATCTTGATTCTAAGTGTTGCATTTAGGGTTTAAACATTTAAGCGTTTCGGAGTCCAGGGTTGAGGCAAATATGCAACACACCCTACTGGCGAGATAGACAAATATATCTCGAGAGAGAATATCTTATAGGCGTGATCAACCCGCCAGTGTGAATATTTTAATATATCGAATGATAAGCTATCTAGGTTGAAATCCATCAAGTGTGGCAAGTGAAGGCAAAACCCTAGTTTTCATCGAGTGATTTAGTAAACATCGTAGGATTAGTTTTCTTTTTGATTAATCGAAATTCACTACAATTTTAGGTCTAAATAATATTTAAAGCGTTAATTCATTACTCAACACACTTCTCCTTATGGGACGACACTTGACTAGCCATTTTGTAGCCCCCCTTCCCCTGACTATTGCAGGTGAGGGGACGCCACACAGAGCTGAGACCTGTTAACCTGATTTTCTGGTATTATTTGAGACCATTTCAAGCATAGATTCATAAGTGACATAAACTTGTTTCAAAAAGTCAGAATTATGAAATTCTTGACTACAAATCATAACCTTGTAAAACTACCACTATAGTTGTGTTTAAAATGTCTTGTTCATAGATGCTTGAGTCTCTAACTACTTGTATTCATACAAGTTTCACTTTAACAAAATATTGCATTTACATTTCTATTACAAAAAAAAAATCAAGGACCTACATAAGAAGGACTTCTAATGTTATGTTGGCCTTAGCGAGTGCGAGATGTCCTTGGTGACCTCTTCAGAATCTACACGGATGAAACACCTGTGTTAAGCCTCTAGCTTAGCGGAAAACAGAATAACAGATATGACCACTTATAGTGATCCTTAATTACAGTATACATGCATGTATAAATATTTCACATATCATAGTATTTATCTCTCCCGTAGGAGTACATAACAGAAATTTCATAACATAAGGTACCCGTAGGTACACTACAGTATAGAACAAAGGAATGCCTTAGCATCCGAGCTTATTACTTTTGTGTTCATATTGCTCATTATTCAGATACATTTCATATAAATGTTTGCCTACATAAACTGGTAAAATGAATAAATGTGGACGCTTGCATAATAGGTACTTAGGTACAAGATAAAGACAGTACAAGAAGTGGTCAGAACGGAGTCCACTTAATGGCGCCAACATAACAGGAGTGTTGCATAACACTGAACAGATGTGTTGATTAGGACGGAAAAGAAGTGTTGAATAGCACTAGTTCTTATTTATTCACTATCCGGTCTTAAGTAGGCATACAATTATATGTGTTTTAGAGCATTTTATACTAGTCTTAATCACATTCATGTTAACTCTTAGTCAATTCTTATGACTATATTTTTCTCTTGCATACTGAAATATTCATGTCACATACATTCTATGTAGTAATTAATAACGTATATCTTGTATACATTTACGAATCCTTTATTCACTTCCTAGGATCGTCAATTTGCCCAATTTTATGTCTGTCACCCCTTAAGATTTAGTGACCGAAGATTAAGGTGTAGTCAAAGATAGTTTAGAAACAAAACAAGACAATTTCTTTGTTGAAATAGGGCCCATGTCTTTAAGATTGATATAGACAGATTCTAGACATTCTTAGTTGCACATAGAATCTAAGCTTGGTATGGATAGACTCTACTCTCTCTTAGCTTTCTACCCGAGATCATCAAATTTGGAGCTTGGATGAGAGAGTTATGGTCATTTGAAAACAGAAGGACGAAATTTCTGTTCGGTCTAAAGTTGAGATTTTACAGTCAAATACAAATTTAGGACATTTTAAGCTGGATTTCTCTCTTGGTTTCTTCTAAACACTTGTAGGTATATCTCTTAAGTTTCATCTCCAACTAGAATCATCTACCTTGAGGTTCAGAGGCTGCTACGCTAAAATGAAACACAAAGTAGTGAAATTTGATATCACTTCCTCTAAAATACCTACATGTCTCTTTACACATTTTTGGTCCTTATCACCGAAACATTCCAACCCAAACCAAAACAAGATCAAAGCCAACCTCAAACCCAACTCAAACCAACAAAAACACAAATACGAGAAGATTTAGGATTTTATTTTTTCCTAACCTAGATTGTCTTGAAAGCTTTAACCCTAGCTTTCCTTATCTTCCTTTCCTTCTTTTCTCATTCCCTTCATTTCCTACTTTTTACGTGAACAAGGAGAGCTAAAGAAAATGGAGAATAAGTTAATCATGGAAATTTGTTCCATGTAGTGCCCTGTATTTTAGTTTCTTCTATTATTTTTTTGCTTCATTTAAACACATTATTAGATCAATAAAAATTCGGACTTTAATTATACAGCAAATTTCATTGTTCTTTCTTGCTTTTTGTTTCATCACTTCAATCTCTTCAGAACTCCAACACCCTTATTTTTGGAAATACGGAGAGAAGCACACTCAAAAGTCGAATCTCATTTGATGCAATGAACTCTTCAAATTACAATAACACCACCCACAATCTTTTGAAAAAGAAATAAAAAGAATAAAATACAAAAAGGGTTAAACAAGTTCTTGGAACTGGTTCACGTTAACCCCAGTTTGCATTTGGCTCAGTTTAGTGGACTTTGTATGACTGCAGGCCTTGAAACAGAAGAAGATGTTTATATTGGATTATCATGACCTTCTCTGACCTTATGTGGAGGGAGATTGAAGGCACCACATTGTATGGATCTCGAACCCTATTCTTCCTAACCAAGGAAGGCACACTGCGGCTTCTTGCGATCGAGCTAACTAGGCCACCAGTTGGTGACAAGCTACAGTGGAAGCAAGTGTTTACACCAGGCTGGGATGGCACGAGGCGCTGGCTATGGAGGCTGGCCAAGGCTCACGTCTGCGCTCATGACTCTGGCTATCACCAGCTTGTTATTCACTGGTAAAATGCTTTGAGACTCGGCTCTTTGCCCTTAAATTTGGCCTTTTTAACAATTTAAAGCTGAATTAACCATTTGGTTTTGGTAGTGCATTTTGCAGGCTGAGGACTCACTGCTGCACTGAGCCATACATCATTGCAACGAATCGCCAACTTAGTGCGCTATGCACCCAATCTACAGACTCCTATATCCTCATTTCAGGTACACAATGGAGATCACTGCTCTTGCTCCAAAAAGACTCATAAATGCAGGTGGAGTCATTGAGAGCTGCTTCTCCCCAGCCAAGTATGCCATTGAACTCAGTTCTGCTGCCTATGTCCACAGCTCTGGAGGTTTGACATGGAAGGTTTGCATGCTGACCTTATCAGAAGGTACATATATAGGAGACTGTCAAGGCATATGATAAAAGAAACCGTACTCTTTTATCTTATTTGGTGTTTTCTCTTGATCACAATGTTCTGTTTTCTTTCCTTTCAGAGGAATGGCAGTTGAGGATCCAAAAGCTAAGCATGGGCTGAAGCTCAGCATTGAGGATTACCCTTTTGCCAATGATGGTCTAATCCTTTGAGATGCCATCAAGCAGTGGGTTACTGACTATGTGATCCACTACTACCCAGGGTCCCAGACCCTAGCCTTGTTGAGTCTAGGGTCATGCAGACAAGAAGGATGAGCCATGGTGGCTTGTCCTTAAAACCCCAGAAGGTCTAGTCAATGTCTTAACAACCATAAGCTGGGTTGCATCAGGACACCATGCAGTTGTGAACTTTGACCAATACGTATATGCCGGGTACTTTCCTAATCGGCCCACAACAGCTCGAATCAACATGCCAACAGAGGACCCTGTAGATGAGGAGTTCAAGAACTTTCTGCATAAGCCAGAATTTGCCATGTTAAAATGCTTCCCTTCACAGATTCAAGCAACAAAAGTGATGGCAGTTTTAGATGTTCTGTCAAATCATTCACTAGATGAGGAGTACATTGGTGTTGGGATGGAGCCATCTTGGGAAGAAAACCTCGTCATAATTAAAGGCTGCATTTGATCGGTTCAAATGCAGACTAAAGGAGCCTGAGGGGATCATTGATGAGAGGAACACCAATTTGGACCTGAAGAACAGAACTGGAGCTGGGGTTGTTCCATATGACCTCTTGAAGCCATTCTCAGAACCAGGGGTCAAAGGAATGGGAGTTCCTAACAGCATCTCTATCTAATCTATGATGCTATATTTTAATGTAATAAATAAGCACATGGAGATTCCATGTCTCAAGAACTCTTACCATTCTTCTCATTCTTTTTTTTTTTTTTTTGTCTCTAATTACCTAAATTGTTTACTTACAAGTTATGCCATGTCTGGAACAGGGAAAAAGAAAAGAAAGAGAAAAAAAGCACTGCTGAAACAGGACAATTATTCATAAAAAGGGAACAGAGAAGTGCAAAAACAAGAAAATCCGTAGGTATAGAATAGAGAACATGCCAAAAGAAGAACAAATTGATATTTCTTACATATGATGCCAATCCCTGATTAAGTTCCTGATGATCTTGAAGGGAGTTAGCTACAGAAAATGAATGGGAAAACTGACTTTTCTGGGGTTATCAGAAAAAATGCAGAAAGCAGGGAGAACACTACTTACAACAGGGTTCGATTGAAGTGATTACAGCTAGATATTTGGGTAATCTTCTCTTCTTCCCCATATATTTTGGCAATCAAGGTAGCAAATGCAGCATACCTGAACCAATTAAGGCCTGTTTATTTACAGTTTTTAAAACTGTTTTTTGTTCAAAGAGAACAAGGAAAACACAAAAAACATCTTTGGTTTTCAGTGTTTTTTTTTTTTTTAAAAACACAGAAAACACTAAAGTCAAATAATGTGCTAAGCTTTGAAAGCAACACAAAACGATGTTATATAGCGCATTTCTAAAACTATTCTCGCAACGCTTTTAAAATATAAAACCAAACACGCTTAATAGATGGCGCTACCCTTGGCCACATTCTTCAAGAGAAGCATCCCTCCTAATAGAGCTGTGTGATTGTTTGCTATTTCTAAACCTGAGCTATTTACTTTAGTTGTCTAATGTTGTGAATAATTCATATGATGATTAATTTCACCTGGAAATAGCTTGTGGAATAAGGACTCTAGGTAAGGGTGGATGATGAACTGTATGAAAATCTGATCTTGATCCACGTACTGCAACCTAATACAATATTTAGATTGAGGTTGTCACTTGAGAATAGGAATGAAAATATGATAAGAATTAGGATAAATCATAGTACCACGTAAATCATAGTACAATATTTTGATAATCATGAGTGTCCGAACTAGTTTGCCAGCACCTCTAATAATCTCATAGGATCCTAAAGTTAATGACACTCAAACTAGTGATCATTAGGGAGCAAGCCTAAGGTTGAACCAATTAAGTTAGCCCTTAGACTCAAGACATGTAATGGATTTCTCATTTCCAACATACCAAATATGCCATTTTTTTCTTGATTTCTATAAAATCTTTTGGGTTCCGTTTAGAACTTGGAAAGTATTAAGAAAAAAATGGAATAAAAAATATAGAGAAAAAGTGGAAAGAAAAAATTAATGCAAAATAAAAATAGGTTTAAACTTCATAAATTATATATATATATATATATATATATATTTTCTATTATACAAGGAATAAAAAATATGAAAATATATAAAAACTTGAGGAATTTTGATTATATTTAATTTTTTTTATATTTTTCATAATAAAATTAAATATAAGAAAATCGTTTTTCTTAATGTTTTTTTCCTTTTTCCTGATATTTTCTGATTCTAAACGCAAAGACGGGGATAGCGATTACGCTTAAGAAGACTTTGAGCCTCCTTATACGGATGCTATAACATTCCACCCAACCAGATGAAGTTTCATCTGGGCATTTGGATGGTCAGGATGTAATAATATTGATTTTTAAGTCTAAGAGATAGATCACTTCAATATCATCACATGTTTAACCTACCCTAGTTGGACTCCAATTGATTCTTGAAAATAAGACAAATCCACATGGTCTTTGTTAAGGTCCAAATCCTCCTTATGGTCTCCCTTCCATATTTTCTAAAATGGTCATTATTAGTAATCTATAAACTCTTTAATAAAATAAGTGTACTTATAGTTTGGAACATCAAAGAATCCTTTAATTTCTTGTTTTATATTACAATAGGGCCAAATTGATGGGGTCTACCACAATGAAGATGATGCTCGAGTCTTCACATTTAGGGCTAAAATATACATTCCATGCCTAATGGCATTTCTACCGCCCGTGGCAGTGGTCCATATACCAACAATTTAATGGTTGCATTTATATATTTCAACTTGTGTTTAATAATATTTGTACAAGAGATTTATGATCAGTGCATAAGCAAAGAATCAAGCCAATTGTCATTTCCCCGCTATGTTTGCTTTTGAATAATTTTATTGAAAAGCAGGTGAAAATATTTTATAGTTATGCCAAAATATTATAATATTTTCAAAATTATTTTTAACTTAAGGTCCAAAACCTTTTTTTTTTGTGAAATAAGTGTCTTTCAATAATACCATGTTCGGGGTTTTTTTTTTTTTTTTATTTGACAGGTAAATTATGTTGGGTTTAATTTGATGTAAAACATTCTTATTTTGAGTTATTTTGCGGTTTTAAGTTTTTCTAAAATAGATTAGGGTTTTTCACAAATTTAGGGTTTCTCTAAGTTAAGGATAATAATATTTAGAATTTGTAGGATGAAACAAAGTATTTGGGATGGTCTTTTAAGTAGGGAATCAGATTTGGGATGTCTTGAGTTATAAGGGTTAAAGAATCGATTATTGAGGGATTAAGGTTAACGTGATGGAATCGGTTGAGGTTATAAAAGGATAAGGACTTACTTCTCCACTCAACGAATCCATTAAGGGACTAAAATAGCCATAAACTTGTTACTAAAGAGAATCTATCTAAAAGATAAATAAAATAAGATAAAACTCTTAAAATAGACAAGTCTAAATAAGTTATTAAACTTGAGTTGAATTTGTCTCCATTCAAGTATTCGTTTTCTTGAACAACGAAAGCCATTACATCCAAACTAGCTTTAATTTCTTACTCCAACTCCAATTTTGACAACAAAGGGCTCTTCTCCTTGGCTTTATTTTCCTTAATATTTTTTCTTTTTTCCTAATTTTTTCTGATTCTAAACAAAGCACCAGAGAGGTGAATATGCCTAGTGAGCATGGGGAGCCTCTTATACGGATGCTATAACATCCCATCCAAATCCGCGATTTAAATGCTGGGGCTCGACTCGATATATCTGGGCACAGATTTTACTCGATATATTTCCTGATATATGGGGAGATATATCAACGGATATTTTACTAATGTAATACCGATATATCGGAAATTAAACCGCTGTGATCAATCCATAACCGTTGATCAAGTAAAGGATTTAAATCCGCACTAAATATATCTCCGATATATCCTGATATATCCCGATATTTTCTCGATATATCCCGATATATCTCAGATATTTTACCGAAAAATTAAACTAACGCGCGCGTGTGACACAGACCTGATATTTCCACGATATATCGGTCATCACTGATATCGTGTAGAACATCACCGATATCGGATATATCGAAGATATATCAACGGATATATCGGATATTTTCATCCCTGCATCCAACCATATGAAGTTTCATCTTGGGCATTTGGATAATCAGGATGTAATGATATTGATTTTTAAGGCTAAGAGATAGATCTCTTCAATATCATCACATGTTAAACGTACCCTGGTTGGACTTCAATTGATTCTTGAAAATAAGACAAATTCACATGGTCTTTCTTAAGGTCCAAAACCTCCTTATGATCTCTCTTTCATAATTTATTAAATTGTCATTATTGGTAATCCATAAACACTTTAATAAAATAAGTGCAATTATAGTGTGGAAGGAACATCAAAGAATCCTTTAATTTCTTGTTTTATATTACAATGGGACCAAATTGATGGGGTCTACCACAAGGAAGATGATTGCTCGAGTTTTCACATTTAGGGCTAAAATATACATTCCATCAGTGGCCTGTATGCCACGAATTTAATGGGTGCATTGATATATTTCAAATTTAATATAGTGAAGTGCACAAATAACTAGTCAGTGCATAAGCAAAGAATCAAGCCAATGGTCATTTCCCCGCTATGTTTGCTTTTGAATAATTTTATTGAAAAGCAGGTGAAAATATTTTATAGTTATGCTAAAAGATTATAATGTTTTCAAAATTATTTTTAACTTAAGGTCCAAAACCATTTTTTTGTGAACTAACTGTCTTTCAATAATACCATGTTTGGTTTTTTTTTTTTAAAGGTACCATGTTAGGTTTAATTTGATGTAAAACATTCTTATTTTGAACTAGTTTACAGTTTTAAGTTTTTCAAAAGTAGATTAAGGTTTTTCACAAATTTAGGGTTTCTCTAAGTTAAGGATAATAGTAATTAGAATTTCTAGAATGAAAACAAAGTATTTGGGATGGTCTTATAAGTATGGAATTAGATTTGGGATGTCTTAAGTTAAGATTGAAGAATTGATTATGGAGGGGTTAAGGTTAAAATGATATAATCAATTGAGGTTATAGAAGGATAAAGACTTACTTCTCCATTCAACGAATTCATCAAGGGATTAAAATAGCCATGAACTCAATACTTAAGAGAATCTGTCCAAAAGATAAGAGAATAAGAGAACTTTTAAAAGAGATAAATCTAAATAAGTTATTAAACTTGAGTTGAATTTGTCTCCCTTCAAGCATTCATTTTCTTCAACAACTAAAGCCATTACATCCAAACTAGCTTGAATTTCTTACTCCAACTCCAATTTTGACAACGAATAGCTCTTTCCTTGGCTTTATCTTCCTCAACAAGGGTAACCTTTGGTTAGGATGTTCAAAAGCGATATGCCCCAATCCTTAGCACTTAAAACATCTCCTTAACATATGAATTTAACTCCTACCATGGTTTATGCACTTCATTCTTACTTGAGGTTTGATGGTAGTTTTAGTACCACTAGGATTCTTAGAAGTCAAACCCTTAGCACATCCTTTTTTAGCCTCATTTCTAGTTGTACTAGAACTTTTATACTTGTTTAGAGCCTCAACCTTCAAAGGAAGTTTCAACTTTCATCGCATCTTAAAGAGTGATATGATTGCAAAATAACTCTAGAATCTCAAACTAGCAAGGTAGTGAACTATGGATTGTTCATCGGCCTCTCACAAGTCTTCCACAAGCATCAAGTTCTCAAACATTTGGACATCAAATGGCTTTATGGAAAAAATCTACATGTAATATGATACTTCCTTTATTACCATAAAACTCTACTTAACAAAATGAGTCCAAATGTTATTTGGACTTATCAAGGAATCCATCAACTTCAAATTTATTAATACAGTTAATGTGATCAAATAAGTGAATGATTCAATTTGATTTGATTTGTCTTTTTATGATACTTCATTCAGTACCATACAACTTTGCTTAAAAAAATGAGTTTAAATGTAATTTGTACATATTAAAGAATCCATCAACTACAAATTTATTAATATAACATAATCAGGTCAATGAATTATTCAATTTGATTTTATTTGTCCTTATAAATTGATTTATCTACTGCAATTTAATTTAAGCTTATTTTTAGATCAATGAACTGTGTTATATGTTATTATTAAGTTGTATAAGGATTATTTTTATAATACCTCGATTATACATTTTACCTCCTGATTTTCTGTTGATGTAAGATTTATAATTGATTAATCTAATAAAAGCCATATCCGTTTTAAAGACGGAAAAGAGGAGTTCAAGACCTTTCAAGTAATTTTTTATAATAATATATTTGAGACAATTGTTCCCATTTGGTGATTGCATATCCGTTTTAATTGTAAATGAAAAAAAGTCATAAATCAAAATTTATTTATTTTTATTATTGAAAGTTCTTTTCACTCTAGTTTTCATTTAGCAAAGAAATAAAAAAAAAAATATGTAAAGAAGTTATTTAAATTATTTATTACATAAGGCTAAAACAAATTTTTACGAATAATAAAAGAGACATTAAATATTTAAAAAAAGAAAAAGAGACATTAAATATGAGCAGTCCTGTGGTAATAGGATACATTTTTTTGGTACCTTCTCCATCCTACCCTATCTCTAACAAGACAAGTTTGGCACTTAGGTCAATGTATTTGAGATGTTTTTCCTTCTCAGGGTGGTTTAAGTATTATATTTTTCATATTTTTCATATTATGTTTTCTCTTTCATGCCCTTATTCCTTAGATATGAGCAGTGATTTTTTTTTTTTTTTTTGTCTATTTTTAACCTAAAATCATCACTTCTATCGTTATTCCCTAGATATGATTTTTTTCTTTCAATAAATTAGTTTCTTCCTCTTCGATTTGAGATTTTCTTTGATTTAATTTCCTTTATATGTTTGTCTTTTTTTTTTTATCACCCGCTATTATGCAAATAAGTATTAATGATGACAACTTTTTTTACGCTTTTTCACGACAAATGACAAGCTTCAATCCTATGTTTCTCATCATATCAAATCACGCGACATTATATTACGATGAATCTGGTGATTCGAGACATTTTCGGATTATCAAATATGTGGGTATTAAGTCAATTTTTTTTTATTAACTTAGATATCATGTTATCTTCTAATATTTTTAGTACATTTGATTTTTTATATCTATCGACTGTATTGTTAACCTAAATAAATAAATTTATCTTTTTTAAAAAAGAGTATTATATTTTTCTATCCACCGTGACTTAATCAATATAACAAAAAAAAATTAAAATTTATTGTATTCCACTTTTTAACTTTTATTTATTTTTTTTAAACTTCTATTCACTTTTCATATTATATTATAATACTTTATTTTTACAAGGATTGGAGCTTAGGATATAAAATAACCTCATCCCAACTCTTTACCTTTTTAGCTAGGCCTCATAGACATTTTTTTAATATATAATAATAATAATATTTTAATTATAAATAAAACATATTTATTCTATTGTGATTATTTATAATAATAAATATAACATTTTCCAATGTTTTAAGAATCAGACTGATAATTTAATCAACAAATTACCAATTTACAGTTTAAAGATTGAACCAATAGTTGAACTGGTTTGGAAGTGGACTAGAAAAGTTGTCAACCAATGGTCCGACTTTTAAACAATGATGTTTTCAATAAAAGAAGTGTAAAAATTATAAAGTTTTTAACTATTCATAAATATACTAATTTACTATAATTAAAAAATTAAATGTTTTTGACATGTATTTTTTTTGCATTATATTATACTATTCTGTTCTTTTATAAATTAGTTCTTACTAAGACTTGAACCCTGTACCCTTTTTCAGTGACGGAGCTAGGATTCAGTCTCAATGGGGGTAAGATTAAGTAAAATAAGGTTTACAATATTTCAATGGGGGCAAAGTATAACACTTGAGTTCAAATGCCCTCCAATACAATGAAAAAGAAAATTAAAAAAAAAATTGTAGGTATATCCGCCCCTGCCCCTCTCATTCATATGCTAGCCCAAGCTCTTAACCTTATTTGCAAAAATAAATTTAAAAAAATATTAAATGGGATGAGATGAAGACAATGCATAACAAACTTAGCTCCTTGTCATTTCTATTTATTGTAATTTAATCTATTTTCATATATCAAAATCTAATGATTTATCTATCATATCTAGCTTATGATGATATGCTAAATAAACTGCCAGCTAAGCTTTAGCGGTAATGCTTACTATATTATAACTAAAATGTTTGGTTATTAAAAAAATACAATGACTTTGTATTTAATAATATAAATATAAATATAAATATCTTATAAATTTATTATATTTTATATATGAATGATATAATTTTCAAACCCTAATTAATATTCATATCCCAAAGATGAAGATTTAAGTGGGGTGTTATCATATCCCAAGGGGATGACTTTCGGTTCAATAAGTGGATAGAAATTACTGTGGTGAAAAGAAAAATAAGTTTTTTTTTTTTTTTTCATTTAAAGAAAAAGAAGTTGGATTCCAAAAAAGTTTTATTGTTTTTTTTAAAAACCAAAGGCTCACGTGCTTCATAACTGATTCATTAATCAAGAAATAGATCAGTCACATGGCTCATGGGGGCCATGGCCGAATAATTTATTTGTACGATAAGATCCCTAGAGATGGGGACAATTTCATTTAGATACGTGTCTGAATGGGACTCCCATCATTTCGTTCTCTACCCTTCAATCAATCGTGACCATTCATTTTCGGATGTTCATGCTTTGGCGGGAGTTCATCTAGGGTTTTGAGAAGTTATAGAGAAACACGTGACGTCTATGAGTACTTTTATTCCATATTTTAAAACTGTTTTCTCTACTAAAATATACAACAAACATGACAAACATATTTGGTTGATAGTTTTTTTTTTAAATATAAAGAAAACAAAAAAACATAAAATTAAGAGAATATGAACAGTTTTTAAAGAACAAAAAATGTGTTTTTCGTATTTTTAAAAATTATTGTTTAGGTCAATTTTCAAAAATAAGAACTAAAGATTTATATATTTTTTTAACTTTGCATTACATCATAATATTCTTTTCCTTCACAAATTTGTTTTCATTAAAACTCAAATCCAGGACCTTCTTCTATCCCTATATCCGTATTTGCTTCCAACCACTAATTGTGCTTTATCGATCATACGAAGCCTATCTTTGCTATAGCTTTTTCTAAACCATTTTTTGTTCCGTAAAATAAGGAGAATACGAAAAACACATGTTTATAACTTGTTTGGTTCTTATTTTTTAAAATAGTCATTAAGAATAGTTTTTAACAACATAGAAAACATCATTTTTATGTTTTCTGAAAATTATTTTTGTTCTCTAAATTTAGTGTTTTTTATGTTTTTTATAACAAAAAAAAAAAACTTGAAACTAAATGTGTATTTCAAAAACTGTAACCAAACATTCACTTAAGTTTTTTTTTTGAAAAATAAAAACATGAAAAATACTAATTCAAAAAAACATGATGTACTTTGTATTTTCAAACACTATACTTAAGAACAGTGTTAATACCTATGACTATCTTAATGTTCTAGTTACAATCATAATGAATCATATCATGGTAGTATTATCATAACCTAAACCCAATTATTTAATTATTTTCAGTGAGCTGATACCTAGCCTAGCCATACCATATATCACATCGATGCCCATTGCAACAAAGTTTCCCTGTTCGCAATAAAGTCAAGTCCACTGAGAAGACATATAATAATGAAGTTTACAGGTTTTTTTATTTGGATAAATTATAATATTCATGAGAAAATATCATGTGTTTATGTCACAGCAACCTTCCATGGATTTGGATCAGCCCCAATAAATTCTGGCTTTAGCTTACAGAAAGAGAGGTACCAGAGACGGAGTCTTCTTTCTTTTATCTTTTCTCCTTCAAAACTTCACCAAAGAAGATGATGAATGCTTCTTCTCATCTCCATAGACTCAGATCTACTCAACCTTCCTCCTCCCTCATACCCAAACCCTTCTTTATCAGCCATGGAAGAAATAGTAGCAGAAGCAGCAGCCCTGCAAGTCTTCTTCCCACCAGGAGGAGATCATCAACCCTAGAATTCCATGGAAAGCAAAAGTGCTTATCCATAAGAGCTTCTGCCACTGATCATGTAAAAGGAGTGGAGACTTCCAAGGAGAATGCTTCATCGGTTAAGGCTGTTATCCGAGCAACTGCTCCAGGTTTGCTGTCCGATCTACTGATAACCAAGCCTCTTGATGTCTATCAGGATTTGATCGGAAAAACGCTGCTCTTGGAGCTTGTTAGCGCAGAGATCGACTCCGGTAAAGATCACCCTAACATAATAATAATAATAATAATATAAGATTTTTATTCATAATATAATGTTTATGGTTGATTATTCTGTTTCAAAATTTTTTATTATATCTAAAGATTTGATTACCTACCCATTTGATATGGAAGGAGGATTGATGCCAATATCAAATTCATTTTCTCCAAGCAACTCCATTCGTGCTCAATTTTCTAACTCCGTCTTTATAAATGAAGATTTTCACTCCAGAAACCATCTCCAATCCTACTTCATTTTTATCTTCAAATTTGGAAATGTGAATAGGAAACACTAATCACCCTTCTTTTATTTTTATAATAATAAAAACAGTGAACTATAAATTAAATACTAATCTTCAAATTTTTTTTATAATATTTGGAGATATAAATAATAATTTAAAATGAAATTTAAAGATTATGGTTGAAGTTAGAACTAAAAAAAGTGAATCTTATCATCTTTAAATATAAAGAAATATCATTTTGAATGATAAAAATTGAGATTATTTATTAGAGATGCTCTTATTAGATTTCCTTACCATGAGTCGGTAGATGGTTGATAGTTAAATAAAAAGTGATTTGATTTAAGGAACTTTTGAAAAGTGAATTTCAAAAATCTAACCCCCAACCAAATTTTTATTTGATTTGAATGCTTTCATTATTTTCTTGTGAACCTTTTCTGACCTGGATGATATTCTTGCATGTGACACCCAAATGATGGGTACATACACCATGCATGTATTGAATTTAATGGGTGGCATGCACTTAACTACCATGTCTAAAAGGTTTCATGTAATGACAACAGTGGGGTCTCTTTCCATGGTGAACTTTATTTATGATTTATATAGAATACCATAAAAGTGGGGTCTTTTTTCAAAGTGGTGTTGAAATAGTGGAAGCTAGCTACATCTTTTATATATATGGTATGTATAGGCGCGAGGGTACTCAATATAGAAATATTATTACTTTACATTACTATTATGGTTGGAAAAGGGGTTTATTGATATAAAATTCAAATAATTTACTTGTGTATGTGGGATTGAATTGCTCAGGGACAGGGTTGGAGAAGGGAACAATCAAAGGGTACGCCCACAAAGTGAGGACTGAAAAGGAGGATGTGATATATGAGAGTGATTTCATAGTTCCTGCAGGCTTTGGAGAGATTGGTGCTGTTTTTGTTGAGAATGAACATCACAAGGAGATGTTCCTCAACAACATAGTCCTTGATGGGTTACCCAATGGCCCCATTCATTTCAATTGCAGCTCATGGGTTCATTCCAAGTTTGATAACCCCATCAAGAGAATCTTCTTTTCCAACAAGGTCTCATATCCTTTTTAATCCCTCTTTGTATTATTCCATTTAATTCTTTGGATAATTAATTCAAGAAAAAGTAGGTTTCTTGCATCCACACCAAAATATTTTACACACGACGTAGTTAAAACAAAAATAAGCAGGAATAAGAGGATTTTTCAAAATAATTTGCTGTTTAAAGCCAAAAACGCCCAAAATAAATTCAAATTGTCTACATATATGGTAAGATGGTTTAATTCTTGGGGTAAGAACTATAATATATTATTCAAGATGTATACAATATATTATAATATTATCAAGATCTAATATCATAACAGAGACAATAAATATTATTTTTTAAGCATCTTTTACTTATAAACCAAACCACAATTAGTTTTGGAGAGCATGTATAGACTATTATTTTGCTTTCTTGATTACCTTTGCACAAATATTTTGTATGAAAATAGGAAAACCTACTTTTCCCATTAATTTATAATATATATAGCCCAAGCCCAACCTACCCTACAGGAAGAATCTTCTTCACCAACTAGATCTTATAAGTTGTTAATATCTCTGTATATAAGTCACTTGTAATTGCTCTATAACATTATTATGCTTGAGAATCATCAATTATTTTGAGGCACATAAACCATAGTTAAGCTTGAATAAGCCTTTATTAATCCAGGTGAGCAGCAGGCTAGGCTAAGCCAAGGCCTACTGTAACTTGGGCTTCATGATGCCTTATAGGCCCACTTATCTTTGGATTGAGACTTGAAACAAATTACATTGAGGAACAATAAGATTTAAAAAAAAGTAAAATAAAATTTGATTTTGTAAATTTTCCTACGCAAATCGACTCCCTTATGTAAATTCAATTCTCCCATTGAAGTGTATTTTGTACGTGATTATAACACATGTTGATGGCATGTATTATGAAATAGTCTTACTTGCCCAAAGATACGCCAACCGGATTGAAGAAGGTGAGGGAGACAGAGTTGGAGAATCTGCGTGGAGATGGCGAGAAAGAACGGAAAAAGTTCGATAGAATCTATGATTACGATACTTACAATGATCTCGGAGATCCTGACAATAGTAGCGAGGATCTTGCTCGCCCTGTTCTCGGCAACAAGGTTCATCCTTACCCTAGGAGATGCAGGACCGGGCGTCCACGCTGCAAGAAAGGTATATTAATAGCATTTATATATGCATTGTGTTGTGTTTTATGAGAAGATAATTGAAGAAAATTGATGCAGACCCGATGTCGGAGAAGAGAAGCAGCAGCGTGTATGTGCCAAGGGATGAGACATTTGAAGACGTGAAGCAGCTGACATTCTCGACAAAGACTCTAAAATCGGTTCTGCACGCGCTCCTGCCTCAGTTGGAGGTCGTTATGCTAAATCCACACCTTGGATTTCCACACTTCACTGCCATAGACACTCTGTTTCAAGAAGGAGTCCCAGTGCCCAAGGACAAGAACTTCTTTCAGTTGATCATCCCAAGACTGGTGAAGACTATTACTGATGGAGGAGATGGTGTTTTGCTCTTTGAAACCCCTCAAATGATTGAAAGTATGTCTCATATCTTCTTCTCTTCCTCTGTGTTTTCTTGAGCTCGACCCAGTTCTTGATGAATCAAAATTCTTCTGTTGCAGGGGACAAATTTTCTTGGTTCAGGGATGAAGAGTTTTCTAGGCAAACACTTGCTGGTCTCAACCCATTCAGCCTTGAGCTGGTTACAGTATGTTCATTCTGTCAAACATGAGTAATGTAGTATGATATGGAGTCCAATTTACATAAATTTAAGCCTATTATTATTATTATCCATACCTTTTCTTGCAGGAGTGGCCCATAAAGAGTAAACTGGATCCTGAGATCTACGGTCCTCCTGAATCATTGATCACAACAGAACTAGTCGAGAAAGAGATCAGAGGAGCCATGACCATTGATGAGGTAAACCCCATTCTTACTCCCTGATCACAAGCTTATTCACTTTAGCCCCACTCTGCATTTGGCTCAGTTTTTTAACTTTGTAACGCAGGCTTTGAAACAGAAGAAGATGTTTATGTTGGATTATCATGACCTTCTCTTACCTTATGTGAACAAAGTGAGGGAGATTGAAGGCACTACATTGTATGGATCTCGAACCCTGTTCTTCCTAACCATGGACGGCATCGTTATGCCTTCTGCGATCGAGCTAACTCGCCACCAGTTGGTGACAAGCCACAATGGAAGCAAGTGTTACACCAGCTGGGATGGCACTAGTTGCTGGCTGGTGGAGGCTGGCCAGCTCGCGTTCAGTGTTTCACACGCCTTTGGTTACCACCAGCTTGTTGTTCACTGGTAAAATGCTTTTAGAGTCGGCTCTTTGCATGTATATTCGGTCTTTTTAACAATTCAATGGAAGCTGAAACCGCTTGGTTCGGATTGTATATTTTGCAGGCTGAGGACTCACTGCTGCACTGAGCCATACATCATTGCAGCGAACCGCCAACTTAGTGCTATGCACCCAATCTACAGACTCTTGCATCCTCATTTCAGGTACACAATGGAGATCAATGCTCTTGCTCGAGAAAGCCTCATAAATGCAGGTGGAATCATTGAGAGCTGCTTCTCACCAGGCAAGTATGCCATTGAACTCAGTTCTGCTGCCTATGACCAGCTCTGGAGGTTTGACATGGAAGCATTGCCAGCTGACCTCATCAGAAGGTACGGGAAACATTGTCAATGTTAATTTGGTTATCTCTGGATCACAATTTGTTGTTTTCTTTCAGAGGAATGGCAGTTGAGGATCCAACAGCGGAGCATGGGCTAAAGCTCAGCATTGAGGATTACCCTTTTGCCAATGATGGTCTTATCCTTTGGGATACCATCAAGCAGTGGGTTAGGGACTATGTGAACCACTACTACCCAGACCAGAGCCTTGTTGAGTCCGATGAGGAGCTCCAAGATTGGTGGACAGAAGTTCGAACCAAAGGGCATGCAGACAAGAAGGATGAGCCATGGTGGCCTGTCCTTAAAACCCCAGAAGATCTAGTGAATGTCTTAACAACCATAATCTGGGTTGCAGCAGGGCACCATGCAGCTGTGAACTTTGGCCAATACGTATATGCTGGGTACTTTCCTAATCGACCCACAATGGCTCGAACCAACATGCCAACTGAGGACCCTGTAGATGAGGAGTTCAAGAATTTTCTGCATAAGCCAGAATTTGCCATGTTAAAATGCTTCCCTTCACAAATTCAAGCAACAAAAGTGATGGCAGTTTTGGATGTTCTTTCGAATCATTCACCAGACGAGGAGTACCTTGGTGACCAGATGGAGCCATCCTGGGCAGAAAACCCCGTCATAAAGGCTGCATTTGAACGGTTCAATGGCAGACTGAAGGAGCTTGAGGGGACCATTGATGAGAGGAACACCAATTTGAACCTGAAGAACAGAACTGGAGCCGGGGTTGTTCCATATGAACTCTTGAAGCCACTCTCAAAACCAGGGGTCACTGGAATGGGAGTTCCTAATAGCATTTCTATCTAATTAATGATGCTATATTTTAATGTAAAATATCTATTTAAATAAGCACATCGAGATTCCATGTCTCAAGAACCCCCAGCATTCTTCTCATGTAAAATATCTATTGCAACCTAGTACAATATTTAGGTTGGCATTTTGCTTATATCAATTTGCTTTCACCATTTACCCTTTTTTTTTTTTTTTTTAAATTCATGATTTATTGATGAATTTTTAAATTTTTTTACTAAATTAAAAAAACCAAAATATTTTGTCTTATGACTTTTTCTAAATGCTTTTTTTGAATGTTTTTTTTATATTAAATATTAAGGAAAAACTATATATTCAAATATGAAAAAAAACATATACTCCATGATTCAATTGAAACTTTCATTATTTATTTCATGTTAATTAAACAAAAACATATATTTTTAAAAGATTGATTTTTTTACGAGAAAAACAAACAACTAAATGCTTAATCATATTAAACATTATTTTAAATAAAAATTTTATTCAACATTAAGTAAAAAAGTGAATGTCACCTAATTAGTTAGCACAAGAGCCTCTTACACGGCTTTAAAGGTGAGAAATGGGTTGGTCTAGCCCATTTAGACCAATGTTTGGTTAGTCCCACTTAGGGGTGTGATCGAGTCAAGTTGATACAGAGTCAAGCTCGAGCTTGACTCGATTAAAAAACTCGAAGGTTAAACTCGATTCTTTTTTAAAAAGGCTACTATTACTAACATAATTCCTTCAAGCTCCTTCAATCTGCCATTGAACCGTTCAAATGCAACTTTTATGACGGGGTTTTCTGTCCAAGATGGCTCCACCTGGTCACCAAGGTACTCCTCATTTGGTGAATGATTCGAAAGAACATCCAAAACTGCCATCACTTTTGTTGCTTGAATTTGTGACAAAAGTTCTTGAACTAGTCATCTTCATGGTCCTCTGTTGGCATGTTGGTTCGAGCTATTGTGGGCCGATTAGGAAAGTACTCGACATATGCATATTTGCCACATGTACACAAAATCTTGAAAATCTTGAAGAGTACCTCGTAATGATGGTGGTGATGTTAAAGAAGTTGAAGGTATTCTTTCAACATATATATGCTTGAGTTCAAATTGGGTCAGGTTACCCAAACTATTGACCCGAACCTAATCCAAACTGAAATTGGGTTGTTTAAAACTAAATCCAAGACTAACCAAAATTATAAAAAATATCGCCTTGAGCTCACCCAAACATCGGATTGAGCTTGAGTAGAATTAGGCTAACCCACCCAAGTTGTAGTCTTAGGATCGAGTTGGACTAGGGGTGTAAACGTGTCAAGCTACTTGTGAGCTATTCGAGTTTAACTCATAAAGACTTGAATACAACTCGGAGTTAATCGAGTCGAGCTTGAACTCAAATAGCTTGAGTAGCTTGTCGAGTTGAGTTCCAGCATCCCAATACTCGACTCGAGTTGTTCACGAGCTTGATCAATCTTTATTATTTTATTAATCGAGTCGAGTCGAATTTGAGTATAGTTATTTATTAATTGATTTGAACTTTATTGAGTCAAGTTCGAATAGTTTTACTAGTTTTTGAATTGAGTTTCAAACATATATAAAAAAAAAAAAAAAGCTCGATCGAGCATATGGGAAAAATGTAAAACTTTTCAGCCATATACTAAAACTCCATCTGGATTTGTATAGTTTAAAAGAGGAGAGGGCCTCGCAAGCACAAGAAATGGCCGAAAGCCGATATCGCGCAAATTAATGGATTTCCCTTCCCTATGATTATCATGAGTCACATATGGTTTTATTTCAATTTTTTGTTTTGTTTGGCTTATTTACTATTGAAAAATCAAACGTTTCAAGTCTTAATCTCAGAAATTCAAAATGGTTTATTCAACAACAATTATTTTGAATTCAATTTCTAACAACCATTTTGCTTTAATAACAAGCTTAATGGCCAATAGCTAATTTTCGAATTTCAAACCTCAAACCAAACTTTTACAAAATTATTTTCCTATAAATTGAGACCTTTGCTGATGTTGAAGAACAAATAATTTCTCTCCATATTTCTTTCTCTCTCTCTCTCTCTGTTGTTCCTATTTTAGAGAAACTTTTTGAAGAACAGTTGAATCCTGGGGAATAAAATTCTTAAGGACAGTGTTCCAAAACATGCCTCGGTTTACTTATTTTATTTCTACAAAGATGACTTGTAGAATGCGACATACCATTAGCTTTTGTCGCTTCCAGCCCCAACCTCCGCACCGGTCGGGCCAACAATCTTAGGAATTTTACGTTAATGGGTTTATACTTTCGCCTAGTCCGCCCCTACTGCTGACACTATCGCCGCTTACGCGCTCCCACTACAGCCGTCCCACTATTGCGGTCCCTCCAACCGCCGTTGTCGCTGGGTCCCTTTTACCATTTCTACTTCCAACACTTCTGTGGTTCTCGCTACTCCAAACCTTTCCCGAATATTTAGATTTAGGTTTTTCTTATCAAAATTTCAAACGATGGCGAGGTACAGAGCTCCACCCTAGATATGCATGGAGTGGCATGGCTAATTGGCCCATTGAAAACATGCATGTCAACTAAGGCTTGGGCACAATAAATAAGGTTTGTCTATATAATAATCTAACTACACATTCAACAAGTTATTTAATGTCTATTGTGCCTACAAGGAAGCAAAGGTAATTTAGGAGTCAAAGCCCACTAAGTACACGACTGAGGATGTGGGGAAGCAAAAGTTTGTGGTAGGAAACTACTACAAGTGGGAGATGGTAGATAACAAGGACATCTTCCAAATCAATAAGTACCACAAATTGTTGGAGGAATTAAAGGATGAAAAGATAGAACTACTCGAACAATTTGTAACTCCACTTTACGATTGAGAAATTACATGACTGTGTGTGACTATACAACAATTAAAATACAAACATGAGAAGGTCCCCGGTTAATCCGACCACCACATCATCATTGAAGATATAAATTACAAGAGCAAAGGCAACTAAAAGCAAAACACACTTGACTACGAGAAAACTTTGTCTAAACCAACCTTAAAAGGTACGATCATAAAGCTCAAAACTCACGATAACAAACCCAAATTTGCTAAATACATCTTTCAATAAGAAAGACATTATATTTGTAGCAAACCATGTCATCCACGCACCTAGTGTAGAAAGTAAAAGCTGGAAATCCTCCTAAAAACCAACTTAATTCGAAGGAGATGACATAATAGTTGTTGTTGTCTCTGAAGCTAATATGGTGTGATTAAGAATTGGGTGGTAATTTCTAGTCTGGCGAGGCATATTTATGTAAACAAAGATGTTTTTACCTCCTACACTTCAGTAGGGGATGACAGAAAGGTTGTCTACCTTGGTGACTCTCACATAACTCAAGTTTTGGGAAAAGGAAAAGTCATGTTGAAGCTCACTTCCGGAAAGACTGGCTTTGAATGAGGTGCTACATGTTCCCAAATAATGCATCATAGGGTTTAGTTTATGTTGCTTTCCATGGGAAAATAGTGGGTTAAAGTGTCATTTAAATCTGATAAGATTGTAATGACAAAAAATAATGTCTTTAAGAGAAAAGGGTTTTGTAATCAGGGGCTCTTTGTGCTCAGTATTTTTGAAGTTATGAATGAAAATTCCTCTTCTTCTACTTACTTGTTTGATTCCTATGATGTTTGGCATGCTAGATTACGACATGTTAATAGTGGATACATTAAGAAGATGCAGTCTCTATGCCTTATAAATAATATTGATTATTCATGTTTAAGTAAATGTCAAATTGTGCCATTTCTAAACTAACTAAAAAGACATGTGGGTTGGTGTCTAAAGAAACAAAATTGTTAGAATTGATTCATTTTGATCTAGGAGAATTGAAACTAACAATGACTAGAGGAAGTAAGAAATTTTATGTGACCTTCATTGATAATTATTTTAGGTTTACTAGGTTTACTTGCTTGGAAATAAAGATGGAAACATTTGATATGTTCTTAAAAATTTATAAAGCTAAAGTAGAAAATCAACTTGATAGGAAAATCAAAGGGATTAGATTTGATATAGGGGGCGAATACATCCCTTTAAATGATTTTTGTGAAAATGAAGAAATAATTCATGAAGTAACTCCTCCCTATTCACCTAAGTCAAATAGAGTTGCTGAAATAAATAATAGGACTTTTAAAGAGATGATGAATTAGTAGCATCGGTGCTTGACTCTTGATAATTTGTGTTATTTATATTGTCTGCATGTCATCCACATAATAGAAGATTTCATCTGAAAGCGGTAGGACACCTTATGAGTTATGGAAGGATTCACCTAACCTAAAATATTTAAAGTGTAGGATGTCTTGGCAGTTATATTATCTTATCTAAAAAAGGAAAATAAGTCAAGAACTACAATTGCATGTTTATTGGGTAAGCTAGTAATGAGTCTTTTTCTTATAGATTTCTTGTTTTAAAAAGTGATGTTCTAGAATGCAATACTATTATTGAGACAAAAAATACTGAGTTTTTTTTAACATATTTTTCCACTTTCTCATAAAATTTCTCGTGCATCCACAATTGTGGATGATATCGAAAAATCATATGATGAGCATGTGCCTATTATTGTGGATGATATGGAAAACTCTCGTGATGAGTTGGGAAGAAGTAAGAGACAAAGAAAAAAGTTTTCCTTTGGAGATGATTTTTATACTTATTTGATTGAAAATAAACCATCCTCTTATTTTTGAAGTTATTTCTTCCCTTGATGCATGACTTTGGAAAGAAGCTATTAAAACTGAGTTTGACACTATTTTTAAAAATCAAACTTGGGAGTTAGTCGATTTACCTTTAGGAGTAAAACCTATTAGTTACAAGTGGATTTTCAAAGAAAATGTTGCCATATTTTCTATTGAAAGTACAAAATAGATTAGTAACCAAGGTTTTCATAAAAACAAATATAATTATTTTGATACGTTTGCTCTTGTTACTAGGATTTCTTCCATTCGTATTTTGATTGCTTTACCTTCTATTCATAAATTTTTTATCCATTAAATGAATGTTAAAACAACTTTTATAAATGGAGATTTAAAGGAAGAAATCTACATGTTACAACTTGAAGATTGTATTACATGAATGAAAATAAGAAGTTTGAAAATTACCTAAGTACTTTATATGGTTTTAAAATAAGCACCTAAATGATATGAGAAGTTTGATAGGGCTTTGTTAAATATTAAGGTTTATACGACTAGTGGATAAATGTGTGTACATAAAGTGTACGGATCAGAATGTGTAATCATTGCATTATGTAGATGATATGCTGATTTTAGCACTAGCACGGATGTAGTACATAGTAGAAAGATTTCTTTATAGTTTGACATGAATATATGGGCAGAGACTAAGGTAATTTTGGGTGTCAAAATTACAATGATGGCGATGAGTATAAATGCTATCACAAGAACATTATGTTGAGAAAATACTGAAGTAGTTTAGACATTTTGATGCTAAACCTATGAGTACCACTTATGATGCCAACACCCATTAAATGAAAAATCAAGGTGAACCTGTGGGTCAATTTGAGTATGCACATATTATTGGGAGTCTAATGCATTTGATGAACTTTTCTAGACCTGACATAGCATATGTAGTGTGTAGATTAAGCAGATATACACATAATCCCAATAATGATCACTAGAATGCATTAGCTAGACTAATGAAATACTTAAGAGCTACCATAAACTATAGTATCTTATATAGTGGATTTCCCGCTGTGTTAGAAGAATACAATAATGTTAACTGGATCTCGGATTCAGGTGAGATAAAATCAACAAGTGGTTATATTTTTACTTTGAGAGGTGGTGTTGTTGCTTGGAAATCATCTAAATAAACCCTTATCGCTACTTCTACCATGGAGTCAGAGTTAATAGCTCTTGAATCTGCTGATAAAGAAGCTAAGTGGTTAAGGAACTTCCTGTCAAGAATTCCTCTAGGAATGCAACCTACACCTTCGGTGTCTATTCATTGTGATTGCTAAGTAGTAATATCGATTGCAAACAATAAAATATTTAATGGGAAAAATAGACACATTAAATGCAAAGACATGAGATTGTGAAACAATTGTTGAAGATGAAATTGTTCCATTGACTATGTAAAGTCGAGTGAATTTGTTTGGTCCTGCGGCTAAACCCTTGGGAAGAGTTGATTTGGAAACGTAAATGGAATGAGAGATGTAATCTAATCGGGAGATTAGTTGTGATAGAGACCCGACCTTTGAGTTGGAGATCCATGAAGAGAGGTTTATATGGGTGATAACAAGTCCCTTGCCTAATCTTGCTATACAGGATAAATTGTCCCTTCCTATCTTTGTGGTTATGGTCTTTAGAATCGTATTTTGAGAGGAATTTGAGTTATGCTATTAATAATTTCATATCTCTTATAGGTGAAACATATAAATCACGATTATGTACTTGATGAAATCACTTATGAAAGTGTAGATTAATTTGCTCCATAAAAATATTTTGGCAAAATTT
Source organism: Tetrastigma voinierianum (assembly GCA_016808115.1). Taxonomy (NCBI): domain Eukaryota; kingdom Viridiplantae; phylum Streptophyta; class Magnoliopsida; order Vitales; family Vitaceae; genus Tetrastigma; species Tetrastigma voinierianum. Next base: position 48,365 of record JAEQBH010005599.1, on the reverse strand, counting down.
CACAGAGCACTTGTGAGGTGATTAGGCACACGCATGACCTTCAATCACACACAACAACATTGAACAGCAAAATTGTAGTGTTGATGATAAGGTCCCTAATTTATGATCAAGAGTACTCTGGTTCATAAAAGCTATAAGCTTCACCAATACTCTTGTAAATTAAATCTTTTTCGTCTATGTGTGGTTCATAGTTCATTGAACACCAAATTTAAGGCACTTACACCTTCTTCCATAGTCCAGACAAATGTTTTAAAATTCAAATATCTTTTTGAAAAATGTGGGGGACTGTTAGTAGTAGTAGCCTTTTTAAAAAAGAAACTCGTCCCACATAGAAAAAAGATAAGAACTTTTTTGAGTTTATATACTAAAAAAACTCATCTTTGGGCTTGTGTAAGGCTTCAAAAGAGGGGAGGCCTCGCGCGCACAAGAAATGGGCCGAAAGCCCGATTTTAATGCAAATCAATGGATTCTCCCCACACGTCACATTGGTTTGCTCCATTTTGCTTATATGAAAACCTTGGTTTTTTACTGTTGAAAAATCAAAACATTTCGGGTCTTAAAATCTTAGTAAATTCAAAATAGTTTCAGCTATTTTTGAATTCAATTCTAAAATCTATTTTGAATTCCAATTTCCTAACGACCATTTTGCTTTAATCTCATTATGTGTGACAACTAATTTTCTATTCAAACCTCAAACCAAATTTATTTACATAATTATTTTCCTATAAATTTAGACTTTTACGTGTTGAAGAACATGAATTTCTCTCCATATTTCTTTCTCCATCTTTCTCTCTTTATTTCACATTCTAAAGAAACTACGAAGAAGCTGTTGAATCCTAGAAGTCAAATTCAGGACGATGTCCCAAAACACGCCTTAGTTTACTTATTTTTTATTTACGTATTTTGACCCTCAGGATCAGGCTGCAGAAGCTTTGTCACTCTACGGTTTTAGGACCTCCAGACTGCTAGCGCTCAACAAATTATTGATGAGAGGAACACCAATTTGAACATAAAGAACATAATCGGAGTCGGGGTTGTTCCCTATGAACTCTTGAAGCCACTCGAAACTGAGGCCCACGGGAATGGGAGTGTAAACTTATAACTTATGATACTACATTTTAGTGTAAACTTCTATTTAAATAAGCACATCTGGATTTCGCTTCTCAATATAAAAATCAATATCACTAGTGTCTTTGTAGCACTAAAGATACCTTTTCACGGGCTAGGGACAGTCGACCAAATAACTACAATCAAATGCATAACTAAATCACGATAGGGTAACTTGAACCACTGATTCAGCATTCAATCAACTTCCATTGCCATTCCTAGTGTCATACAAGACAACTAAAACCATTGACACGATAGCCTAATTAACCATATAGATCCTAGTTGATAAGTGGGAGAAAAATAACATATTGACAATTTCATGAAATATGTACAAATATTCACTATGCCAACACATATTACATTGGTACACATAACACAAGCAAAATAAGTTTCACGTAGTGAGCACTAAAATCTCAGCTATTATACCAACTATGAGCTACAAAAGCCTCTTGGGGTAACACAATCCAATTCTGAACATAGATATTTAATTTAATTCAAGATGAACACATGTGCATGTATCCATGGAGATTAAAAATATAATCTCAAAGTAATTAAAATTATAAAATAGATTATTTGAAGGCATAAATGTACCAATTTAATAGTTACTATCTTCAATAGCCATATAGCCTTTATTTTTATATTTATTTTGTTGGCATGCGAATCTATGATTAAATCCAATATTACTTGGATAAAAATAAATTAAAAAATCAAGATTTATATATAGCCTTTGTAATATCATTGATTAAAGGAAAAAAAAAATATTTTCCTTGATATTTGAATTTTTATGGAGCCTAAAATAATTTTCCTTCCAATTCTTATATTTTCAAGATTTACCCTACCTGTCTTACCATTTGTTTGAACCAGGATTCGAGCTCCGTGGTAGAGCAATTTATGAAGAGGAGTGATAATTGGTGGTTCGTGCTTCACTTTCTCCCACTTTCTCTCAAAAATTTATTTATTTATTTATTTAATGAATATGTGTGACAAATGGCAATCTATATAAATATTGATAGATATTTTATAGATTTATATGATTATTTTAAAAAGTATATATGTTAAGGAAAGAGAAAATAGTAAATATCAAATGATCCATGATCCATCCATCACAACCGCACGACAAAGGATATTTCGATATTGTATTGTCTCGTCCTTTAATAGATAAATTCCGTGGAGGAGACACTCGGCATAGTATTATTGTACAAAGAGGAAAAATAAAATAAATCAATGGCCGAATACGATCAGTATAACAATAGATTAAAAATAAAAAAGAAGAATTCATTATGCATATTTATAGCTCACATTACAAATTGTTAGAAATATTTGAAGAAGATACACGGTCAACATGCATAACAAAGTCCTTTGAAGCATGAAATATATTAGCCTCCAAATCGACCATTGATATATCGATTTATAATCATGAAGTCAAAAAACATAGTAATAGTAGTTACTTTATTGATTACCACCTTGCTCTCAAACCACTCTCTGATTTCTAAAAACCCTAGATCACCATACAATTGTTTACATGCCTTATGTCTTTTATAGTTTGTGCAAGTCATAATGGACTTTTAACTAGAGATGTTTATAGATCCAGTAGGTAAGCAGTCTTATAAGAGTATGTCCTTAAGGGCCCCTACTACAAAATAATACCATGATCCAATCCCATTAATGGCATAAATTGGCCATGTAAGTGAGTAATTGATTATGCTAAATCCACAAAATTATTTATCTAATATATTGTTCTTATTCGGTGATTGCATTATGCATATTGATTTTATTTGTAAATGTAAGAATTCCTAAATCAAAATTTATTTATTTTTATTATTGAAAGTTCTCTTCACTCTAGTTTTATATTACTTGATAAAGTAAAAAAAAAAAAAAAGAGAGAAAACTATGTTATGAGGACCTTAGCATGAAATATTTCAAAATTTAGGCCCAAAACTTATCAAACTAGCTCAAGTCCTATTTGAACCAAATAATTGTCCGGCTCTTAAATATTTGATAAGAGTCACGATGTGGCAAAGAAAATTTGTCTCCCTAAAATACCCTTCATTTATCTTTTCCATAAGCCACAGTCTCTTATCCTCTCTGATCGATTTTGACACCTTCTTTCAACCTACACCTTCCTTTCTTCTTCCTTCTTCTCCTCAACCCGTTTGCATCTCCCCCCTTCCTCTCGGGATCAGCCTCGTTTCTTGAGCTCGACTTCTCATTGACTCAAATCCATAACCAAAACCTCATAAACTCATCCCATTGAAAGAAGCGTTGGTCGACCAAAGCACGACCGGTCGCGTGAAAGAAAAACTGTTGATAAACCAAAATTCTCATTCAAGCCACATAATCTAGGTTTCTTTCTTCATTAGCATGTTTCTTTCTCTTTCTCTTTGTCTCTTTGTAGTTGTCTCTTTCTTTTCCACTTGCTTGGTTGTTGAAAAAAATTTTATCTAGTCATGCATGATTTCTGTATATGGAGGGTGTCTACTCTTTTATAAATTGTTGATACTTTATTTTGTATGGAAATCTATGAACTTACTACCCACAATCCATGATGCTCCTTGGACAAAAAATTTCCCAAAATGTTATAAGATTTTCAATGTCTTATCTGAGCTATCATTCCATAGAGGCTTCAATCACTAGAGACTTTTCAACCGTAATATCTTTAGGATGTCCTTTGCCCGTCACAAAATTTGCATTTTCAAAATTCTTACCAAGAACCCAAATTCAACCAAAATTCTAGATGGTTTGGGTAAAGTGAAAAAGTAAGGAAAGTGTCAATGAAAAAAAAATTGAGAATGTTGTTCAAGAGTGAATTATTGATACTAAATTATTAATTGAAGTTCTTCCAATTATTTATTGTTGTGTAGAATTTCCTAAATTAGTTGTTATGAAAGGGGTATTTGTAAATAAACTTTGTAAATTCATGATGAATATTGAAATTATGGATGTTTGTTTTTAATTAGATGTATTAACGCATATTTGTTGTTCGACGTTCCCTATTATAGGTTTTTAGAGACTAATGGCACCCCGAGGAGGAAGTGTTTAGCCACAAGCGCCTGCTAGACGGTGACAGGCGAGAACCAGAATCTCGAGGAATAACCTTGGGTTATTCAACACAAGCGAAAGAGTTTGATAGATAGATTAAGTATTTCAATAAAAAGACAATACTACTTGAGTGAAATATTGATCCTACATTTATGAGCAACTTTAGGTTGGAAGCAATATTCGATAGGATGGGATGGACTCTAGTCATTTCTTTGGTTGAACCAGTGTATACACAACTAGTGCGGTGCTTCTACTCTAAAGTTCATTTCACACATTGAGCTTTCATCGATTGTACACTGAGTGGAAAAGACATACGACTTACTCCACGTAAAATATGTGAAATACTAGGTGTCTCATGTGAAGGCCTGCTAGTGGATGACATGAAGACTTGGCCTAACATTCTAGGGTTTGTACCCTCTGAGGCCATTGAGCACTTACACGAAGTACTAGATGGTCATGGGCTTCGAAAGCCCAATGCTCATAGTCTTTCTATTAAATGTTGTGTACTCCTTCACATCATCACATTCTCCATCATACCATGGAGGCCACAGAGAAAAGTTGTCTTATCTTAAAGCATTTTGGATTTGATTCCTTATTGATGGGTGCATTAGAGAGTCCAGCCTTGGCTATGTGTGATTAATCCTTATGATTATTTGTTGAGGCATGACTCAAGTACTCCCTATGGACGCTTTTATGAAAGTTTTTAGGATTTTGGTTTAGACTTGTCAACAAAAATAGAAAGTGATAAGGTTTCTGTGTTTGACACTTATATTGAGTTAACTATAGGTATAATGAAGTTTGTGATATCAGAGGATGGTGAATGGAGACGTATGGGAGATGAAGGGCGCTTAGATGAGGATGAAGAATAACAACATAGAGGGGAGGATGTCGACCTCCACAGTAACTTAGACCGTTCCTCCAGCCTGGCAGTGCACGGAATCGAGCACAGTGAGTATTCTTCATCTTAGGAAGTGCCACGATTGTGGATGAATCACCTTTGTATGAGGTTAGGGCATAGATCAATTCGTTAGCTTATCGCATAGAGGAGCTTGTTGTTATGGAGGACTCACATTTCTCTTCAATCGAGGCTCGTATTGATTCGTATGAGATGCGATTGACCTCCCAGTATGAGCAGCCACAACAAAGAGCCAATCAGTTTGAGCAAACAGTTATGGGATTCCTTGAATTTGTTTTCCCTCCACCACCTCCACCACCTTAATATTGTTATACAAACTATATTTACAATTTACTTTTTGGACTTATGATGCAAGAATTTATATGTTATTATACCTTTATGAACAATGAATGATATGTCACACTTGTTCCAGTTATTGAACATTATAGTTGTATGAATGGATATAATACATTTTACTTTATGGTGATGTCTATTTTTCTTACAATTTCATTTCTAGCTTAACATAACTTGTACCAATGGGGGTGAAGAGTTTGGAAAATATTGTTATGTTTCCATGATTGTGTCATACTTAAATGAATTTATCATGAGTCTCACGAATTTTATGTACCTTCAATCATTAACAATCAATACCATGCAAATAGTTTTTGCGTTCATCAAATTATTTTTAGGGTATGGTTCTAAGTAGTATAAATCACATAGAAATTGACTCTATTTGAAGAAGAAAGTATCAATGAAAGCTATTACATGTTGTGAACTCAATCGGTTGAGGTTCCACTTCTCGACCGGTTGAATGAGCTCTCTGTGATATGCACTGACATTGCACCTCAGTCCACTAGTCGAGATTGGTAAACTTAGTCGGTTGAGGTAGCTATCTTTCAATTTCAATTAGAGTGCTTCACGTAATTCAGTTGATTAGTGTACCAATCTTGTAGGTCGATTGGGGTCTTCTTTTAGGTAAAGCCCGAGCCAAGAGGTCATTTCCACTAAAGTATACCTCCTTGGCCGTCAGATGGTACACTTTCGATCGATCGGCAGGTTACCTTCGTGGGAATTGATCGAGAGGTCATTCAGCTTTGGTTGGAGTGTGGAACCTCGTAGATTGAGCTCACAAGTTATATTCTAGGGCAATGAGGTGTATTGACAAAGTTACAACTCACGTGTGTATTGACAAGTTAAATTGAGATCTACTAACAGTTTACTAAGCATGTATTTCTGGCAAGCAAATGTGAACAGTTGGAAATTCTTATAAGTAGCATTCTTTCAAGGAGTATAAGTTGTCATATTACAATATAGCATAATATAAACAAAAATGTCTAAATTGACTCTAAACATAATTGTTTGATACAAAAAACAATGAACACAACTCAATCTTTATCACTTCTAATCAAAATAACTTGATAAGCTTTTCCCCCTTTATTTTCACGAGGCATCCAAGGCAAGATTGATTGCTAGTTAAAGAGTCTATACAATGACATTTTATTCTATCGGGAAAATCATACGAATGATTAAGCGATATCCATCGATACTTAATATAAATGATGTATTTGAAACATTATTGATTTTCTCATATTTATTACCGCATCGATTCTTGACCCAGATGTGGAACGCTCGATATTCCATAAACTTTATTACAAAATTTCTGTCCAGTCCCAAGCAAAATTGGATGAATTGGTTAAAAACATAAACTAGATAGCGGTTGCAATTGCTTATCAAACAATAAGTTTTAGGACAGACAATATTTTACCTTTTTTTTTACCAAAACATCGGGATAGACATGTGAGATGCTCCGATACTTGAGAGTTGTGATACGGAAGAAATGCGTGAGGAAATGCTTTGGTAATGACGACCTCGATAGCCCTAATTGAATTGCTCAATGTCGCTTACCCCTTGTTAATGAAATAAAGGATAACACCTTTACTCTTTGAGCGACAAGATTTACAACATGCAGGTGCCAATGTTTATTCTTACATACGGGTAAATAGAACTGTTTAAACAAAAATACTGAAAATATTTAGTTAACCAATATATAAAAAAAAAAAATTGTTGGGAGTTTGTACAACAATTTGACAAATCATGACCAATGATGGTTGCATCAAGGAACGATTTACATCATTAGGCGATATTACGATGGTTTCGCTCATGGAATGCTAGTGAATCACCTCTGATATTGAACTTAGACAAAATCTCACAATATAAACAATAGTAATGATAGAAAAATACAATGCCTCAAATGATGGGTCAAAATAGTGTGTGCGTCTAGGTATAGATTGCTTCGCATTGAACATGCGAGTGACTACTACTATAACTTGCATGCGAAAAAATGAAGGTTTTAACATGTGATGTCAAATGAGAATGTATAACAAAACTAATTAAAATTAATGAAAATGCATACCACATTGTTTTATCACGCTCTCCATCAAGTGAAGACAACTCCTTCCTAGTGATAAACATCCCATGCCATCACACGACCTCGCCAGAAATGAAATATGAGTTGTGATGTGGTAAAAAATGAGTATAATGACAAATAAAGAAGATAAAAGTGGAATTTATCTAAATTGTACATACTCCTCATCCCTCCCATTTTCAAAAACATAATTTACCACTAATTGTTATTTGCGGGTCAGTCTTTTAAATTGCTTTTGGCAATTGTTAACAAAGGGCGATTTCAGTATTGTAGATGACTTAACCATCCTTGATCTTTGTATATCACAGTAGTATCTACTTTACCGCATGAGTTCTTTTCCATTCCATCAACATCCATCTCGGGTTCTTCATTTGTCTACATTGGTGGCTGATCAACTTCATTAAGCGGATAGAAAGGTATGTCTTGAACATCTCCATCATATTGCATTTGTGGCTTATCACCTTTTGTTGGAGAGAAAGGTATATCTCCACCATCCCCATCGTAATGCAATGGTGAGTAGGTGTTGAAAATCGCATATGTAGTAAAACTATGTGAGGAGGGATGAGATGCACCTTGCACATTTGGTGAATGGTGGGGTTTTTGCTCAAGTGCTCTCATACCAGACCGAAATTCCTCAACATCAACAGCAAGTGATGTTGCCAATGCTATAAGTTGGTTTGATTTTTCCAAAATGCGTTCAATACCCTAGAAAACAATATAAAAGTTAGTCAGTTGAGTTACATATGGATTAACATTAACACTATTGGAATATTACTCATAAAACAAGTACCTTTGGTGAATATGATATATGGGAAGAGGTGGAAGGATGCGAAGGCATATACATAAAGTCAAAGGATGAAGGTCTTGAAGATCTATTTTAAGAAACATGACATTGCTCAATTCTTATATCTACACATCCATATTTTCTAAAATATTTTCTTTCCTCATAAAAATGTCTCTTGATTAGCTGATCTATCCAGACAGCACAAAATGGATATGTCAACTCCTGGAATCTTTTGATGGAATGAATTGGTGTAGGAGAGATAGAATAACTGAGAAAAATGATGCATCCTTGTAAGTATGTTGATTTGCTTTTTTGAAACTCATGAATACCATAATTTAGATATTGGAGCACAACTTTTGCCCTATTTCTTTTCACGACCGCTAAGCATAATGGAATCCCATAGATTTCGTTATATGGCAGGGTGGGGGCTAAAGTTGATGTGCAAGCAAAAAATCATAAATGACTTACAAAACTTGTCTCAAGTGTGATGTTCCCGGTTGCTTCCTGACTTTCAATTTATACATCCTATTGGGTGTGGAGGCGATGGATTGGATGATGTCAAGACCATCACATGGTATTCTAATACCATGCTTACATGTTAATAGGCGTGATTGTGATTGATATTTGTTTTGGCGAGGATGCAGTGTGGTAGCCTGACTTCATAATTTTCAAGTAACTTGAGTTGCAAAGTCCACTTACATTAAGTCTATGGAACCTAATTTTAAGTAATGTCAACCTCAGTCAATTATGGCTCTTGTTTTTCCTCGATGTCTGATAATCTTTATGATTTTATTTGCGAGGAACATGACGTGACTTAGGCATTGTTACCTACATGAAAATAATATTTTCCACATGGTTTAGACACATACGAGGACCATAAAAAATACATGATATGAAAAGCGAGGTTGTTAAGAAGATTAATAGAATACATGTTCTTTACTTATACTTGTGAATCTCATTTTACGTATATGTGATCCATGATGTAGACAAGCTAACGTTTTTCACATGAAAGTGTCAAGCAACCAAAATAGTCAAGCAAATAAGATACTTCTCATTGTGCATATATTTAATAAAAATCTAACATTACCAGGATGCTTGATTTCCATAAGACAACAATAAGATCATAGTTAAAAAACATAGCCCTGGCCGCCTACGTGGCACAAAATAGTCATTGCAAGATAATAAGCATTACAAGCCATGTTTTTCGTTTATGGTTAGGGATTCTTGAAAGTTACTCGATTGTGACCTGTCATATTACAACGAGAACAATAAACGATCCTCTTATCTTGGAATTGCGATTCTATTCGTTTCTTTCTTGGTATTTAGGAGGTCACTTAATACGTGGAGGGTTAAGTCTAAAAATAATATCACCCTTAACACTCCTTACCAACCCATCATCACCAATAGTTGGCATGTTATGCGTCTCTATACCTGGTTGCAGGAAGGATATAATCTCTTGCTTTGTAAAATGAACCATTCCTTCGACAAAATCGACTGAATTTTATCGATTGGTGGATGATGTCACAGCATGCTCACAAGGTGAAAATCCTAACTTATTTTCCATGCCATGCGGATGCATGTTCTATTCCTACGTTAGTAATAACAAGCTTACAATTAAGTACAAACTTTCTATTTGGTATGGATTATTTACATACCTCCTAAGCTGTGATGTTGCAAAACCTTCTCTTAAATTTTAGGACCAATGGACTCCTTTAGCACAATGACTCCTCCTTATGCTTCACTAGCATGCACTTAGTTTAATCATGTGGTCCCATGAGTGCATATAGAGTGAGGACATTCATTTTTAACCATGCGTAAAAGACTAAATAAGATTGTCGTCATTTTTTATCCATATTTTTGGGAAATTTAGAGATTGCCCAATGCTCAAGTGAATTTTCTTCAACCCATTTTAACTAAAACTTCGCCGATGAGTTTGGTAACTCGGACAAGTTTGCAACATAATCTTCACCCTTACGAGCATATGCAATACTATCAAGCCATTGAAGTGCACATTCTTTACCCTTATTCCCTCTTGTGTTGTGCTTTATGACAATTGCACTGAAGTTCTTCTTCAAATGTCGATAGCAATAGGCATGATTTTTAGCTCTAAAGATCTAAGGGAACACTTCGAAGAAGCGGGGATGTCTATACGATATGATATGACTCCGCTTCTCTTTTAACAATCGTCTTTAACTTGTCTAAAAACATGACCAATCTTATAATTCTCTGAACTCCATAATCCCACATTCCAGCGGGAACACATATAATCATTAGCATCATATGGATTTGCGAGAATAATGCACCGCCCTTATGGTCCACTCATGGGAGAAAATTGACAGCTGTGTTGGTGCCACCCCATTGCAAATCCTTGAATAGATATTGCATGTGCAATAGATAGTAGTTGAAAATTACATTATGATGTTAAGCTCGATCCGCAGAATAACCATTAGTTTGGATAATTCTCTGCATCCCACGACAATAACTTATAGTAATATTTAGGGATCCCATATATCAGTTCCTTCATCTTCTCCTTCCAAATGTCAAGAAGCTTGGCTATATATCATTGTAGCCCATGTTGTTTAACAAAATCTTTGCATATTTGGCGAGGTTGATATTCGGGTGTCAAACGTATGACATCATCAATCACCATAGATGCACAATTGGCTCTAGTGGAGATTGTGAAGAGGAAACATCATCAGGTACCATAGTTGTGTATTCTCGAGCGTGATATGAACTTGAACTGACATTCTTGCACCTAATTTTGACATATGATTTTCCATGGATAATTGTCAGTAGTGCATACTAGGCTCATCCGTTGTGGAGTATTCTTCTTGAAGCTATATTGAAATCTCCTAACTAATGACATCAAATACACAACATCACGAAACTCAGAAGCATTTCTAAAAGTTTGTCTACTACCAAGAATTGCATTTAAATAGCATGAGTCTGCCAACTCATTTTGGATGTGACTCTACACATCTATGTGTGAATCTGACGACTCGATTCTCGACGTGTTCTTGAGGCTACACCTATCAATCGAACTAGTTGCCAACATGAAATGTGTATGTGAAATTTAGTTCAACTTGTGGGTAATAACAAATTTACCAAAACAAATAATTGAAAAGTAAACACATAACATGACTAGACTATGTTTCACTTAAGTTAACTTATGTGATTTGAGAGTACTTCATAGGTTCGGAGTTAAATGATGTCGAGATAGCGTTCAATTTAAGATCATAAACATATATATTATGCCCCGCGCGCGCGAACAATCTTTGTGAGGCCCGAATCAGTAGTGCTTTTTTTTCATCATTATCCAAGTGCATCGCGACAAAGAAATCGTTGGCCATAAAAAAATACCTGCGTCGCACTCGAAGCCTGCATTTGTGCGGCGCATCCCGGTCAGCGCACATGCACTGTCAAAGTGCGCCCGGCTACGTAGATGGGCCACATAGCGTTTCTGTCGCGCCTTTGTCACGCACGTTATACCTTATCACAACAAGCTTGTCGTTTGCGTAGTGTAATCACATTTCTTGTCGCCCGAAAGCAGATGAACTCCGTCGTGACATGGGATCTTCTTACCATGACTGAACTTTGTCGCGACCTAAAATTTTCATGTCGTGACCTAGTTTCCACAACCTACACATCTCTCTGTCACGACATGAAAAAATCCTGTTGCGACATAAGGCTCCTTGTTGCCTCTGCCCTTTGTTGCAACATAGAAAAACTCTGTCGCGACATGGGATTTTCTTTCATGCCCGTTCTACATTTGTGACTTAGAAGCGCGTCTAAGAAGAACCACCAGTCAAGACATTACGGCGACCGCGGAAAGTCCTATCTCGACACTAAACCTTATCACGCCTCCATTCGCGTGGCATAATTTCTCCCTTACCTTGTGAATTTGTCGCTACATAAAATGATACGTGACATAAAATCCTACGCACCATTGTCAACTCTATCTTAACATCAAACATTACGTCATGACCCGCGGCCGTGAATCCTGGCCGCCCAACACTACATATTTCTATCGCGACATGAAATCTCTTGGCCTTAACGGCTTTCGGAGTCTCAACCCTAACCTCTTGTCGTGACCGAGAAGGTCACGACAAGGGAACCTCTGTCGCGACATTGTCACGACAGAGAGCAAACACAGTCGCGACCCACGAACATTCTACCAAGACCAAATCCTATCGTGACACAAAACCCACTGTCCCGACACAAAACCAGAAAGCTTTGTCGCGATCGAGAAAACCCCTATCGTGACCCTAACCTGCCAACATGCAGTAGCCTGTTCTAGGCATTTCCTACATTTCCAACCCTTTCCTAGAAGCCCCTTTCATCACAGAAAACTACCAAAAACCTAGGAAACAATTGCCATACTTCATAAATCATACAAAATGAGTTCTAATACAACTCTTTCTCATTACATATATAGAGCGGGTTTCGCCCAAAATTTAACAGCTGGATAGCCTCGAGATTTTCTGAAATACATGAATAAGCTATAATTTGGCCCTTTTTTAAGCTACTAAGATCTTGGATGTGTTTCATCCTCGATTGTACCTCAAGTACTTGAAAATATTTTCTCACGGCGGTGAAGCGATACCCACAGTAGAAAATCTCTATAAGAGTCTTTCACTTTAAGTGCGCGTCTGATATCATGATTCACATTAACACCCATTCAAGTAAAAATATGCATTTCTACATGAATGTCACCAGCCACCACATGTCCCATGTCTCGAGTCCTCGTCAACTCCCTCACACATGCATTTTCCATGTATGAAAACTGTTTTCAAAACAAAAGATTTTTGTTTTTGAAAACTCATTGGACAACCTCCGATATCAAAACACATTGGACAACCCTCCGATATTAATTTATTGGACATCCTTCGATATAATTTATTGGACAACCCTCCGATATTAATTTAATGGACATCCTCCGATATAATTTATTGGACAACCTCGATATTAATTGATTAGACATCCTCCGATATAATTTGTTAGACGACCTCGATATTAATTTATTCAAAACCCAAGTCATGCACTCATACCCGTTTCACGTGATGTCCACATGCATATGAAATGCAACCTGTCATTTCATGCCAATTCATGTTACATGCATGATAAGTACTACATACAACATTAATAAATCATGGATAATTATATTTTGTACATATAATTCACATCTATCAAGTATCTCACATTAATACATCATATAAGCATATATTAACTTGAGCTTGTTCACACAACCAGCATGTTATTCATTTTCGGCAATAACTTACATAAAAGCGGCACACGGTCCAATGGCGATGAAATTGATCGGTGCTTTCGAAAATAACCCCGAACATTCCCAGCGTTGATCGGAAAATTTTGGGACTGAAGCTGCAATCAAGAACCCCATGCCATTAAATTGATCTTAGACCAAGAATAACCAAAGTAGGAGAGAAACCCCTACCTCTTAGAGTTTGGCAAAAACCCCATATTCTTGTACCTACGTGAAGCTCTCGTTGCGTAGATGAACTTTTCCTCTTACTCGTGGCCCGGTGACCAGTCTCAGTAGATCTTAGAGAGAGGTAAAACCTCCTCAACTTTCCTTTTCTTTCTTTTCTTTTCTCCCTTTTTCTTTTTCTTCCTTTTTCCCATCTCTCCACCTTCCTCCTTACCACATGTCCACTTCCTCATTTTTCTTTCTTTATTTTCTTTCTTGATCTTATCGAAGACTAAGAATTCCTTTCTACAGGGGTATGACACGTGGCCTCCATAGGTCACCTTAGACTTCTGTTTGTTTTGACTTATCTCTTCACATAACACATGTCTTAATGTGAGCCATAGATCTATTCCTTTTTACTATTCATGTGCTATGTGTCATATGGACACATGCATTAAGTGGCAATTGCCACACCATATGGCTCTCATGCCATGTGCACCCCTCATAAGCTGCCATGTGGCAGCTACATGGTCATGCTATGTGGCACCACTCCTTGTATCACCCGACACCCGATACCTTGAAAAAAGCAAAATTCCAATTGTCTCGGAATTCGACAAAATTCGACTGGGTAACTAGATTTCGTGAGACGATTCCAACGGTGAAGTTCGTTTCGTCATCCGATATCTAGAAAAATTCCTTTTCAACATGTACTATTACGACAAAATTCTGACTTTGCCCCTTTTAAAAAAATTGAATTTTCTCGGGTTTGCATTCTTCCCTCTTAAAAAGATTTCGTCCGAAATTCCCTGCCTCTACATCGAATCACATGCATATCACGATTTCATTCCTATTTCAATTCATTTAAACAACATGCCTTCATCCTTAAATAGGAAAGGAATTAGGTAGCGCATCGTGTTCTCGCATTTATGTTGCCTCACTTCACTCCCTCGGTGTTGCCACCACATCACCTTCACTAGCCTCGGTTTGCGTTGCAAGAGCACGATCCATTTCTCGATGAAGTACACACAGTCCTCCTCAAATATCCCATCTGTATCAACAACAATCCCTCCCCAATCCACTACATGAGCTAGATCTGGAGTATACTTTCGGAGCATGGAGACGTGGAACACCTCATGAACACCTAATAAACTCGGCGGTAATGCCAACCGATATGCAATTATGCCCACCCTCTCGAGTATCTTGAAGTGCACGATATACCTCGGCACTAACTTCCCTCACTTGCCAAACCTGACCACTCCTCTCTTAGGCATCACCTTCAAGAAGACATGATCACCCACCTCAAATTCTAAAGGTCAACGCCGTCTATCAGCGTAGCTCTTCTGTCGGCTCTAAGCCATAAGAAGAAGCTTCCGTATCAAACCCACGTTCTCAAAGGTGTCTCTAATCAAATTCGAACCAGTGATGGACCTCTCTTTCACCTTTGTCCAACAAATCGAAAATCGACATAGCCTCCCATACAAAGCCTCATAAAGTTGTTTGTATACTTACTGATAACGTTATTTGTTGTAGGCGGAATTCCACTAAGGGTAAGTGCTCCTCCCAGCTACCCTTAAGATACAGGACATGTAGTAGCATGTCCTGCTTGTATAGTCTCTCATTGGAAACCATCATACGTGGATGAAAAGCGGTGCTCATCATCAACTATGTCCCCATGGCCTTCTAGAGACTTTTCCAAAAGTGTGTCGTAAACCTAGAATACATATACATTTTATGGACCTTTGGTACTCCATGTAGTAGGAAACGATCCTCTCGAATATACAATGGCGAGAATTCTTCAGTGTGAGAGGTCATCAGCATTGCTAGAAAATGTCTTGACAGTGAGGCAGTCAGCTTATCACCCATACGCGCATCATATACCTTAATTATGCATGGCGGGTGGGTCCATAAGTCTATCGTGATATGATCCCACTTCCATTCGGTACTATTTGGAATTGCATTAAGTAGCTCCCCAGTGCTCAACCTTTACACAGTGACATGTGAGACATCTTGAACAAAATTTGCAACGTGTAAACTAATCCCCCTCCGATGTCTGAACGACGAAGATCACGGTACATCTTCGTGCCACTGGATTGCACGTGAATCGAGAAGCGATGGAACTCCATGAGGATCCTCCTCTCTGAGATCCTACGTCAGCTGAGACCCACTGACTGTCCCTTATGCAAGACTACCATCTATGTGGATGGCCAACCTTCGATCACACTTTCGTACACGACCATTTCAGTTCTGTGGACCTTATCTCTGCGTCCTACAGTGGGTCAAGTTCGTCTATTTTAAATCCATTTTTTAAAGCCAAGTTTTTAACAATTTTAGATATGTTTTATAAATTATGGAATATTCATCTACTTTGTGTTTTTTGCATGTATTGGTGAAAGGGAAATAAAACAAGCGAAAGAAGAAAAAAGTGGAAAATGATGTAGTGCATTAAGACATAATTTTAAGTATGTTGCGACCCCAAAATTAAGCGTGAAGGACTGTCATCACGACCAACAACTAAATGTATAACAAAGCTTAGACATAACTCAATGGTTAGAAGAAATTTATGTCGCAATAAAGAGTTTTGTAGCGACATTATTGAAAAAATTGTGAAAGCATCCACGACAATCCTTTATTCTATCGCGTGAAGATTAAAACAAAGCTATGTCGCGGCGATATAATTTTATGTAAACATAAAAAGTTGAAGGCTAACAAATGAACTCTGTCAAGACAAAAGACGTAAATTTTAATGCGAGCATAAAATTATCATATTACAACACAAGTTAGCGGGAATGAGTGTTTTTACATTTGCGACAAAGTTTTGACATCAGTATTTCCCGAGAAAAGCTGCTTTGTCGCCAGCAAAGAAAAAATCACAGCCATTGACATAACATTGAAATTCACAACCAAAGAGAAACAAAATCTCTATCCACGACAAAGATTATTTATGCGACAACAAAACATGAGAGGTAATTCCCATCGCGACAAAAGCTAAAAGCGACAAGAAGAATAGCCAAATGAAATTCTTGTTCTGACATAATCAAAGTTGAAGGCAAAACACATGTCCGCGACAAAAGAAGTTTACATCGCGACAATAAAAACTATAGAATGCGCACAAAATTTTGTCGTGACATAAATTGAAGAGAACTAGAATGGCCAAGACAGTGTGTAGCAATATATAATTCTATGTCGCGGTAAAAGCATTTCAATGGCGGTAATAATCGGAGAAGTAAAGTATGTCACGACCCGAGGTTTCTTATCGCGACCAGTACTAAGGACTTAAAAGGAATCGTCGCGACCAGAGTTGACAAACTTGAAAAGTAAATGTTTGTTGCGACAAACTCCAGAAGAACAAGGACATGAGAAGCTAGTTGCAAACAGGTTTGGTGTCGCGACACAAGGCATTCTGTCGCTGACAAACAAGGCTATTGAATGGGGTATATCCGCGACATTATCAAAGTATGTCGCAGCACAATCAAGAGCAAGCCCGGAGAATAGGTGCATTGTGAGAAGAAGAGCAAAGCTACGACGGAGCGACAAAGGCGAAAGTTCTATCACGACGGACAGCACATGTTGCGGCAAGAGAGACCCGATTTGGGCCATAATTTTAGGGATCCACAAGCGCGATTAATGAAGTGAGGCCCAACATTTGGAAAGCCCTATAAATACACACTTCTAAAGCGATGTCTTGCGACTTAAAGTAACTCAAAGGCGTGCACGGGTGGTTGAAGACACTTGTATATTTTTAAGTTTATTTTATTTCATTTTATTTTATTTTCCATTTTAGTAGATTTAGATTTAGTGTAGCTTTATTTTAGTTTTCCTTTAATTTTCCGGATTTGGGTATTGTACTGAAGTGCAGATTCGAGATGGTATTTCTTTATAAAATCATCTTTTTCATTACTGTTTGATTTAAATGGATGATAGAAAGTTTATGAAGTTCATTTATTTTAGTTCGTTTATGATTTCAATGAATTTTCCTGATCAATTAGTCACTGATATGAGTAAACCAGTTTTAAAAAGTTAAGCTCATTGGAAATGGGTCATTGATGATAGTCATTTTGCTGTATAAGGTGGAAGAAAGATTTAATTAGAATTCTTGAATTTATTTGATTGGTATTGTTTATAAATTTACTTATTCTCAATACTAGTATCGTGTACTTGATACACAGGTACCGTATCTCGCTCACGATTTCAAGGGCCCTACGGTGACACGAGAGATGGAGAAACTGAGAGTGGAAGCGAGTTCCTTGTGGGTATGGTAGACTAATACTATGGAACTAATGAACTTTGAAGGATTACCGGATAGATCCGCCCGACTTACTTATGATTGGAGGATAGTTGAATGAAGTATCTATTTGATCACTCATAGGTCTCTCCTCTTCTGCTTCGAATTGGTCGATCTCATGTTAAGCGAATCTAATCAAAGGGGATGAAAATTTTCATCGAAGTGTAGGATGAGGTGTCGATCAAATTAGAGAGGCTTATGATATCACAATACGTAGAAATGAGGAATTCTTTAGTCTTAAGATTTGAGTATGGCGAAAAGGAAAAATACTTAAATCTTAGAAGAGTTGCATATACAAATGGCCTGAGATTAGAATCATGTCTCATAAATGAATATGAACCTTTAATTTGTGAAAAGTATGGTTGAGGGAGAAATCCAAACTATACTACCTAACATCTTTGACAAACTCGGTTTTCCAATTGATGGGTGAGCTATGAATTGAAATGATGCAGAAATTGATTATTACTAATTGATCCATGTCCAGTTTTGTCTCATTCAGTGAATCCTCAACCCTAATTTTATTAAACTTTATTTTTTGTGTATTAAAGATTTTAGTCTAGGACTACATTTTCATTCCTCTTATCATCATAACAATGGAGTTCGAATAGTAATGATCTTGAGTGGTTGGAGTATTTAGTCTTTAGATTTGTCATCCTTCCTCGTGAGAACGATATCTGAACTTTTAATATCCACTTTTATTACTTATACGACCTATGCACTTGCAGTGATCAAGACCACACACACAAATCTTAAATGAGTCATTTTACAAGAAAGAACAAATCCATTTTTATATATATATGAAAAATGGTCTCAACAAGTTTTTGGCGCTATTGCCGAGGATTAGGTAATAGTCATTTGGTAGTAGTGTCATAAATTTGTATTGAAAAACCCGAGAAAATCCAATTTTTATGAGAAAGGGTAAAACAATAATTTCGGTTGAAAATTCGAAGTTTTTCTAGATCTCGGATGACGAAACAGACTTTACCGTTGAAATCGTCTCTTGAAATCTAGCTACCACGTCGAATTTCAAGATAGTCAGAATTTCACATTTTTCGAGACACGAGTCTGGTGACACTTGGCACCTGTTAGTCGCTCACATTGGGCCACATGTCAAATAGAGACCAAATTGAGCCAGAAGCCCAGTGGTAGCCATGTGTCACAGAAGCTAAGAGGAGGAAAATCGAAAGTTAGGATAAGTGGATAAGGAATCCAAATAGAGGCCACTAAGAGGTAATGATGGCAGAGTGAGAGGAGACATCTCACTTGACTCAAGCTTGACCAAACCAACTGGGGAGAGAGGAGAACGAAAGAGAGGAGAAGAGAGAGAGAAGGTCTACCTTCTCTACAAATTTCGATTGATCGGATCGAAGCGATTCCAGGCCCGAACAAAGGGAAGAGTTCATCCTCTCGATAGCTTAGCGTCGAGAGCCCAGAAATCGAGAGTTTTCTTAGGGTAGGGTTTTCTCCTACTTGGTTTTAGTCTTTGGTTAAGAACCATCCAAATGGTTAGTGTGTTTAAAGCACGAATGGTAGTACATTTCAATCCCCCAAAGACTTGGGCCAGTATTGAAAATTAAGATTTGTTTTGAATGATGCAGGTTGAACAGTTATTTAGAAACGATTCCATGATGGTGTCGGACCATTGATTAGCCCTTGTGTTACATTTGTGTTATTGCTAAAGTTAATAACATGATGGTTGTTTGTGTAAATTATGTTGAGTATAGCCATGCTTGATATATTAACATGAATTAGCATATTGCATTTCATATGCAGGGACACCATAGAGCAATTAGGTGTGAGTGCATAACATGGTTCCCGGGTTGACCAACAATTATTTATCAGTATGTCCACTATAATATATGGGTTTGTCCACGAATTGTTGTCGAGTATGTCCACAAATATATATCGGAGGACTATCCATGAGCGAAAAAATATCTTTGTTTGAAAGCGATTTATCATTACAGTTGCATGTGTGAAGTCGGTAGGGACTCGGGCGTAGGACGGGGCATGCCAGACATTGAGTAGGAATATGCATAATTTTACTTGAATGTTAAATTTAGTTAATCATTAACTATGAGCACTTAGATGTGGAGAGTAGCCCATGTAGGAAAATTCAACAAATGGGCATTACTCACCCACGATCACAGATAACAATTTCAAGTACTGAAGGTGCATCTAGGGATGGAACGCATTCAAGGACCTAGTGGCGAAGAAAAGGCCAAATTAGGCCTCACTTTTGTATTATGTAAATTCTGGGTAGAAAAACCCAGTTTTGTAATATGTAAAGAACAAGAGTTGTAATTAAACTCATTTTTTTGTATAATAAATAAAATTTGGCAAGTTTTCCAAGTTCCAGTGGCCTTTGTGGTAATAAGGCACTTTTATGTTGATTTTGAGTATGTAAAAAAAAAAAAAAAGGTGCGGGGGGATCAGATGGGAGTGGGCTACTACCCATTCCCGATTACCTGTCACGACCGCGTAGTGGTGTCGTGATATCTGATGTGCGAAATGGGGGCATGGGCGCACGGCCGGTGCGTTCTTAGCGCACAACGGAAGGGACCTATGTGCGCTTGCATGCCAAGGGAGGGCTATCGGGACATACTTCTTTGGGCTCTCTGTCATGATAGAGAATTCTCTGTTGTGTGAGTTGGTCCTGTCTTCGCCGAGGGGTTTTTAGTGTGGCGACAGGGTTTTGGGAAACTGGGACTTTTGTGTCGCGACATGACTTTTGTGTCCGGCGGCAACACTTGATGGGCGAAGTGCATTGTGGCGAGTTTTTCTACATCACGGCGGCCGGGGTTGGCGTTGGTGTCACGACTTAGCCGCTTTGGTGTCGCGGCGGGAGGTTGGTTGGGTGGCGATTAATCCGTAACGAGTCGCGTCGACCGCGATGCGGCTGCCGGCGTGATAGGCGGCGTGGCATAGCACCGCGACGCCGCGCATCCTGTCGCATGACAAGGCGATGTTTTTTGTGTGCGCTCTCTTTGTTGCCAATTATTTCCCGAACTTCTGATGCTTTTGCACTGACTTTCGCGAGCATTATTCATAGGCATTGTTTAAAAATAAAATAAAATAAAAAGTACAAAATTGACCCCCAGGGTTTGGGGCGTCACAGATACATCATTTGGTCTTAACAAGTTTTTTTTAGCGATAGATTCTAGAAGTGAAAAGTTCTTGGGTGAGTAGGCATCACACCCCACGACCCCGCCCTGGAGTTGATGAAGGGGCGAAACTATATTGGGACGCTCTTTACCGCTTTTCGGACATTGGTGGGCTCGAGATCTTATAAGCGAATCAAAATATCATATACAAAGATACAAACTAAAACTACCCTTAGTAGTGGTATTTATAGTATCAATACATTAGTTTTGAGTCACATTTACATATACATATACAAAGCGTACATTTACATTTTATAATCGAGGCGCAAAACCTATAGGTGATAGACCCTACAATTATGCGCCCGACGTATCTGGAAGATCACAGACGTCCTCCTCTGTACCTACCGGATAAAAACTCATGTAAGCAATGCTTGGTAGGAAACATATGACTTATACGTATACACATGCACTAATACTGGTAGCATATATGGTGCCAGGATATCAAAATTTTCCATGAATTCATATATGACTTGGCTTATGCACATACTTGTACTTATAACAGAGGATAACGGATCTCCCATAGGAGTTATGGAAGCTTATGCATCTGGAGGTACCGTGGGTACTATAGAGCTTATGCTTGTCTGGTGCAGTAGGTACATTCAAACGACGATGTACATTACTTTACTCTTATTCGTTATTCAAACTCTTATCATATAATTGTTTGACTACCTAAATCAGTAATAAGAAATGAGTAGGACACGGCCTGATAAATTGCAGGGTATTATGCAGTCTTGGTGCCATAGCACAGTAATCTTGAAGCGTTAAAGAATGTTACTTATTCGAAAGTGAGTACAAATGTCTGGGAAACATACAGTCAGTAATGATGCGCACTAATTAGATACTCTGCAGAAATGCATACGTGCTGCCCATGTAATAAGGTATCGTGTCATTCAATATCAGGTCTTAGGCGGGTCCCTCTGATTATATGTTTTTTGAGGCTACTATATTATCTAGGGGCTGGGTTTCCAGCATCATCGGTCGTAGAGGCGAAGCTACCTTGTAGGCGATGGTATGGTCTAATTTTCCTTTACCTTCTGAACATGAATAGACCGCCTTACACTTATAGGGTCCTCATTAGTTGATGGGTAGGTCCTCGGAACAACGGAATGAAACAAACCAAAACGGTAAAAATTTCTGTGGCATGAATGTGGCTGCTCAGCTGCGTGAGCCTTCAGCGGCGTGGCTGCTCGCCTTGGCGTGAGGCTTGTCGAGCCTCCTTCTGACACCTTGCGGCATGGACATACCACGCCCAGTGGACTGTCTCTTCTTGGGATCCTAAATCGCGATCAAGACCTCGAAATTACTGATTCTTTGATTTGGGTCCCTCTTTCTAGAAATCCAGCAAACCCCAAATAATCAAAGCATGCCAAAAACAACTCTCGAATGGTTGTGCTTAGAACATAAACACAAGAGGAAGTTAAGAGGATTCTAACACCTAACAAGTATTTATACTCTTAAACACCTTAAACCCCCTGGCGCTCGAGGAGGAATTTCATACATCATAAGAATCCATATGTGACCAGGAGGATTCCATACTCATCTCTTATACAAGTAGGGTTTTTACCATTGTTTCAATCTAAGTTTAGGATGAATTCTAAACCAGAAATGGAACAAACTAATATCCATACAAATCCATACAAAACTATAACAATCCATTCATCCATACCTTTCCTCTTCTTCTTCTTCTTCTTAACTGCTTCCCTCTGCACTTCTTATCTTCTCCTCTGTTCTTTCACATTCAGCCCCCTCCAATGCTTGGTCTTATCCCCTTTTGATTTGTTTTCTTTTATTACACTTTGGTCCTCAAACTCTCCTGTTGCACCACAATTTATGCTATTTCTATAATAGCATATCATCTTCATATATTATGACTTTTGTAGTTTGTGAAGTTACAAATTTACCTTTGCTTATTTTCGGGTTTCTCAGTTTTCACGTTTTGAATTTTAAATTATGGAAAATTCAAATTATACCTACAAAATACCCTAAACATGCTGAAAATGACTAGGGTATATTTCAGGGTGTTACTGTACCATAAGTTTGGCATACTGCAGTCACATCATAGTTTGGTCTATGAGTTTTTGGTGTAGATTTGCCGGGATAGAAATGATAATTTAAAGATCGATATTCTAACGAAAATGGATTTACTAATTTGGACATTTTCTTTTTTGATATTACTCGGAAAATCACAAAACGGTTTTAATAGCGATGGCCCCGAAAAACTAAACTTGTTCTATGAGCTTAAATGGATATATTATTTTCCCACAATTCATTTGATCTTAGTGTGTTTCTATTTCGGGAAGATTTTAAATACCACGAAGCGAAGCGAATCTGCTTTGCCTTTGGGTGACATTAGAGAACAAAAGTCGAGGGAAGATCACCCTTGCGGAATCCAGAAAAGTATGATGCATCGAAAGCTGCCGAGGCCTTCAGAAGAAGAAGCGAGAGAGAACTCGGAGGCTGTCTTATGGAGGGACTTTGGAGGCTATTAAGAGGAGCACTTTGCGGGTAAGAACTGACTATAATGAGCTAACAATTTTGGTAAACCCGGCTTATTGCCATTGTCAGTGACACTAGTTCAACGGTCATCCCTGCGAAGATCGATGAGCGCTATGGGAAGATTCATGAGGATGACGACATGAAGTGTGATCCAATGAATAGAACGAGACCATAAGTAATGTTCTGACTTTCGTCCCTTTTCATTGAGAGATGTAAGCGTAACATGGTTTGATTCATTGCCAATTGGATCAGTGAATAGCTAGGAAGAGTTGGTGGAGCGGCCTATAGCGAAGCGATTTTTCCTCCAGCTCTAACCGAGAGGAATCGTATCTTGGCGGGGGAAGAGGAGGGTCTTTTTCAACGCATAGGATAGATTTAAGAGAATTTGTTAAAAGATGTCCCATAAATGGAATAGATTTGATCATTTAGGTGGATATATTCTATCATGTACCATGAATTATGCCTCCAAAATTTATAATTGATTGCATCATTATCGAGCTTTGAGAAGAAGTCTGGGAAGTAACTTGACCCAGATTGAAGACCTTGCGGAAATGCAAGCTCCTGAGGCTCTCGTGCGGAAGCGGTGACAACGGTAGGGGAAGTGGTTTGATTGAGCTAAACTATATGATTGCCATAGAAGTGAAGCTAGATGCAGTGATGAACAAACTAGGAAGCAATGAAAGGAGGGAATGCATGCACATGAGTAGGAGCAATAAAAGAAGGAATTGGGGCAGTCTTTAAGGGACCCGATTGAAGAAGAGCCACACGAGTTGGGAGACCCAGTATGGTGAAGCGAAAAGTTATCACTTCAAGCCCCTTGACTTGCACCACACATACTACTTCAGACCATATGAAAACCTTTCATATGGTTGGAGGGAACGGTCGGGCGGACACAGACGAAGGTGCCATGACTTATGCTGGTGGGTTCGAGAATAGCGATGAGGAACAATAGAGAAGAATATCGAGGTGAGAAGGACCGATCATTTGAAGATCGGATCTTTTGCATTTTATGGGGGAAAACAAAGGTGCTAAACATACATGAGCAGTTTCTTGAGATAGCGACGTCGATCTTCTGATTGTATTTCAGTAAAACGATGCCTCTTTGAAGACTCAAATAGGGCGGTGGCTACGAATATTGAGAAAGCGGTCAAGTTCGGTTATAAATCAAAGGAAGGATTCGAGAATGTGATTACTTAGTAGCGGCCCCGGATGAGAGAAGAGTTGAAAGAAGGACAGGAAATTATGCTGGGTGAAGATTTGCGACACGGTTCGACGCTATGGGGAAGAGAAAAGCAATGAATGTCTTGCAGACAACGGTGGAAAAAGAAAATCCAGGAAAAAATGAAGAGGTTAAGGCTTATGAACCTCATGTTTCATTCCTTCAAAGGCTATAGAAAGCCAAGCTAGAAGAGCAATTCTCTAGATTCTTAGACATGTTTAAGAAGATAGAGATCAACATTCCTTTCTCATAAGCATTAACTCAAATGCCTCTTTTTATCAGAAAGTCATGGAAGATGTGGCAGGAAAAAGAAAGATTCTTTTGTGAAGGAATATAAACGATAGAAACACCTTAGTGCATTAATTGAAATTCTTTACTAGATCTGGATCCGGGAAGCTTCACTATACCACTATAAAGTAAATCTGATATGAGAAAAGCACTATATGTGATTTTGGAATGACTTGATACCTTTGTGCATTGCTAAAGGCTAAGTTTGAGAGACTTACTCCCACAGCCATGACCTTGCAAATGGCGGACATAACGTGGCCCGTCTTAGGGCATCTGAAGATGTTGATCAAAGTGGGAGAAAGTTCATTTTTCTAATTGGACTTTGTAGTCATTGATATGGGGAAGGCAACGAGTCCCACTGCTATTAGGAAATGCTTTCTTGCGATAGGAGGCGACTTGATCGATGAAAAAAGGAGAATTAACTCGAGGGTTAGAGAGATGAGCGGTGCATTTCAAATCTCAAATGACTTGACCTTTGAATTAAGTAATGTTGTGTGAGATTTTAGAAAGCAAAGAATTCCCATCGATTCTGAAGACAATTGTTTCGTAGGAAGAGATGAATTTGTTATCTTGGGCATCGCAGAGTGGAATTTACGGACTCAATGTCAAATTGAAAAAGCGTTTTCAATTATTGAAATGTCTGAGAAAAATCTAACGATTTATGAAGGAAGCTACTATTGTAACAAAAGTTTAGAGAATTTTGATTCTAAAATAATTACTATGAAACATTGAGTATGCTTTCTTGCAACAAGAAAAAGGAAAGCTAGTCATCATTTCAGCTGAATTGAGCGAAAGAGCAAAAGCGTATTCTGGAAAATATTAGAAGTGATAGCTTGATGTAAGATTTAAAATGAATCGATCAACCACATTTGTATACCTGAGATCCTGTAGAGGAGAATCACCCCAAAACCTCTTGCCAGAATATGGAAGGATGATCAGTCATGAAAGAAGTAGTATAAAGGAAGTACTAGTGTACAAACTAGAGCTGTGTGTACAATCTCAGATATACTTGGATAGCCAGGTTCATGAGTTCCGAAGAAGGGAGGATTCACTTATGATGGAATGAGAAGAATGAATTGGATTTATAAGAGCGCAGTGGGATGGAAGTGTGTATAGACTAGGCCGAACACTTGCTACCAAAAATGACCATTACCCCCTACCTTTCATGAGCCATGTCACACCTAAATCTCGGTGGGCCGGATGTGGATCAGTGTTTCAGTCTCAGATGCGAGACTCGGGAGTGGGACCTCTTTACGAATTTTTTTTTTTAATCGAATTTTGTGGGTATGGCCCGCATCTTATAACTTATAATCAAAATATCATATACATTTACAGAGTCCCATTTACAATTACAAAACTGTACTTTACATTTACAAATCAGAGCACGGAACCTACATGTAGTGAACCCTTACAAGTGTGTTGGCCCAACTGTATGCGGATGTTTGCTGACATCTTCTTCTATACCTACACGGATTAAAAACCCGTGCTAAGCTTTATGCTTAGTGGGACACATTTATCTGAAACATAAATCTGAGATAATTAGCAATTATCATATTCGGGCATTCCTGTAATGAACTTATCTGATTACTTGAAACCTCTGAGACTTATACTTATCACATTCGATCTTATACTTACTGGGAGGTACTATGAAAACTTATCCTTATTTGGATCTTATACTCTTAGCAGTCGGATCTTAAACTTATATCAGTCGGATCTTAAACTTATACCTCACCTGGGTTTACTTGTTCGGAGTGCAGAAGTAGGTGGTACCACGGTCTGAGCATATCTGCTGGTATTGCAGACATGTACTTGTCTTGAGATCTTATACTTGTTTTTTACGAATCTGGGATTACGAAGTGGAAATTTTCTTTGAACTTATACTTGTATGTGATCTCAGGAATTGCCATGATCTGCGAACTTCATCACCCATCTTATCGTGCGGGGTACGGCCGTCTTCTGAGTGAGGACTTATATGGCTGGATACGGAAGTACTCGTAGGTACTACAGAGCTTATACAAGACTTATACTTATTTTACGGATACGGGAGTACTCGTAGGTACTATAGAGCTTATACGGGACTTATACTTATTTTACGGATACGGGAGTACTCGTAGGTACTACAGAGCTTATACGGGACTTATACTTATTTTACGGATACGGGAGTACTCTTGAATTTTTACTAAACCTGCGATTTGCGTCACGGTACGTAGGTACTACGAATACTTATTTTGCTCGATGCGGGTACGTAGGTCTTCTGAGCTTAATCTGGTCTGAGAGTGCCGTATGTACTACAAAATTTCGAAGCGGATAAGATACGTGGGTATTACGAACTGTGGTCTGAGGAGTACCCATAGGTACTACGAGGATATCGGAGACAAGATGACGAGGACTTAATCGACGGAACTTAATCGAGAAGTACGTAGATATACGAGAACTTATTCGGATCTGGGTACCCAGCCGGTACTACGGGACTTAATCGAAGACGACTGTCGAGAGACGGGACTTAATCGAGCGGGGCTTAGTCGGAGGCAGAACGTCGGAGACGGAGGCAATCGGAGGCGGAGTGCCCGCCCAGATACTATAGAGACTTATTCGGTCACGGTGCAGTAGGTCACTACGGGACTTGTCGAACGGGAGTGCAGCGAATTTCTGAGAACTAAATCGGATACAAGTACCCAGTGAGTACTCTGAACCGGTCTGGGAGTACCCGTGGGTACTACGGAACTTATTCGAGATGCGGGAGTGCAGTGGGTACCTACGAGAACTTGAGTGATCCCCAGACGGGAGCTCCCAATCAAATACGAGTACTTAGTGCTACGGAGCTTATCGAATCTGAGGGAGTACGTAGGTACTCACAGTGTCGAATACGGGAGTGCCCCTAGGTACTTTCTGAACTTATTCGAGGCGGGAGTACCCGTGGGGTACTACAGACGGAATCTGGTACATTCAGATCTTTACTCTTATTCTACATTCGAGTCTTATCCTTATAAGCGTTTGACTTCCTAGGCGGAGTGTACAAAATGAGTGGGACACGGCCTGATAAATTGCTGAAGATGCTATCAGTGCGGAAGTGTCGTAGCACTAATATCGGAAGGTGTGACCTTTTATCGGGTCTGGGAAGTACTAATCGGAGTCTTGGAGCACTAACGAGATCTAGAAGTCTGTCGAGTCTTAGTAGCATATCGGGGTAAAAGTACTAATCGGGAGTGCACGAGCACTAACGGGATCTGGGGGTATGTCTGGAAGTCTTAGTGGCACTTATCGGGATGCCAGTACTAATCGAGGAGTCTGGGAGCCTTAACGAGATCTGGGAAGTGCCCAATCGGGTCTTGGGAGGGCTTGAGTCTTAGAAGTGCTAATCGGGGTGTTGTGCTTCGGGTCTGGAAGTGCTAATCGGAGTCTTAGTAGCACTAATCGGAGATGCCAGTACTAATCGGGATAGGGTGCTGGAGTCATTTAATAAGCGGATTTAGGTAGTTTTACAATTATGAGTTCGAGTAACTTACTATCTTATAATACAGGGCATTTTAGCCCACATTATATGTTCATGACCAGATGCGTATTCCATATCACTGATAAGTATGATGAGCATGTAATCACACCTTATTCATGTATTCTCTTGTTCTTCTATGAATCTACTTTGCAAATTGGAATCAATCACCGGATCGTCGAACTCAAGTTATGGCATTTTCCTTGCCAACCTAGTCGGTTTAAAGATTTTGATAGACCCGGTTTGAAATAGCATTTTCCGATTGCCTTGACTCCATGTGACTGACAATGGTTTCTTTGCAGTACTCTTTAAATTTAAGGTGTTAAGGGTTCTATTCCAACTAGAATCACCCGATTTGGAGCAATACCGGAACTCGAGTTATAGTAAGCATTCAGACACTCTATGAGTTAAGCACAGTCGAGATTGGCATGCCCACTTTGGTAATTTTGACCATGGATCTGAATTTGATGATACTCTTTCGTTATGTTTGTGGTTTCCTTGAAGTTTATTTTAATTGACATGAATGCAAATGTTGGATAAGAAATGAAAGTTATGGCTAAATCAGCAATTGAGAAATTGGGAAAGAGCATCGGGTGTGATTACGGATAACGTTACACTTTGGCCAAAAATGACTAGAACCCTAAGTGTGCAGTGGGGTTCAAAGTTCTTCAGTCTGAGTCTCAGAAAAGTGCCCAATGTATTTTCTCCCATTTTTCATGCACTTTCCATCAGACAAATCTATACTTCATATACACTTAAATCATTTCAAATTCATCTTGTATCCTCAATTATAAATCATCTTTCATTGGAGTATCTTTCTTCCAAATTCTTTCATGGATACTTCAGAACTTCATTCTAATATATGGGTTCTGCCCCTTACTGTTAAATACAAAGATTTGTTAAGGTTTGTTTCTAAACTAACTCGTTACTTGCAATTTAACATGAATCAAATGTCTCCTCGAGAGGATTTCATGATCTCCTTGTACTATTAGGTTTACCCACCTTACTTTCCATTATTTTTGGGATTAGATGGAAACCTAGCAAAACTACAGGTTTATTAGATTAAGTGTCATACAAACCAGATCCATGCGAATCTCATGAATTCTGCATAATCGAGGTGAGTTTCCATACAAAAATCCAAAGTTCCATACCTTGGCTTGCTTGGCTTCTCTTCTCTTCCTCTTCCTCTTCCTCTTCTTCTCCCCTTCTTTCTTCTCTACGGGTTCTCTCCCAATTTGAGACCAAATTTGGTCTTAAATCAGATTTTCTTAGGCCTTGTTGGCCAAAACCCATTTTTGGGTTAAGTTAAATTAATGCTTTTTGGTATTCATCCTTCTAGGAATTTAAAAATTCCTATTATTTATTCTGGCCCATAGTCTTTTCAAATTGACTTTTAAGCCCCTTTTGCCATTTCTCTCAAACATTGAAATTATGCTTACAAAATACCTAAACATGTCAAAAGCGCTGGGTATATTTTTGGGTATTCTGAGACCAAATGTTGGGCCGGGTTAGCATGGCACTCTATTCTTATTTTCTTGATGAATATTTGGTTAAGCTAATTTCTATATAGCCACAGAGGATCGAAAACTACATTTATGTCCTTATGGCACATTTTCTTTTATAATGATGTCTTTTGGATTATGTAATGCTCCTTTGCCACCTTCCAGATGTGAAATTATACATGTTTCGATTTGGCAGTGGAAAGGCTATATAGTCTATGGATGACTTCTCAGTATATGAATCCATTTTTGAGCATTGTGTGGAAAATTTAGAAACGGTACTTCAGAGGTGTCAAGACAAAAATCTAGCTCTGAATTTGGAGAAATGTCATTTTATGGTGACAGAAGGTATTGTCTTGGGACATAAGATTTACAATAACTTCTTTGGATTGGAAATAGGCCAAGCTAGTTGTTGTTATAAAACTCTTATACCACCTAATGATAAGGGGATAAACCCTTGGACATCTTGGTTTTTATAGAAGATTCATAAAAAACTTCTCAAAGCCATTATGTGGCTTGCTAAAAAATATGTAAAATTTGATTTTGATGAATTATAAATCTACATTTGATGATCAGTCAGTGTGACAGCTCCATCATGTTGACACTTACTTGAATAATGAATATGAGGAGTAATACGTGCCCAAGTGAATTATGCAATGGGGTTATTATTAGGTTAAAGAATGAAAATATATTCAAGGCCATATACTATGCAAACAAAACCTTTAATGAGCCTGAAAATTACTCCACCACAGAAAAGATGATGTCAATGGTATTTGTGTAGAAAAGATTAAATCTTACATGTTGAGATTAAGTAATTATAATATACTGATCATGCTACAATTAGATATCTAATGGCAAGAAGCCAAACCAAGGCCCGATGAGGATGTGGGTGTATTGCCTGAGAATTTGATCTTGAGATCAGTGAAGGGTGGTAACAAATGTGATGATGATCACTTGTCTAGATTGAAATATTCTTTGAAAATGAAAAGGGCAAGAAATAGCAAAAATTTCCTAATGAAAGCGACTATTTTGTTATCGGTTCAAACACTAGTATCTTGATATTATCGATTACTTAGCTTGTGAGGTTGTGCCCACGAATTCAGCTACAGTGAGAGAGAAAATTGAGGCGATTGCGGATTACTATTATTTAGGATGACCGCCTCTTTTATAGACCGGAGCAGATATGATCGGAAGGAGATGTGTTCCAGAAACAGAACAAGGTGGTATTATGGAGAAATGTCATGCATCACCATATGGAGGACACTTTGCATGAGACAAAACAACCCAGAAAATTCTGCAATCAGGTTTTTATTGGCCTACCCTATTCAAAAATACAGTGGGTAAAACAGTAGTAATAATTGTCATAGAATGGATAACAATAATGAAGAAATGATACTTTCTGAGATCACAGTGGGTGCGATTTTTATGTTTAGAATAGACTTAAAGCAGGACCTTTTTCATCATCATTTGTGCCTCTCCCAGCTACTCCTAACTATGGGATTATGTATCAAAATGGGTGGAAGCATCATGTATCCGAAATGATCTGGCCCGCAATGGTGGGATTTATAAAAGAAATATTTGGCTTGATTTGGAGCACGAACAATCATGAGTGATGAGAGAAGCCATTTGGATAGAAATTTTCAGCTCTTGAGCGAATATGGAATCAAACATGTGCGGCTATCACACACATCAGTCAAATAGAGCGAGTAGAAATTTCCAACGATTAAAAATAAAGAAAATTCTAGAAAGCGATGCATCTGACGGGAAGGGTGATGCATAAAGCTAGATTATGTGTGTGGGCTTATAGGCGCACAAAACTCCCGTTAGAATGTCCCCATTTGCTCTGAATTGTATTTGGAAAACCTTGTGTCTACCTTTATGGAATACAAAATTTATGTGGGCCATTAAGAAGTTAATTGTGACTTTGTTGTGAGGAAAAAGACTACTCGAATGAATGGCTTTGGAAGAGTTGAGAAATGAAGCTTATGATATTTTAAATTCTGAAAAGAAAAGACGAGGTGACATGATCAAAAGATTCTAAGGAGGGAATTCAAGAATTTTGGAGAACAAATTCTCTGTCTGACTTAGACTCAGCTGCTGAGAAGTGAAGTGGGATGAGGTGATCCTTATAGTCGTGTTACCCTTTGACGATGTGTAAAGGTGAATCTAAAAAGTGAATTTATTATTCATTATAGTGAGAAATGAAGCATTATTTGGAGGAAGCATAAAAAATTTAGATTGTGAAAAAAGGAAAAGAGTTTCTTTGAAATGATGTTTAGTGATATACAGTGGGACATTAAGTGAAGCGACTGGGAGGCTTGACCAGTGAATTTTCATTTAATAGTTTGATTTATGTTGATGCTTTTATGAGTTTGAATTTTTAGTTTGAATATTTGATAGAAAAATTTAATAGATTGCTAATTTTTCTTAATAGGGAAGATCGAAGAGATATTATTAGGAAACTACACTTTCTCAACTAAAATGTGCAAAAGAGCTCTGAGGGAGTATTTCTTCCCTCAATTTTTTTTTATTGATAATGTATAGTTAAAGTTTAGGAATATAAAGATTTTAGAGCATAAATGGTTAGACAACTTTCCTTTAGCCCATTTGCTTGAATACCTTGTTGAAAATCTAGATGAGCTGATATTGAATGAAAAAAGAGAGATTTGTTGTTTGAATGGAGATTGTTTGAAGAAATATGTGTTTTCCACAAGTATGAACTAAGTGGAAGACTTTATTAAGTAATGTCATTTTGGGATTTACGAATGGTTGAAAGCGAAATTATGCGAAAGAATTTAAGGTAAAACAAAATCACGGCGCGGCCAGAATTGTTAGGCGCGACACTAGTTGAACTTTTGGTGCTAAAATAGAACAGGCTTTTGTTGCGACAAAGCTAGTGCTAAAATAGATAAGCAAGAAAAAAATTTCGCAACATATTTTATCTATGTCACAACAAACAGCAAACTTGGGCCTTAGAAAACATGTCACGACAAAATTTCTGTATGTCGCGACATAATTCAATTCGAGCATAGATAAAATTGTGTCGCGACAATTTTTAGCAATTGCTGTAAAAATTGCCTGGTCAAACTTAAGTGAAAAATTTATGCATTGACATCCCTGCTTCTCTATGTCGTGACACCAATTTAAAATTTTTAGGTAAAAAATATGCCATATGATTAAGGAAACCTGTAATGATTGTGACTTTATCAAATAGAAAGGTTAAAGGCTTGAAGAGTCATCTGCCTCATAACCTTCAAACCATTCAGTCTCTCTCACAGATTCTCTCTCACTCATTCGAAACCCTAGATCCCTAAACCTATCTCTCACAATGTCTAAGCCCCAAAACCTGGTTCCAAACCTGAACAAAATCATGGAAGAGTATGATGAGTTGGAAAATGAATCGATTCAGAAGCCACCACTCAGGTGGTAACAAGGCAGGTGAAGAAAGAGTGGGGTAAGCGATGAACTTGAGTAAACGGTGGAAGAATCTAGGAAAGGAAAAGAGGAAATGAAGGTCACGAAGCGACAAAGAATTTGGTGATTGGGTCTCGACATGGCTTATATTGCTTGGAGAGTAGTGACTACTTCGCATAAAGGAGAGGAAGCGACAAATGGGTTTCTCATTCCAAAAGTTTGGTCAAAGCAAGGATGAATCATTGACATAAAGCTCACGGATTTGTGAATATGGTGAGTTCTACGCCAGGTGGGGATGAAGATAAGGCTATCGTCGGAGGGGAAATGGATACCCTTCGGAAGAGAACAGATTGACCAGACGTACAATCTTCAGGAAATGAAGAATGGGTCAAAATTCCAAAAGACTTGCGAAACACGACTACGGTGTAGACCTACTAGCGATGGAAAGGAAGTGGAATTCACTAGGAAGATCACAGTGTATTAAGGCACTTACTAAACCCGACAAAGGTGTGGTTTATTTTTTTATGTTCAGTCATGTGACCTTTAAACATTTATACACGAGTTAAGGAGGGAAATGGTCTTATTATATACCATCCTCGAGAGGCTATAAATTCGGTGTGGAAAATAATAGAAAACTCAGTCGAGTTATAGGGAGTTGAAGGTTGATCTCGCTGAAACCTTTGGAATTTCAGATACATCTTAGTGTCAGGGTGGGAGGAAGGAGAACTACCATCGCCCCCAACATTACTTCAGCGAATCATAAGGGGCCTAAAAATAGAAACTAGGGAGGAAGCGGGTGGAAGGCTGCAAGGAAGAAAGAAGAACCCGGTGGAAATCATTGACCTGGCACAGATGAAAACCAACTGAACTCCCAGCGAGGAGAAGTGTGAGCAAATCTGACTTTCTCCACAGCATTGAGACAAGTCCGACCAAAACGGGGTGAAAGAAGCTCAAGCCCCTAAGTAAGCGGTCTTTTGATCTTCTTACAAACCATGACGAGAAATGGAAGGGATAAGTAGCTAAAGCTCGGGAACTACCTTTCGAGGGATGGGACCGTGGTGAGTTGAATGGACGAAAACTTGGAAGAGGCCACAAGCCGGAGAGGGATGAAGAATGGAAGAGCCAAACAGGAACAAGGGAACAAAAGAGCTAAGTGCGAAGCTGAAGGCAGAGAAGATGTCTTTGTATCTTTGCTTGGCTAAAAAGAAGAGTGGCTCTATTCAAGATCATAGGAAAGAAATGGAGGATCTTTATGGAAAGAACATATCTCTTTATGTTGAGATGCGCTGAAACTACATGCAAGGCATCATAAGGAATTATTAGAGCTTTAACTTCTACAAAGGGACAAGGGTGGAGGCACCTTACAGACTATAAGCAGGAAAATCATTTTGGCGGAAAACTTTGGATATATGATAAGCAAGAACGATAAAATGTACTACTGCTGAGGTGAGTTTGAAATACCAATTCTATTGGCGAGACAAATGAAATGATCGAATGACTAGCCCTAAGCTATGGAGTGAGTGCATGCTGAATAGAAGTGGAGGCGTAAGTCGAAGCTGACCACAAGTCCGAATCCACTTGAGTTCTCACCTTATGCAGTTGGGAATAAGTTAGATCCAGTTAACCTACCATCCTCCCATAGGCATGAAAGAAAAAGAAAATAGCTTACCCTGCTCTTCCAACTTTTCTCCGTCTCTATACCTAATGTCCATCCTTGAAACATTCAATGAAATATAAATTATTGCATTTTGTGCCGAATTGGTATTCTGCCCCTTGTTTATAAAATATTACATTGTGTTTGTGTATATGTTCTCTCCTTATTTTTGCATGAATAAATGGGGAGTGAGTTTCAAGAGATAGTTAATTGAAATAATTGAAACCGAGTTACACGGATCTAGTAGTCAAATTCTTTTGCCAACATGTTTGGTTGAGTTAGGCCAGTTAAAAGAATGACATTGTGGTTGTAATTGGGACTTTTAGTTGATATGATTAATGTTTATCTTATTTGGTAAATGGCATAACTAACAAATCTCGAAACCAAACAAAAAATCGAGTAGATGCATTGAAATTTAGGATGAAATGAATCAAAATGGAAAGTTGTAAGGTTATGAATAAATGTGTTTGAACTTCAAGATTAAGGAAGACTTTAATAAATTGATGGAACAAATAAAACCTATAATTATGTTTGTGTAAACAGTTTGGTTATAAAATCTTGATAAACTATACACATGATCAATAATCACTCTAAAAGAAATTGTGCCAAGAATAGGAAATTCTTAAATCCATCACAATAAACTCTCAATGTCCTAGAACATTAGATTATCGGTCAAGGTGAAATCCCGACACCACTATGAGAAATGAGTTTAAAGCCATCTTGGAAGTTTAAACCTTTCAAAGCTGCCACTTTTATATGTATAAGCATATACTTGGTTCTTTATTTGAGCCTCGGCCAATCTCATAATCAACCCGACAAATGAGGAAAGAAAACTCTTCCCTAAGCATAATCATACGGTAAGAACCCTTGTTGCAGGATCGTGAATGAGTACATGAGAATGAAGAAACTTGGGGGTATTGGCTGGGAAGTTGTAGAAAATGATGAAAAGGGGTTGAGAGAAAAACAATTCAAAGAAATAGAAAAGATGAAAAGGATTATGAAAAGCTGAAAGAAAAACATCAAGTAGGAATGAGTTTGTGCCTTGTAGCCTTCCTCCACAAGTAATTAAGTCCTTAGGAGTGTTTCCACTTTAATACCCACTGTGCTGTTGGTATAGGAGTTATTGATCCAAAGTTAAGCTAAGGGTGTTAGAAGCTTAAAAGACAAAACATTGCCATTCACCAAACTTGGAAAATGAAAAGTGAAAAAAACTTCTAGAATAAGGAAAAGAGGTCCTTACAGGGATGGACAATGAAAAGAGAAAAGGCACCCACAGTAGAAAAATATACCAAAAATCTACAAACACCTTCTAGGAAGGTTGGAAACATACGATCAAAGAGAGTAGGATACCAAAGAGGCAAGAGTGTAAGTTGTCTAGGTGATGCATGGGTAAAATTGAGCTTAAAATGTCTAATTATCTACCTCATTTACTTGAAGCCACACATTCCTAATTTCAAAGACCCTATTTGATTACGAGGTGGTCTTTGCACATTAGTGGAATTAATATGATAAACAGCATATGAGACTTTAAATGAAAAGAGACTATACCAACTAAGTATTATCCCGAGAAGATTAATTATTAGAAAAGAGTAAGAACCCGAGCGCCTGTGAAACCACAAATTAGGATTGAATGATTAAATTGTTACATACTTATGAATTATTTTTTGGTTCAGTGAACTTAATTGAAAATCTTCTGATTCTAGATTGGAAACATGTTTAGAAGTAATTCTACAACTGACTTATGTTTCCTACCCAATTAATTTAACGGAAAGTATCCTTAAAATAAAAGACTAAATTGTTTGAGACAAATGAAAATTTCTTATCTTAGCTTGGGGACAAGCAAAATTTTAATTTGAAATTTGATGATCTAAACTCATCTATTTTAATCCATTTTTTTGGCATGTTTTAACATTTTATATATTTATGCCAAATTATGAAATATTCACTGCTTTTATGTTTTTCTGAGTGTTAATTGAAAAATGAGGAAAATAGATGAGAAAAAAAAAGTGGAAAATCTGGCTTGATCGTAGCCGCAACACTAATTTTTCGTATGTCGCGGCCACAATGGAGCAGAAAGGGGTATGTCTCGACCAAGCAACTAAATGTCATGACAAAGCTCGACAGGACTCGAAAGTGAGAGAGAAGTTATGTGCGACAAGAGGGTTTTACGCCAACATTTGACTGAAAAATTGCCAGAAGAAAACTATCGCGACAATCCTTTACTCTGTCGTGACAAAGCCCCAGCAGAGAGTAAAGTTTATTATGTAGTGATATAATAATTTATGTCAAACATAAAAATTTGAAGGCCTAATAGATGAACTCTATCAGGCAAAACCAATTCTGTGTGACATAGATTATCAGGTTATGAACATAAGTCCGTGAGATAGGAAGGTGTCTTTGTAGTGCAGCAAATTTTTTGCTTGTCAAACCCATTTCGAGGATGGTAGTGTCTTAATGAGAAAATCTTATGTGACATAACGTTTCAAAATTCTACAACCAAAGAACAACAAAATTTATTAAGTGAGCCAAGATTATTTAATCTTAATGAGACAAAGCATATGAAGGAGGTATGAATTCCTGTGGTAATGAAGTTGAAGAAACAACTTGAGAAGATGACAAGGGATTTATTTGTTCTGACTTGAAATCAGAGTTGAAGGCAAAACACGTATCTTTATAAAGAAGTTTTTGTCGCGACAATAAAAGCTATGGAATGATAAAATTACGTCGCGACGGAGAAATTCGTCCTTGTGATAAATTGAAGAAGAGCCAGAATGGCGGGAGGCAATTGTGTTTGCAACATATAATTCTATGTCGCGACAAATAACATTTCAATGACAGCAAAGAATCAAAGAAGAAAAGTCTTATGCGACCAAGGATTTTCTTGTGCATTGTGAAATTACTTAAGGACTTAAAGAAATCTTTTAGCCAGCGACAAAGAAAACTCTTTCATGAGTTGAAAGCGAGAGTAGAAATGTTTATTAGCGACAGAGAAAGTATGTCGACAAACTCTCTAGAAACGAGGGACATAAGAAAGCTAATTTATAAACGAGGTTTAGTTAATAAGAGCTTTGAACATACTGATAAGTGACAAGACAGACATTGATTGATAACAACATGTCGTGACATTATCCAAAGTATCTTCATGACGTCTAAACAAGCTAGAAAAGAGCTAAAATTCGTGTTGAAACTTAAGCCTGACGATGAGCGTGAGAAATGAAAGCTCTATGTGTGGACAGCACATGTGTGACAAAGAGACTAATTTGGGCCAAGAATTTTGGGGATCCACAATGCAATTAATGAAGTGGGGCTCAACATTGGGCTTTGTCGTACACATACAGAGACGATGCGCGACCCTTTCAGGCGTGCGGTTTGAAGACTCTTGTATATTTTAAGTTTATTTATTATTTTCCATTTTAGTAGATTTAGATTTAGTGTTGCTTTATTTTAGTTTTCCTTTGATTTTCTGGATTTGTGTATTGTACTAAAGTGCAGCTTTGAGCGAGTATTTCTTTATAAAATCATCTTTTTTCATTCTTTGTTTGATTTAAATGGATGATAGAAGCACATGGAGTTCATTTATTTAGGTTCATTTATGATTTAGGTGAATTTTCACGATCGATTTAGTCAGCAATATGAGTATTAAACATTTTGAAAAAGTTAGACTCACTAGAAATGGGTCATTGATGATAGTCATTTCTTGCATAAGGTGGAAAACTTTAATTAGAATTCTTGAATTTATTTGATTGGTATTTTTATAAATTTACTTGTTCTTAGTCTTTGGTATCGTGTACCCAATGCAAATATTGTATCATTCGATTTCTAAGAGCCTCTAGTGACATAGAGATGGAGAATCCGAGGTGTTGATGGAGTTCCTTGTGGGTATGGTGGGCTAATCACATGGGATTTAATGAACTTTGAGGATTACTCAGATGGTCACCAGCTGTAATTGGAGATTATTGAATCAAATATACATTTATACTTAAAGTCTCTCCTCTTTACATTTGAATTAATTATGATCTCTAGGTGTTAGCATAGATCTAATCAAGGAGATGGAAATTTTCATCGAAGTGTAGGATTGAGGTGTCGATCAAATTGGAGAAGGCTTGCGATATCCTCACGTATGCATGGGAAGCGAAAATTCTTTAGTCACAAGATGCGAGTATGAAGTGCGAAAGGAAAAATATGATCTTATAAAGGGGTTATATTACAAGTAATAGGTCAGAATTATGTCTCAATGAATATGAACCTTTAATTTGTGAAAATGCGGTTGGGGGAGAAATCGAGCTATACTGTATCTTTTGTGAAACTTAGTTTTCGTTGATGGTTGAGCTATATGAATCGAAATGATGCGAGTGATTATTACTAATTGATCATGTCCAGGTTTTGTCTCATTCGGTGAATCCGACTAGATTTTGATAAACTTTATTTTTGTGTATTAAGATTTTTTGTCTAGGACTACCGGTCCTCTCTTATCATCCTTATGATGGACTTGAAATAGTAATGATCTTGAGTAGTTGGAGTAGTTAGTCTTTATATTTATCATCCCTTCATGGCCAGAGCGATGGACTAATATCCACTTTTGACCCAACATGCGACACGTGCCTTGCGGTGATCAAGACCCCTTCTGAAAATTAAATGAGCCATTTCTGAAGAACAAATCCATTTTTTTATGTATATGAAAAATGGTCTCAACAAGATTTTGAAGCCGTTGCGATAGTCCTTTGGTAGTAGTGTCATAGAGATTTGTAACGCCATCATTTGGTCTTAACAATTTTTGTAGATTCTTGGGGATTGAAAATTTCTTGGGTGCAAAATTCGAGGAAGTTGGCATATACACTAATCACGTCATCACAGGTTTGGTCTGTACTTTAGGACTCGATCACTACACTGATGGGAAGGAATAGCTACTAAACTCTAACATGCCCTAAATGATCACTATACTGGTCAAGCTATCTGTAATCTTAATACACTCCAGGGATACCACTGGCTAGTACTCCTCGCGCTGACTTCCGGCCCGGAGTGCATTGCCACCATTTTTGCCTTACGGGATGGTAGTAAAGTGAAGTCGTATCCTCAAAACTCCATCCACTGCATTGCATGTTGAGGTCCGTTGTGTAAAAATATCACTTTAAACTCTTGGTCTAAAATGCCAAGCTTGTTCACCATACAAATAGTAGCGCCATATCTTTAAGGTAAGACGATGCCTGACTCCATGTCATGTGTGGGTGTCGGCTCATGATTCTTCAACTGTTGAGAACCATAAGCTACTACCCTCCCGGATTGTATCAAAACACATCCCGGTCCTGGTCAGTCCTTTGAGCATCCTGATACATTTGTGTTACCTACGCCCCTCTCTGGGACTTTTAGAATAGGGCTAAAGTGGCCTCCTCTTGATTCACGGAATGCTGCCTTCTTGCATGGGTCATCTCACTCAAATTTGAGCTCCTTCGAATCAATCTGTCATGGGGTGGCTAATCGAAGTCCTCTAGAATCTCTGTAATACCCTACCAGTCCCAGCTTGTGTATCTCAAAGGCCGACTCGACCTCTCCAGCTCATAACTACTTGTTTCTCGAGATTAATTCTAATACACCCAGTAGTAACGCATGTGCCACAGTTTCACCTTAGTAAGCTAAAGCTGCCTTACTAAACTTGGGTACAGCGTGTTCTCTGGGGGCTTGAGAACAATCCTCAAGTGATCACCATACTCAGCGAAATTTTAATTGGGGATCGATAAACCGACAAAGACCGCGACAAAGTAATCCGAATGGGTTGGAATACCATGTATGGAATCGTGATTGTTCTTTGGCCCGCGTTAAATCGTCAGGTAAACATCACTTTGTGAACTTCAAAAAATGCCTATACAGCGTTCGCGCTATCTTGGAATATCAACCTCCCTAACTCTCAGCGATGATAGCAGGTGCGAGGTGTCTTAGGGTGAGCTGGTACCGCACCATTAATCAAACAAATCATCGATCCTTGTTAATGGATACGATTCTTGTTGTAACCACATTCCATTTGTCGGTAGTGATGTCTGATCGAAGGGTTTTGTCATTTTCACTATAAACGAGGACGAAGCGCCCCATGGTGAAGTGTTCGATTTAATAAAACCTTATCCGATAATTCTCAGTTGGACGCAGTTCTGCCAGCAACAGATGCCATCCTGTGAGGAGTCATAGAAATGAATGTGCGGGGTGTAACTCAATGAGAATTACACATCTCTATTCGGAGGAGGTAATCCGGTGGTTCATCCGCAAAGACATCCACATACTCCACCGTCTTAGAGGTGGGCTGGTCTGTCTCCCTCATTCTCAAAAGACAGGGCTTGCTAGCTGACCATTCCTTGTCCTTTCACCAGTGATGTAAATTTAAAAGGGTGAAACATCATGTATCCCAGAAAGATCCACATGAATAAGTCTGTTGTGATGATATTCTATGATCACAAATAATGGCAGGCTACGATGTGTAGTTAACTTGATATTGCAAAGATGACATCAAAGTTCGATATGTCCATCAGAGGATCTGTAGTGAGTAGAATCTCTCTAACTCCACAATCCTGACTTTCATGATCCTTCTGCCTAATCTCTAAGGAGAACTCATGCAATGGCTTTCCCAAAGTTCAATATTCAATAAACTTGACTACAGATCTGTGATAAAATAATGGTACGAAGTCAAACAATCTCACTTCATGAGAATGAAAACAACCTTATGTGGTAGTCAACGGGCTTGGTCTATGGTATAATGGCATAGACATGCGCCCCAGGCCCTGAAGTCCTCATTTTCATTGAGCCACAATATGACCTGGCCGCCGCTGGCCTCTCTCTTCTGGCAGGCATGCCAACATGGATTGTATCGGTTCCTCGCGCGTGGGGTGAAGGAACAAATTGTGTCGGGCGTATCTACCGATGGCCCAGGGGTAGCGGGTGTCCGTAGCCCAAGTCCTCTGCAGGCAATCTTCGTCTCTCATGCATGCCCGGTGATGCGCGATGATAGCATGTCATGCGCCTCGTGTATTAGAAGCTGGGCTGACTTGTCGCGATAGTTCTGGCCCCGAATCCTTTACGATCAGGTACAAAGTGAGGTCTTACGCGCTTCTTCTGAAATTTGGAAGAAGGTTGAGTCTCCTTCCTCTGTACTAGAACCCATGTCAGGATGCTCAGTATCTGTCACTTCTTTCTTCGATGTGAGGAGTGTCTTAACCGTGAGTCCCCTCCTCCCATGTATGTCGGAGGGGATCTCTTTGTATAAGCCCCTAAAGGTTATTTGTCACCACTGGGCCTCAGTTTGCCTTGGTATATGGGTAGTATACAAGCCATTGTCTGCGCATGTGATGGCGGTCACGGCACTAATAGCCTCCAAGAGGCTTGTTTGATCTAAGGCAGTGGTGGTTGGTTATTTGCTTTAGTCAGCATACAGAATCCTCTCTTCCTCGACTTGTCATCATTATGTCAAATGAAGATTGAGGTTTCTTTGTTGTCTGACTAATAGTAGTGCACATACTGACCTTTAATGAACTTTATTCTAAACTATACTATTCATCCCTTTTTCCTTGGTCGTGCATATGCAAATGCTAATACAATTCAATTCAATTCGAACTATGTATTGACATTTTCTCCGATCCCTGAGTTATTTTTAACATGGCATTCAACTTTTTCATATATCCGTGAGCCGTGTACATATTTTTCCTTTGTTGCCTTTTGATCTGCTGACATCATTAATACAGACCATAACCTGACAATACGCAGTCAGACCCATGCTTGTCGTCCTAAGCGATCACATACCTATGTTAAAAATCTGGCGTTTTCTAACTCGATGGATC
This sequence comes from Tetrastigma voinierianum, assembly GCA_016808115.1. Taxonomy (NCBI): domain Eukaryota; kingdom Viridiplantae; phylum Streptophyta; class Magnoliopsida; order Vitales; family Vitaceae; genus Tetrastigma; species Tetrastigma voinierianum. The sequence continues at coordinate 5,370 of JAEQBH010005599.1, read as the reverse complement.
ACTTGACCCTAGACCCATCCATCATTTGATGTTCGGCATTACCTATACTGATGCGACATGCGCCCAAATCTACGGGGTTTTTTTCATCATTGGCAATCTGATGCGTCTGTGAATCTCTATTAGGACAAATACCTTCTTCCTTTTCAGCATCTCGCTAATGTTAATCTGATCATTCTTGCTTGCACATCAGTGCACCTAACTACGTCATGGGCGACGAGTGTCCTCTTTCGTGCCTGACAAAGTGCCTGTTATCCCTTGTACGTTGTACATATAAATCAGGCTTGCAACTCGCGCGTAGTGTCTGTTTCACAATAAGACCTGGGATAACTTCATTGGCGATCTTGCATGACCTTCAGCCTATATGGCGACCTAAAATTTTAGGTATGTGGCCCTAGTTTTACTCTGACTACACATCTGTCATTACGAAAAAAAAAAATCACATTTGCGACATAAAGCTCCATGTGCCCTGCGCTTTGTCCAACGGAAAAACTCTAACAGACCTTGGTTCTTATGCCCGTTCTCTGTATGCGGAAGCTTAAAAGCTATGTCACGTAGAAAAATCCATGTAAAGTGACTATGTGTGACACGCAAGTCTGTCATAACCTTATAAACCTTATCTTGCCTCCATTCCTATCTTAACATAATTTCTCTTACATGGCGATTCTATCGACAAAAATCTTCCATACTGCCTGACCCATTTTTATGACATAATTTTCCACGTCATATCTGAAAATCTCTTAGCCTTGGCAGCGCTCACATGCATTGAAAGCGCAAAATATTCTATCGCAACATAAAATCTCTCCGCCCATTGCTAACTCTATATAGCGACATGAAACATTGTAACAGTGACACAACTCCGTGAAATCCTGTGCGACCTACAAATTTTTGTTTGCAACATGAAATCTCTTAGCCTTAACGACTTTCGAATTATGACCTAACCTCGCATAACAGCCGTCTGGGTACTTGTGAAGGAACTAATCATAACATTGTCTGATGAGAAAACTACAGTTCGCAGCATGAGGAACACCTGTCAAGACCAAATCCTATACCTAGCGACCTGACTACGCTGTGTGACACATAACCACAGCTCATGAATGAAGAGCTATCGCGACCACTAACTTTTATGAAACCACAGGAAGCAGTTTTATATTTGCATAAATCATACAAATGGGTTCCTATTCGCTCTTTCTCATTACATATACAAAAAATTGGGTTTTACTTGAAGTCTTAGCTGGATACGATCAAATTTACGACATAGCGAATCTCTTATAATCAACCTTTTTATGGCCAGATCTTGGATGTGTTTCGTCATACAGTGTAAACTCCGTCTTTTGAAAATATTTTCTACGATGGGGTGACGATACCCGATAGAGAAAATCTCTGGAGAACTCTCAGCTAAATTGTGATATTATGATTCTACACATTAACACCCATTCAAGTAAAGTGTACATTTCTACATGATTGTCTACATGCCATGCCCATTTCTGAGTCCTCGCCAGGCTCCCTCTACTTTGTTTTATGTGGCATTTCAAAACAAAAGATTTTTGTTTTGAAAACTCAGTGAATAACCTCAAGATATCAAAACATTGGACCCAACCCTTTGATATTAAAGCATTGGACAACCTGAGATCATTAATTTATTGGGCATCCTTCGATATAGTTTGTATTGGACAACCCTAAGATATAAATTTATTGGACAGCTTTCCAGATGTTAATTCAAAATCATGCATGCACTCACAGTTTAAGCGGTATACGTGCATACTAAAATGCAACCTGTAATTTCATGCCAATTCATGTTACATGCATGATGAGTACTACATGCAACATTAATAAATCATGGATAATTATATTTTGTGCATATAATTCATCATCAAGTATCCCATCAATACATCATAAGCGCTTGATGCGTAGACTTTTTCACACAATAACATGTTATTCATTTTTAAACCATTCATTTAGTAATAGCCAACGGCTACGAGTCTAATAACGATGCGAAATTGGTCTCGGACTATCAAGCGACCCCGAGCGAACCAGCGTTCGTCGAAATTTTGGTTCGACACACAAATAGTCTGGCCAAGAGCTATCGTAATTTAAATGACTCTTATACCCCGAATAACAAGTAGGAGAGAAACTACCTCTTGGAGTTTTGCGAAAACCATATTCTTGCACCTATCTTTGGCTCTGATTCTCACGTGAATGAACTTTCTCTGCTCAATGCCCAGCGGCGATGCCAGCGATCTTGGAAAATGAGGCTTTGTCCCATTTCTTTTCTTTCTTTTCTTTTCCCTTTTATTTTCTTGTTTTATATATGGAATCTGAGTTCAACTTTATTCAAGTGGGAAATTTCTTCCCTACCTTCACCTCATGTGAAAATGTCCTTCTTCTTTTTTATTTTGTTTCTTTTTCTTGATCTTATCTAAGACAGTTCTTCTTTAGAGGTGTATTTATGGCCTCCTTGGGTCACCCTTGGAACTCTCTTTTATTTTGACATCCTCACATCACATAACACATCTTGTGTCTTGGACCCATCGATCTTTACCTTTTTACTATTCCTTGTGTGCCAGTATCACATGGACTGTGATAGAGTGGCAGTGCCACCACATGGCTCATAGAAATGTGCACCTCTAGCTGTAACATTCTTCATGGTCCTTGCTCATGTGTTTCAACTCTGTATAAAAACCGCCAAATCATGGCATTGAAATTACAGTTGTTTCGAATTCGACGAGAGAAGTCGATTAGATGCTTAGATTTCATGAGGCAATTCCAATGGTGAAGTAGTTCGTTATCGGAGATCTAGAAAAATTCAGGTTTTCAACCTATATTAGTGACAAATTACCATTTGCATTTTAGAAGAAAAATTGAATATTCTAGGTTTAAATACACATCATTGACTAAGCATGCTCGGGTAGAGGCATCATCAAATAACATGATAAGAAAAGATGGATCAAATTTGATGTGAATTCAAATTATAATTCGGACCATGTTGATAAGTGAAACTCTTGGTAAATCACTTATGACATGTTTCATCAATATCAAGGCTAAAGTGCAATCTCAATGTTAAGTTGAACATATTCTTACTGATGTCTTATTAGAAAAATAAAACAAAACATATGTCACCGTCCATTGTTTCAATTTCTTGTGTTTTGCATGGATTAAAAATGAAACTATTATATCACGTTTATAAATGAAACAACGTTTGTTTGTAAATCACGTAAGTATTAGTGTAATTATGGATCATATACCAAGCCCAGATTTAAGTATCCTCGGTTGTCACTAGCATAGTTCAATTTTATGGATTACAAATGATTCTGTACCCCCAGACTACAATTTGGTTGTACCTAGGTTAACTTATGTAGTACCCGAGTTCAAAATATGGATTTGTATCAAAGGTTTAATCATATGATACTTATAGTTTACTAATTACAAAAACAAACAAATGATGATTGTACCTAAAGATACCATGGTTTGTACCCACACTACATAGATTGTACCAGGTTCAAATAGTTGTACCTTGGATGCAATTTAGTTGTACAAGTTAACATTATGATACCAGGACCATAATGGTTTACTAAAGTTCCCAATCATATGGGTACTATATGAGTTTACTAATATAGTAATGACACTCTGAGAAGCAAGATTAAGATGAAAATTAGGAAGCGGACACTTAGTCTCTAAATGAAAGGCAGTTATGACGTAAAAAGCCCAGAATTGAATTGTTAGAGAAACGAGTTCTATCTATTCAGACTAAAATAGTTTCCTATCTCTAAATGAGGATGGAATGATTTTATTCTAATCCTGATAGTTTTATTCGAGTCTCAATCTATAAGCAATTCTATCTCAAATAAGAGATGGAAATAGGTCGATATCGATTAGAGCGAAATAAAGCGACCTATTTACATCATTGATTTGAGGATGGAAGTAAATTCGTCTCAATTTAGGATAGAACTGGGATGTCTTGGTTTAAGTCTCGATTATTGACCTCTTAAAAAAATATGAAACTAAAAAATTCAAAGTCTTATTCCTAAACAAATCAGTTTTCTATTATTTGTTTTATTTTATAAAATATCTATTGTCATCATGTTTTTAGGTCTGTAACATCTATGTATTTTTTTCTACTTTTTAGTAAATGTTTTGTAAAACATAAAATGAATAAGAAGCTGAATAATTTGTTTTTTAAATGAAAGGTCTAGATCACAACCATATACCTAGATTATTGGATCAAAACATACCTTATACTTGATAAACTATAAAAGGGTCCAAAATTTTCCCCACATCATATTCAAGGAAAAAACTCACCAAATATCTTTCAAATAAATTATAAATTGATCATTTAGTTTAAAAAAAATGAATGAATTAAGTTTTCTTAATTCAAAACATAATAATTAAGTTTTTTTGTCTATATTATGATGACTATGATTAATTTAAAATTGTTGATTTTGAAAAAATATCAAATTTACCCATCAAATTTTATATATACATTTTTTTAAATGTTTGAGAAAAATAAAATGAATAAAAAAATGAATAATTAGTTTTGAAATAGAAATGACAATTAATTTACTCAAATACGGGCTTTATCTTTTTTTTTTTAGAAAAAAATAAAATAGAGAAAAATACGATTCAAGAAATATGACGCCTCTTGAACACTAATTAAATAGCAATGGAAGTAGTTAAATGATTAATTAGTGAATTTTAACTAATTTTGATAAAAAAAAAAAAAATGTATTTAAATAGTTGAGTAAAAATAAAGACTATTTATTCTGCTGAATCTGATCGAATAACATTTATTGTGAAAAAAGATAGCAGAGAGGATCAGTGAAATAACACTACATAGCTATATAAATGTGTAAAAAAATGTTTCAAATGGAATCTACTCTTAAAATTATAAATTCTAAACATGTGAGTAAATTATAAATTAGGCATTTAAAGTTTAGAAAACAAATCAACAACTCTTATGTTTAAAAAACATTAAATTGGTTCCTTATATTTTAGCTATACTTTGTAATTTAGTCCATTTTGATATTTTCAAATTTTTGTTTTATTTTTAAGAACTAGTAAAGAAAATAAATAAGTAAGCAAAATGAAAAGATTCATATAAGAAAAAATATTTTGAAACTAAATAATAAATTAAATATGATAAACATTAGTCAGAGACTAAATAATTAGTTTTTAATCAGAAAAACTATTTATTTATTTTCTAAAACCAAAAAGTTCAGAATTTATAATTTACTCCTTGAAATCCCTTTCATTTTTTTTTTCCCAATAAAAAATGAAAACTTTTGTTGTGAAGGTACAATAATATTTTTTTTCTATCTGGTTATTAGATAAAGATAATCATTCTATAAATCTTAAATCACTTTAACTATATTCTGT
>JAEQBH010005598.1:0-169309 GCA_016808115.1 Tetrastigma voinierianum | reverse complement strand
ATATTGATATTCTCTTATTCAGTATGTTCTAGGATTTTATACCTAGGGTGTTGTTGAACTCCCCGCTACATTTTCATGGATTAAAGATTAGTATTTTATATTATTCAAGTTGTTTATAATTTCGGTTAGCATTCCATTTATATCCGTTAATCATTTACATGGTGATGTCCAAGATTAGCATGACTATACCGAGATCCGAGATTTGAGAGATGAGGATACCCAGATCCGAGTAGAGCAAATTTTCTGCTGATTCTGGTGAATCAGAGATATTCCGATCCCGAAGGTGGCAATTAAGGTTAGAACATTTAAGCATTTTTAGTATCGACTGGGTAGAGATACACTCAACTCTACTAGCTTAGATAGCGATACACCTCGAGAGTAGTTGCATTTCAGAAGATCACCTAGCCACATTAATAAATCATAAATAAACTTAATAATATCATCTTAAGAAATAATCCATCGGAAGCGATGTGGGGAGATATAGCCCTAGTCTCCATTACACAAGAATTCATTCAGATTGCTTAGTTTAGTTTAAATTCGCACGCTAGTACTCTTTCACAACATTTATAAACTGTGATAATATTCAAAAGCCAATCTCGTATTCAACAACACTTATCCCCGTGATCGACATCCTCGTACCATAGGTACACTATATTACTTCCGAGGCGACGTGTGCACTTTGCCATTGCTAGGCGCACTTTATACACATCACGCTTCAAATTTATCATTCTTTCACAATAATAACGCAAAGAATGAATGAATGAGACGCACCATAATCAAAATAAAACTCATTCATAAATGAAAGAGTAAGAAAGTACCTCAGATCACTCCCATCGGTCCGCTATCTCAAATCATGGTAATACGTAGACACTTCGAGTCCCCGAACCCGCATGCGCCCCGGTCTCGACCTCGACCCATAACTCGCCTCTCTAGCCCGCCCATGCAATCGGTGCTTCAGGCAAAGACTCCGCAGCATGATACTTGTTCCCCCGACCCATGGGAACAACCGTGTCCGCCGTCCACTACGACTCTCAAGGACTGGGGCATCCCAAACCAGGATCCTCGTCTCGCTGGCAATCCCTCATGTTATGTCCAAGTCGGCTGCAAAAGAAACAGCATCCGCCCGACTGGATCGTGGCTCCTACCCTGGCTCGGGCCTCGATAGCCTCGACCATGATCCCGGCCCCGCTAGCCTCTACCCCGTCCCTATGATCCTCAAGAAACAAGTCCTCTGGTCACTTTCCGAACTTTCAAAGAAAGTCGACCTCTTCCTCTTACTGGGCACTCCTGCGATTCCTACATACCCAAGACGCCAGTCCACCTTCTGGCATGCCATACATCTCTAACCATAGCGTCCATATCTTGTAAGTAAAGTCCCATATTCAGCTTTGATGGATACCTGCACCATCCCCAAATCTCCTACTCAGCCTAGATCCAGGGCCACATAAATATCCCGCAAACTACTTAGCTCTGGTGGAACCTGTACCCACGCACTCCAAGATCACATGTCTCCCCGCGTAAGTCTAGGAACCTCGCCTCGACATGCCCGGCGCACACTGGAAAGAACTTGCTCATAAAGAGCTCTCTGAAATCTACCCAAGTCATCGCCTCTACATTTCTGAATGTCTTCACCTAATCCCACCATATCAGGGATTCACCCGCTAGCTGAAAAGCTGCTAACCTGATCCGTGTAGTAGCGGAGGTAATCTCCATGGCCTCCAATAACCTCTCAATCTGACGGAACAAATGGTCAGCTACTAATGAGTCCCCTCCTCCCCTGAATGTCGGGGGATGATGTGCCCTAAACCTCTGGAGGTTACTCATTCCTCCTCGAATCTCCTGGGCTACACCAGCCTGTACAATGCGGGTAATCAGAAGGCCATAGTCTCCATAAAAGCCTGTAGGTCAAAAACAGGTGGTGGTGGGCCATAACCCCGTGGACGACCTCTACGTCCCGTCCGCGACTAGCCATCTACACTGTCAAGCACCAAATCTAAGATTTCAGGCCAAGTCATTAGTGATGCATGATGCCAACACTAATAAATAGTAGTTCCCCGAACACCTATGATCATGCTCTCTAACTCTAGTGTTCTTTGTTTTCCATAGATATCAATCATGCATAAATGCACACAACATGTTATAAACCAAAAGAACACATAAAAAACAATGCATGTGTGCAAATTTATCCTTCCGTGACTACCTAGGTAATCACATACCTAAACCCTGACATCGAGCTGTGATGCTCATATCAGACACACCTTAATGACCATACTAAACCTATGTCCTCGCCCTAGGTACTGTGTACCTATACTCGATACCAAGTCATGGATACCCCCTATAACGGGGTCCCATTGACAACCCGTCAACTCATTTGAAACTCCTCGTGGATATCTGGGTGTCCCGATATCACCTCATTTTTCTCATATATCGAGACCCATTCCCGCATATTTAATTCCCAAATATACAAAATATATGATAGACTATTTAATCAACAAATTCATTTAATAGCCCTTTATACAACAAAAGGTATACATGTTCTGCTCGAATATAATACACGACAAAAACAAAACAAAAATAAAGCCTCATCCGGGCCCCTATCCCGCATGCGGGTCCCATATAGCCAAACACCTCAGACTAAACGAGGGTCTCACGACGCAGGAGTAAAGCCCAGAGAATTACTTCTACAAGGGCTACTCCCATTCCAGGCGGCATGCAATGTAGCACATAAAAAACATGTACATCCAAGTCAAATGTCTACATGAATGTCATATGTCATGCATGAAATGTCATCATGCCCATATCCCGAGTCACTCACCGACTCCCCACACATGCATATGCCAAGTGTGAAAACCGTCACTGGTATTACCAATGACCCATGTATCAGCCTCACCGGATCCATTACTCCAATGCAAGTGCTAATGGGCAACCAATCCCCAAGTCAATCCCGACTTACCACACAACCCGGGTCTATGTGATAAACACGACTGTGTGTCTTCATGGCATAACTTTTCTGATCACACCGCGGGTCTCTTTAAGCACCCATGCTTTAGGCTTCACCCATAGTTAATAACCCCCTCTCACATTCTAATGAAGCCATTACTATTTATATTTATGTTTATGTTTTAAAGCGTGAGACATCTATTAGATGTCATCCAAAGTACGAGCTCACTACCCATTCATCGACAATGATGATGGGTGACCACACCCATGCACACACACCCAACATAATGCGATGTCCATTTTGCATATGGAATGCTAATGCCACTGCAGGTTCTCATGTTACATGTATGATGCAAACTACATGGAACATTCTACTCAATCGTACTTCATGCCAAGTACCATGTCAACATATATAATTCACATCCATTATGTTAATACATTTAAATACACATATATTAACATATCTTACCCATATTCAGCATGTTATTAAATTGCCAGCAATAACACACAAAAACACATAAAATAACCATTCCCATCCATAATACAAAAAAAAATCTAGACTTAGTCCATAAATTTTAGTCTCTATTTTAACGGCTAAAAATTTAGCCACAAACTCGGCCCAAAAAGTGTCCCGAAAAATACCACTGTGAAAACTACATCACCCAGCTCGGTCCCGGATTGATCACCTGGCGGCGAAGGTAAGAACCCTCAATCGAAATATATTTTTTTACCAATTTTATCAATTTTACCAATTCCAGACAGCAACCCCCGCATCAAAACCATCTCAAAACCCGTCATGCACGGTCCGAAAACCGGCCACAACAAAGTCCAACATGCATTTTTCAGCATTCCCGCACCAAAATCGGCCCGGATAACGACCTTCAAAACCCGGTCCCAAACTGTCCGAAAAACAGTCTCATGGTCGAAAACTCAGTTTTGTGGTCGGTTCTAACCCACACAACCATTTACGACCCTTAAATGAAAAGGAACCCGAGTAGGAGAAACCCCTACCTCTTGGAGCGTGAAGCACCAAATCCTTCTATTCTTGGTACCTACTCGTAACTCTAGTTGAGTAGCCTAACTTTAATTCTCGAGCTACCGAACTCCGACAGTCGAAACACAATAAAAAAAATTGGACAACCTTGTTTTTGTTTTTGTCTTTTTTTTTCCTTTTTTCTTCTTCTTTCTCCATGCCCCCTTTGTTCCTCCTTTATCTTCCTTTTATAATGTTTTTTTTTTTCATTTTCCTTTCTTTCTAAGAACTCTTTTCTTTCTTTGTTTTTTTCTTTCTTTCTTTCTCAGTTTCCTTTCTATTTCTCTTTTCTCATCTCATTTCCTTTCTATTATCTCTTCTCCTTTAACATTTTTCCCATTTCAATCATTATTGTCCGTATGGACGGGCCAAATGAGGCAATTCTCTCCCCTGCTTCTCAAGCCTCATGTGTGGCCATCACATTCCTTCTTTTCTTTCATTCCTTATTCCCTTTTATGACATCACACTCCATGTGGCTCATTATGAGAGTTTATCCCTTCAATCACTTTCACAATATTACTAAGTGTCACTATCTTAGGGTGCCATATGGCATCCCTTAATTACACCATGTGTCATCTGACACCCTATGCCTCAAAAAACGTGAAATCCCGTCTGTCTTGAAATTCGACAAAATTCAACAGGGTAGCTAGATTTTGTGAGATGATTCCAACGGTGAAGTCCGCTTCATCATCCGAGATCTAAAAATTTTCGTGTTTTATCCTCAGATTATTTCCTAAGAAATTACCATTTCGCCTCTTTTTTAAAAGTGAAATTTTCTCCCGCTTACAAAGAATGTGCCATAAATTATAAGTAATAAAGATTCATTTTTATAAAATTACTTCCTAAAGGAACCAGTGGTGAAGTTATTAGGCTTCGAGAAAATCCAATGCTTTAAAAAATCGATCGACACAACAAAAAAATTATCGATTCAATACTAATTTTTCGTACACCTAAGTGGTCGAACTCCGATGAAACCATAAATATTTATTTTTATATCATAAATTTTTTTAATACTACCCCAAACTTTTCACAAAATCATTCCTTCTAGAATCATCATATATCATATCTTTAATACAATGTAAGATGCTATATATTGATGTTGTAAGATCTAAAACTTATTTTAAAATCATAAATTTATTAATAATAAATCGGAGCAACGGTGATTATTCTTAATTCTTTAATCTTAAATAATCTAACTTCAATTGAAATGTTTTTCGTTTTTAAATTTATTTTATAAAATTTTTGGTCATTCTCATTTCCCTTAAATCACTCATCTACACCTCTTTCATCTTTTTTAATTTCAATAAAAGTAGTTTTTTCCAATACAGATTTAGCTTATTATATGTTTTTTCGTGATTTAGCTCGCCACTCATGTGGATTGTCGCCGCTTCGTGCGTATGTACTGCCGCGCCGTTTTCAAAGTTACGTGGTCAGATTGTTATACTACGACGCTTGGTTTTCGGCTGGCTGCGGTGTGACACTTATTTCAGGTTCGTGATTTGGGGACGAGCAAGTATATCCGATCGTGAGACAAGAAATCAAATCACTTGTCATTACTATATCAGGAATTGAGTCATGTATTCTAGTCACATAGTAATATCAACGCTAGAGCCAACTATCAAAACGCATGTGCTTGAACATACATTACGCTATTAACTCAATATCAAGCTTCATCATTTGGCGTTTTAACGATTTTGATTCTATATTTCTATCATGTATTGCTAGTTTCAGACTGTCGAAATTAGTTTTCTCTAAAAAAATCATTAGGTTAGTTAAATAATAAATCATATTTCAATAAAAATTTGATTTTTTAAATAAAAATTAGTAATTTAGATTCGATAAAAAAATAAAATTTAGATAAAAAATTAATTTTCTTAAAAACTTATAATTTTAAATTTTTGATTTAAAATATGGGATTTAGTTTGAATTTTAAAATCGAAATCTAAAAATTTTGAATTTCAAAATAAACGGATAATAAATAGAATATATTTTAATATATATATATATATATATATATATATATATATATATATATATATTATAGTTGAACAAAGTGCTCTACTCATTTTCTGCCATACAAACAGTGTAAGGTCAAATGACTCGCTTTATTCTGCTACTTATACAGCCCAAATTTCTATGCAAAGTTATGGGCTAAAATAGGCAAAAAAAGGGGCCATAATATTAAAAAAAAATGCTCAAATATATATTTTCCTAATTTTTTCATTCTTTAAATAAAAAATACACAAATAATTAATAATAATTGGTGATATACAATTAATAATTAATTCATAAAATAATGGAGCTTAGACAATATAATTAATAGACGACAACAAACTATATAAATAATAAAAGACACAAAATACATTTGCTTTAGAGGAAATGGAGAAGGTAATTATCGTTGATTACAATCACATATTGAGACATGTAACAACTTAACACCACTAAAGTCATGGAAATAGTTATTGATATATAAAAAGAATAAATAATGAGAAAAACCAACAGAGAAAACAAGGCCTCAATTCTTTATTTCCAAGTTACCCACTACCCCACTAATCAGATAATCAATCAACACAATCAATACCAATATCTCGTACAACCGCCTTGCCCCTTCATAAAGAACCTAAAAACCACGTTTGGTTGTTAAGAAAAAAAAATAAATGCACTCCCTCAATCGATTTTGGTCTCCTATCTCAAATTTGAGTTTCAAAGATTATTCCTTCTTCTTTCTACAGAACCATATACAAAATGCCGACAACATGAGGTCAACCAAGAGATGAGGACGAGGAGTACCTAATGTAAGAACCAAGAAGGCGATGGCAGATAGTGCAACAACCGTCAGAGGAGATGCAGGGAAGAAGGTGGAGGAGATGCCGCAACGACGATCGATAAAGACGTGAGATAAAAGAGGAAGAAGCTGATGATCATATTTGGATTTAGTGGTAGTGACCATAGGTTTAAAAAATCTCAATGTCATATATATATATATATGGCTATTTTTTTAATTTAATAATACAAAAATAACTAAATTTGGGTGAATCGAAATGACCCTGGCCCTAACCTAGCGGGTCATGCACAAACCCAAAACTAATTTTCAAAATGGCAAATGGTAATTTCGATCAAAACTGGAATTTTCTAGATTCGATGATGAAACTGACTTCACCGCTAATCGCTCGCCAAATCTAGCTACCACGTCGAATCTTATCGAATTATGAGACAATCAAATTCAGACGCTTTTTCTGCCGCAACGAGCAGAGCCATGACACTTCGGTGATTTGAGTACACAATGTACCACGCACATGCGAAGATTTAATCAAACAAGGAGAGCTGGGGCCCCATGGGGGACACGTGGCACTTCTAATCGAGGAAAATCTCAAAGTAGATAGATAAAGTGGATAAGGAAATCCAATGAAAGCAATGAGAATTGACAAGGGTAGTTTAGGACAAAAAGAGGAATAAATGAAAAGACGTAGCTTTTCTCCAAATTGTATTAACGTAGTGAGGAGGAAAATCAGTTTTAGAGAGTAGAGTCCATAGAATGCGTGGTGGCCCTGCTTTTACGGAGTCTCATAACCCGGTAAGCAGGGCTTTCCTACTCGCAATCCTCGTTTAAGAGCTTTGTTAATGCTTGGGGTGATGTGAGGCCGTGAGAGGCCGCTGATGGTCCCAAACTCGACCGAAGTGCTAGAAATTGGGATCACAAGGCCCCGACCGACATGGATCAAGTATTGGTCCATGTGTTGTAATTTATGCAATAAATTATGGTTTGGTGTTTGGTTGGGCCTGAATAAAAACAGATTCTACCCAAAGTAACCGATGCTAGGTCAGAGGGCTACCCACAGACAACCCACTACTCGCCGGACTATTACAAATACCCTAAGTATATGATTGACCACAAATGTCCATGTGTTATCTGCATTTAAAATCGCTTCGGAAAGTGAAATTTCCATTTGAATTGTGTGGAAAGAAATTGTTAATGATGAAAATCTAAGCAGGTTAACATGAGTGTCTGAATTATATAAAAATATAATCAGCGAGCCATCGGAATTAAGTCGATTGTCGATTAGCTCAAGTGAGCTTAATCTTGGCGTTATTGATATGAAATTGGAAATAACACGGGATTAGTATGTGAATTTGTTAATATATGCATGATTGAGAGATGATATGAATTGTTCGGGAAATGGCATAATGCACTCCATATGCACCGGGCACCCTAGAACGATAGTGTGAGTACATAGTAAAAATAGAAAGGAAAAATGGTCATGAAAGCACCCCCAAGGAAGATTTTCCAAGAATTGCTTTGAGAGTTGTCCAACACTCATCTCAAAGGCTGACCCATGACTGCTTTCGTAGGATTACCCGAAGAATTCGCCTGAGGGTCATTCAATAGATTTTACTTCAAACCTCTAAGAGTATGTTTTCGAGAACAAAACCTTTGTTTTGAAAACAAATAACGCATTCGCTTAGCATGCGTGTGGAGCCGCAGTGGCTCGAGGTTGAAACAGTCCCATTCTCATCAATATCACGCATATTCAAGCAGGATTGTGATTCGGTTGAATGTGTTTATGTCAATCATTGCATGTGCACTTAGCGGAACCACGTAGATAATTCAACTATCTGATATCGCTTCACCTTGTCGAGAACATTATTTCGTGTACAAAGGAGGTTCAAAGACTGACTCATTGGGGAGGCCACTTTAAGAAGAAAGCCAACATGTGGCTTTGGTATTTATTTTTTAAAACATGTATTAGAATTCTAAATTTTAATATATGTCAGATAAGAGTGATGTAATCAACTCTTGAACTATCAGACATAGTTGGTTAGGATTTTTGGTGAGTATCATGTAATGGGCCCAAGTAGCCATATTTTACTCACGATAGTCTCATAATATGAGACATGTGTATTCCGCGGTCGACTCGGTTGTCAACGCGGATCTAGCGCTTGGCACTGGCCAATTCAAGCCCAAAGCCAATGTCGCATTCCATTCTGCCAAGCACTCACGCCAACCCTCCAAAAATATCTGCCACTGGGCCGACCATCTGGGCCGGACCCATATTCCCAAACTTATATATATATATATATATATATATATATATATATATATATATATATATATATATATAATAACTCAAGTATTTCGAAATAAAACGGAAAAGTAGAAATAAAATGACCGTACTTTAACCCGTAAAACCCGAGAAAATTCTAATTTTTTGAAAAAAGGTAAAATGGTAATTTCTGTCAAAATCCGGAATTTTTCTAGATCTTGGATGATGAAACGGACTTCACCGTTGGAATTGTCTCATGAAATCTAGCAACCACGTCGAATTTCACACCCGAGACAAATAGCCCCACGCTTTTGGCTGCGATGGTAGGAGCGCAAAGACACTCGACACTTTACGAGCTGCTCAAGAGGTGCCACGTGTCCTGTGCATCAATCAAACAATGAGCCAAGTGGCTCACATAGACACATGGTATCATGCCATTGAGGAAAACCATGGTACTGATAGTAGATAGGTGTAATCCAACTGTTAATAAGGCTCATACGTATAAGATAAAGTACTCCCACTCACCAACTCCGATCCAACCAATTACAAGAGAGAGATAAAAGGAAAAGAGAGAGAAAAGAGAGTGATTTTACAGGTTCTCTACCTTATCTCAGATTCCCGCGATCGGTCCCACAAACCCACGAGCAGAAGAGGTCGTCCCCCACTACAAGAGCTACACGCTGGTACCCCAGATGTGGAGTTCGACAAACTTCTTGAGGTAGGGTTCTTCTCCTACTTTCAAGCTATTTTCGCTTAAGAGCCAATTCAAATGGAACGGATGGCGAGGCCGTGACGTTTGATCACCCTAAACCTCGACCGAATGTTGAAATTTTGGACCGACTTCTGATCATCCCGAAATGATTATGGACCGAAATGGTCCTTGTATGCTATCAAGGTATGTTATTACTGTGCTCGAATAACATGCAAATTGTGTGTTTATATGTTATTTCTATGTTTGAATAACATGTCGTGTAAATTTTGTTAATATATGCATGTCGAGTGCATGACACCAAAATCTGAGTATTTGTCCAGTCAGTCTTTTTCAGATACTTATTCAAATAGAAATTTATCTTTAAATGGTTAAGAATCAGGTTGGGAAATCGGTCCAACAATTCACGCCGAGAGGCCCATGAATTGTTTCCCGTAGAGTTACCCAACAAATTCACCTCTGAGGATTGTCTATGGATGGCATCGAGGGTTGCTCACAAATAAACAAATATTTTTGTTTGGAAACGATTTTCAGCACATGGCATAAGCATGTGCGAGGGAGTCGATGAGGACTGAGGCATGGAATCGGGGCAGGCTCGTAGACATTCGAGAGGAATCATGAATTCACTTGAATGTGTGTTAATCCATCGCATGAGCACTTAGGTGGGGAGTAACCTCGTGAGGGAGATTATCACTACTGGGCATTGCTCACCCCGTCGTGGGATCCCCTTTTAGGTACAGGAGTATTTAGGAAAATAGCGCTCACTAGAGGTCGCTGGTAAGAAAATGGCTACTGACTTTGATATATATTTTGTGAAACATGTATTAGAATTCTTAAATTTGATATATGTTTTGAATAAGAGTGAAATTAACTCTTGAAACTATTGTAATATAGTTGACCATTTTTTTATAAGGATGTATACGACGTGGCTATTTTACTTCATTTACGGGTCTCATGATATGAGACACACAGTTTCGTAGGTCGACGGTATCAACGGATCCAGTTCGGGGCGCTACAACCCGGATGATGATGCGCCAATTCGGTTGTTAATTTCACACCGACCTCAAAAAAATATTGAAATAAAAGTGGGAAAAGTAGTTATGGGTCATTAATTTCGCACACAGACTTTAAGAATTAAGTTTTCTATAACCCAATAATAATATGTCAATTTCAGAAAATATTATAGGATAGTACATTAAGTGCTGACTGTTTTTTCTTTGACAAAGATACCCTTTTGTACATCCACCTGCACTTCAAATTTAACTAAGATTGCATCAAGGTTCACTAAGCTCGCGCCTAAAATTCACTAAGATCGTACATCGACTTCTAATTAATATCGCGACCAAGTTCACTAAAGCTGTACCTCTTCAAATTAATTAAGGTCAGACAACTTCACTAAGATCATACCTATGTGCTAACTGTTTTTTCTTTGACAAAAATACCCTTTTATACATCCACCTTACATGCCAATTAAGCTACTAATAAAAACAAAAAACAAAAAATAAAAAACAAAACAAAAAGAATGTAAAAAAATAAAACTAAAAGAATGTAAAATATATTATAGCCCTAAGCCCTCTTCATCCTCCTCTCTACACCCCTATTTGTTCTTCTTTTTAAACCCTAAACCACGGCCAGACGGAAACATGGATTGAATGAGAAGGGAAGAAACGATTGTTCCAAGGTGTCAAGAAAGCTTGAGAAAGGAAATAAGGAAATGTGAAGTTATCATTCCCTGATTTCTCACAACAGGATAGAAACCATTATTTTAGATTTCGCTTTGACAACGGAATGTGAAGCATCATTCATCCAAGGTCTATGGTAGAAGGAAAAGTTGGGTGGCAAGTCTTATGTCAGTTTTGGCTCTAAATTTCGTTTCGATCATGCAGATGCAAGGAGGATTCCTTGAGATATTTCATTGAATTAGTGGAACAACTACAGTTAGATATAACATTTGTTCGTATGATCCATGAGAATAAATGTGTGTATAAATATTTTTATTTATTTTTCATTTTGTTATTCAAATTATGAATTAATATTAGAACAACTGAAGAATAAGTATGATTTAAGTGAATTTAAGGTATGATCTTTAGTGGAGTTAAGATACGACTTAAAGGAATTTGGTGAAATCAGACTATTAATCTGAAAATATATTATGAGCCAGAACAATATTAGTGAAGTCAATGTATGATCTTAGTGAATGTGAGGTGGATGTACGTGTATCTTGTTAAAGAAAAACAAGCTTAGTTACAATATACCATCCTATAATATTTTCCAAATCGATATTGTTATCGGGATTATAAAAACTTAATTCTTAAAATCATAATATTTGAATTTATAGCCCATAACCTACTTTTCCCAATAAAAATGGTATTAATTATAAATATCTTCTAAGAACAAACTATAAGGGACAATGAACAGAATAGGCTGAGATCCAATGAGGACAACAACGTTGGGGTCTAACGAACAACAATGTAAGTCATCTGATAATAAACAACTTCCAATAGCGATTTAAACCTGCGGCTGTCCAAAGGCCGAACACGCACACGCCAAACATCGTCAGATAGTGTGTCCCATATGCCACGGGCGTATCGTCGACCAAATAGTAGGTTAAAGGACTCTCGATACAATTTCTGACACATCAAGGAAAACTAACAGACATGACTTAGACACTACCGAAAGACATGACATGTATTAATTCGGGCCGAAGATTTTACGGGCCATTTTCTTCAGTTTAAAACTCCTAACTTCGCTTTTGCTCTTCAAAAGAGTAAAAACAACATCTTTCATAAAAAAAACACAAAACCATTACACAAGAAACCTGATCATCATGACGCCTAACTTTGCAGGCTTCGTCATAACCCGCAACTCATGGACACCCTGCTTCCTATTATGAGACCTATATGATGATAAAATGCCACGGGGCCCAAACACTCACCATCATCAAAATACATCAACTACATAACAATAGTTCAAGAGTTATTATATTACTCTTTACCAAAACACATATCAAAATTTAAAGTTTTAATACATGTTATACAAATGAATACCAAAGCCACAATCCGACTTTCTTTCAAATGCCGCCTGGGCCGAACCTTCCTCCCAGACACTCCCTGCACGAACAATGATCCCTCGATAGGTGAGCAATGCCCAAGAGGCACACTTCTCTACATATACTCCCCACCTATGCACACGCAAATGGCAAAACAAACACACTTAAGCAAAGATGAGATCCATTTGGAATGTCACATGCCCAATCCCATGTCTCAGTCCATCGACCTCTCCCACATGCCTAAGCCAAATGCAAGAAAATAATGGGGCCAAAACAAAAAAAAAAAAAAGCTTTTGTTCTTGAAAACACACCACCGAAGTTTCTAAAATATACTGACTACCCTCCGAATCGGCTTCCAGATATAATTTCTTCTCCGAACAATCAGCTGGTCCGCCTCCGAGATGAACTCACACCACCCATGGCACTCTTCTAGCACTTCAATTCTCTCACAACCATTTTCAATTTTCTTCATTTCGCAGTCATGCACTCACACCTACTGTATAGGCGCCCCTGCATATAACGATTATAATACTTCCAAACAATCACGTTAATATATTTCATAATGTATATTAACAAAATTAATTCACATACTAATCACATAATTCATGTTATTCCACTCAATCAATAACACCAAAATTAGCTCACATGGGCTAATAACAATCAAAGAATCACTTAATCACCCAACAACACAAAAATCACACAAAACACGTGAACAATAACCTAGGGCCTGCATTGTTCATAGCTTCACACAATGTGTGGATTTTCCTCCACTTGCCAAAGATTTTGAGACTGATAACACCCGCCTATTCAGCCCCAACAAATCCCTCCATCCATTAAATGTATTCTAGCCAAAGAATAAACCAAGTAGGGAAAAGATCCCTACCTCTTGAGCTTCTAACTCCATAAAATCTGGGTGCCCACGCCAGAGCTCTTACCGCATAGAACAACTTCTCGTTTACTCCATCGAGAACCACATCTGAAAGTCAGGGAAATCTAGAGAGAAGTCACTCTTTCTCTCTCTAAAATTTGAAATCCACACCTACCGTGACGCTTTTCTCTCAATTGAGTAGCACAAGCCGTCTGTTTTTATTCACTAAATTACAATTCCATTCAGGTTATTTAGTTTTGATTTTTGACACATTTTAATCTAAGTCATTCACCTATCATCTCACTAATCATACAACATGTGTCACATGGCATGTATTGCGCGACTCTCGTTACATCACATGTCTCTCACAAACCATCATACGACACCCGACACTGTTATTCGAAAAACGGAAATCTAATCGCCTTAGAATCTCGACGAAATTTGACGTGGTAGCTTAGATTCTCATGATACCACATAAATCTGAAGTCCGCTTTCATCCAGATCTAAAAATTTCGGTTTTGACCGAAATTACCATTTTACCTCTTTCGTAAAAAATTTGAATTTTCTCGGTTTCATGTGTCAACTCAGAAGGAGAGAGTAATGACGCCAGATCATGATGCCAACAATGCCGACGATGCCATAGAAAAGGTGTGCTAAGTTCTTCTTTTATCTTCTTTTTTTTTTAAGCAAGGATAGATCAATTTCAACCCTAGGGGTTTTTTTTTTTCTTTCACTAGCAAAAGATTGCATTTTTTTTCTCATGAAAACACAAAAATAAGTCTTCGTGGAACTTATCGCTATCACCTAAAGGAAATCGTGATCTCATCTCATAAAATCCCAAAAAATTGAAAAATAAATTCAAATTAGGGCTATGAATTTTACCGTCATCATGTGAAGACAAAGAGAAAAAAGAAGAGAAGGAAGAAGGGAATAAGAGAATAAATGGGAATGGGATGCATACCTTAGGGAAGGGGAGGTAAATCGCGAGGCGTGCTACTGTAG
This sequence comes from Tetrastigma voinierianum, assembly GCA_016808115.1. Lineage (NCBI taxonomy): Eukaryota > Viridiplantae > Streptophyta > Magnoliopsida > Vitales > Vitaceae > Tetrastigma > Tetrastigma voinierianum. The sequence continues at coordinate 154,666 of JAEQBH010005598.1, read as the reverse complement.
GATGAAAATCCGTCAGAGATTGATAAGAGAAATTTCTTGTTAGGAAGGGTTGGGAATTAAACGATATGTGGCAAATCTCTAGAAATTATGGTTACGGGGATCGTCGACTAGTTCCAACTCGTGGTTTTTACCCAAGAGGGTGTTTAGGTGTGCAAGTCTAGCAATGCCCTCTATATATGTTTGATTACAACCACCAAACTACCTGTTTGATTACAAAGACAAACCACCTGTTTGATAAATATTTAAATTTGGTGAGAGAGAATAAGAATTAGGAAACAAAAAGAAACCAAAGTGGGGAAATTTTCATCACATGTCGCCCCCATCGGCCGCGGGCCAACTTCCAAACCTCGACATGTCTACTCTAGAAAATCCTGCACTATCTTTGTAACACAAATAATGACATAAAATTCATTCATTTATTATTAATTTATTAGCACGCTAACTCTTAAAAAAAAAAAAACTAAATAAGAGGTCTAGTTGTAATACCTCAAATTATACTCGACGCTTTATATCATGTTTGTGTGGTATCATAAAAGTAAATGCATATGGAATAAAATAATGCTAAAAAAGTAAACCTAGAATTAATAAAGCCAAGGATAAATTAGTAATTTGTCAATTAAGGACTCAAGTGACATAAGTTAAGCAGTTTATATGATAAAGTGAAAATATGTTAAATTAGAGTTGCATATAGAATGAAATAAGAACTTAAATGCAAGAATGGAAAAGAATGCAAAGGGTTTTCTGGGCAAACATCTTTAACTCAATGGTATAAGACCAAACACTATCAGAATTAGGGACAAAGCTATATTCCTGCAGGTAGTTATACAGAAAAGATATAATAGGAAGAGAAGAAGAAGAAGAAATGTGAGAAGAGTAGTTAAGAATAAGAAAAGAAAAGCAAGGTAAGTATAATTTTAAGGATACTTGTTTGGAGGTTTAGAACAATCTTTGTTTCTAATCCTTTGTTTGGAAACAAATCTTAAGGTATGGATGGTTGTTTGGTTTGGTTGTAGTCCTCACTTGAGGAAAAATTTGTATAGAGAAATGTTTGGTTTGGTGATGTTGTCCAAGCTTTTTTTTTAAACCCATGTTTTTTTTGCCATAAATTGGTCATCACTCATCAAAATTTAGTGATTCAATTTTCTGGGTAAACTAGACTTCTAGGAGAACAAATATCCTTGAAATAAGTATATCCAAATTTGGACCCCATTGGACCTAGAAAATTTGTCAAAGTGAGACTCTATTTCATATCAATTGTGTTTGTAGACTTGGGTGTCCCTTCCTCATTTTCTTAATGTCCCATCTCTTTAAAAGTTTAAGACCCTGTGGTTTATGTTTGAACCCAAGAGCCTGCCTCTGGGATTCTCAGCATACCCCAGAGGTCATCCGTGTGAGTGTGATGGGTCATCGAGAAATAGTTTCTCGAATATCCCGTAGGGTGACGATTATGCCTCCGCACTATTCAACCTAATTCCTAAGCATCTAACACCCTACGAATCATTTCCGAGATATACTTATTTTCCATGATGATAAATGACCTTGGCCAAAAGTGATCCTCGACTCGGAAGCATGGCATTACACACAAACTACCTAAACGAAACAACAAAACAAAGAGACGACCTATCAAAACAAAAACATAAGACTCATCCTGAAAATAAATGTTAAACTTTAAACTAAACTAAAGCACACAAGTACTAAAATAAACCATTATGAACTCATCCCGATCACCACTCACACCCCAACAAAAGTGTCCAAAGGTCCCCACCGGGGCAATAAAAGAACAAGAGGGTGAAGGAACTTCCGCGATCACCATCATCAGGCATGTGGTAATGTGTAATGCGAGTACCGGGCGAAATGGGCCTAGAGGGACTCCGATGTCGAGAATAATGGGTCATCGGGCCGTGGATTGTACGCATGTTACTGGCGGGCCCCATGTCCGCGATGAGGACCCTGCTCCCGGTCTCGTCCCATAAAGCATCAAAATGTGATCATGAGGGCAAGCATCGGTCCTCTAAGTCGTGGATCGAAGGGGCGCCTTATGGCCTATGGAGGCGGGGTGGTGATGAGTGAGGACTCCGCCCACGCGTCACCCAGTAGATCACCCGGAGTCCAAACTCGAGCCCCGATACTCGTGGAGCTCCTCCTCGTCTGAGGGCTCATGGCCCAATTCGTACATCCCCTCAGGTCGTGGTACACCCGGTTTGTCACGCTTGACCGATATAGCCTTAATGGGGTGTAGCCACGCCTCATTGTCCTCTAAGGGCACCCCTACGTGCTTGCATAAACCGAATATGAGAAAGGGGTGCCCCAGGTTCATTTTCGCGTCCCGATTATGGAGGATGGCATCCTTGATAACCTGCCCAACATCGAATGGAATGTCCTAAATGATGGCGTAGTTGAGCAGGGCCCACTTGGCAGTCACCTCACACACGCTCGCGTCTAATGAGACGCACGCGGATGAAGCGATGCCATTGGGGATATAAACAACAGCCTGGGCCTCAAGTGCACTACGCGTTCTTTCTTCATCAAGGTCGTTCCACTCCCGCCGTCGGGTCAAGACTCAATGACCCTGGCACCTGCCGCCAGAGAGCCGACCGTGCGCCCGGGACAGGTCAAGATTATAAAACCGTCGATATACTCACAATAAGTCTACCAACACACCATGCAATCCTGACCTGACGACGTGGAGGCGAGGCTGGCAGAGACTCGCACTACACCCATCGCACCGGATGAGGTGGTCGATGATAGCGCCTGGCCATCCTTAGTCGCAGAATGGTCTTATAAAGAAGTCGTTTGGGGTGGTGGGAAGCCCTTTTCCTTAATAAAGGACCATTCTTACATATGAAGCTCTAACCGGGACGGCAGCACTCATTGATAAAACCTCGTGATCGCCGAATTCGTGGCCTGGGTCCTCACCGCCCGACCCCGTTTAGTGGGCAACTTCTGCCGCTTACCCGACATAGGTACAGAAAAGGAGACTCTAGACTGCCTAAGATCCTAGGGGTACACTGGATCCTAATGGCACCAAAGTGGCCATACCCGGGTGGCCTAGACAATAGGTCGAGCACCTAAGGTGCACTATGAGAACTAAGACTGAATTAGCAAATGTGGAGTGGACACAACCCTGTGGCGAACTAAAGAACCCGCCGGCCAAACCTAGACCTAACATGGAGGACTAAACTCCAATGTGGCGAACTAAACCCATCAAGTTGGCGGCGATACCACCGCTGGTGTTGAAGACGCAAGATGCGGATGCTGGAATGGGTTGGAGCGGGGGAAGATCGCGGTGACAAAGGTGGCTAGGTGGCCTGAGGGGTGAAACAAAGATTCCGGCCGGGTGTGGGAGTAGATCTCGCAAGGTGTGGTGGTGATGACAATGGGGGTGCAGTAGGGTTCAGGCAAGGAGGGATGAGGGTAAGATCAAAATGAGGTGGCTTCGCCCAAACAAGGCAACGTCGCTATACCGTGCAACGCCGCGACGCTCCGCAGAGTGAAGCAGCCAACGCCGCAGTTGAAATCCAAAGTCGCGACGCTCCGCAGGGGTCTAGAAACCAACGCCAACGCTGGGATCCAACGCCGACGCCTCCGCAGAAGGTATATTCCAACGTCGCGACGTTGAGATCCAACGTCGCGACGTTCCAGAGAAGGTATATTCCAACGTCGCGACGTTCCAGAGAAGGGCAAAACTGACATCGCGACGTGGAGACATCGCGACGGTTCAACGTCGCGACTTTGAGTGCCAACATGGCGACGTTACAGAGGAAGCCACAATGTAAAATTTTTTATAGAATTCTAAGGCATGAGAAAAAAAAAAAAAAAAAAAACTCCTCAGGCAATTGATGACTCCCTCTAACTTCTGAAGTAAATTGCTCGAGCGGATCCTCCACATTACTCCGATCACTCTGCCCCGAAAAAAAAGTACCAATGTAAAATCTCGATTATGAAGGGAAACACAACTCACCCAAAACTAAAGCAAACAATAAACTTAAACCATGGAAGAAAAATTTCTAGAAAGCCTGGTCGCTCCCAAGAAGCGCTTGCTTAATGTCGTTAGCCTCGACGACTCGATCTAATGTGCCTGGAACCCGGCTCATACATTCCGCCACTGTACTTCTTTAGTAGTTCAATGGAATGATATGCTTATTCGCATGGAACTTGTGGCCCCCAAAATACTCTGGCCCAACCGTCTGCGGTGTTAACTTCAACGCTCCTTTCTCCGGATGCGTAACCTCCGCCCCTCCATGTGGAAAACTTTTAATCACCAGAAAGGTCTCACCATCTGTGACTTTAATTTCAGAAAAAAGTTTGAGTCGGAATTAAAACAAGAGGACTCTGCTACCACCTCAAATTCCTTCCCGGGCATTATGTTTATCGCGGGTCAGCCTTTCGTCCTTCAGAATGCGAAAGATTCATAAGTCGATTCCCGACCATCCAAACATCAGAAGTCAGAAAGTATTCCGCCTCACCAGATTTCTAATGTATCATTCATGTTCAACTACCGAAGTTGCCCAAGAGGTTCTGACGCCCAATTCCACCAAAGAAAAGTGCTTTTCCATAAACAATTCAAAGGGCTGACATACCACGGTGTTTTAAATGCTATTCAAGATGCCCAGAGTGTATCCTCAATCTTTTTTCGACCAAATTCTTCGAGCTATTAACCGTTCTTCTCCGTATCGGACTTGATTTCTACCCGATACCGTCGCCCATTCGACTCGGTGATATGCTAAGACGCACGATGTCGCACGCCATACTTTGCAAGATCATTTAATTCATCTATCAAGGTAAATGAGTACCTATCTATAACTACAGCCGCCGTGGAGCACAAACCCGCGAGAATATGTGATCATTTAAGAAACTAAAGCAATTACCCTCGGGCATCATTAGCTGGCCTGCATTGCTTCAACCCACTTAGAGACACACCCACCGCCAAAGAAGCATGTACATATGTTATTATAAGACGGGGAAATGGTCTCATGAAATCCATCCCCATAAATCAAATAGTTCTACTCGTAATAGTATGCATAGTGGTTTGTCCTTTCTAGAAATGTCTCTGCTCAATCGACATTTGTCGCATGTGGATACGAACTAATGAGCATCCTCAATAAGCTAGCCGTAGGGAGCCTGATCAAGCACCTCGGGTCGCCGCCTTCCGGAGTAACCGAAAATGTCCTCCACATGGTAAAGTGCGGTAGCGGGTTCAAAATATCACTATTTCATCTTCGTGCACACATTTCCCGATCACTGGTCAAGACAATGTCCTGGGGAGCATAATCGGGCTCCTCCAAATAAGAAGGTTTCAAGTGTGCGAAAAACCTCTTTTTCTGCTGATAGCTAAATTCTGGAGGGATTACCTTGGCTACCAAATAATTCAATGAGTCCGCAAACCACGGAACCGCCCTTTGTCTTCAATAACAGGTGAGTCGCCATCTAGAAAGTCATCATTCACTTCAACCTCATCACCCATCCCTTCTAACCGTGAAAGACGACCGCAACTAGGCTTCCTCCGTTCCTTTCTCGCCTTTAATCTCTAAGTCGAATTCTTGCAAAGAAGAGAACCCACCCTGGATTAGTCCGCTCAGCCTTTTAGTCACTAAATATTTTACGGCGAATGATCAATGTGGACTACTACCTTTGTCGCTAATCAAATAAGGCCTAAATTTGTCAAAAGCAAAGATACCGGCCACAATTTCCTTCGTGAAGTGGGCGTAATTAACCGGGCATCATTCAAGGTTCTCGCGCATAAGATCACCCGGAATATTCTTTCTTTCCTCGCTCTAAGATCGCCTCCAATCGTGATAGTCACTTACGTCACACAATTAAAATGGAAAGGACCAATCCTGAGCTACTACAACAGAGCCGATACCAATTTATCTTTCAACACCGAAATGCCCGCACACCGTGCAACTCAAATTAGGTCCGACCCCGCCAAGAGGATTAGACAAACGGTTTTGGTAATCCGAGAAAAGTCCTGTAGACGTACATCTATAAAATCCAAAGGTGGCCTAAAAAAGCCTCTTTATCCCTTTACCGACGAGGGTGGAGGTAATTTTTCAATCGTCTAATCTTTGCTCATTTCCACTTCTATTCCTTCACAACCATGCCCACACGTCCTCTCACTGGCAAATGGTGAAATTCTCCTTCCAATCGAGTACAAGGTTAGTCTCTCGCATCTAATCAACACCGACCTCAAATTTCGCATAATTATCAAAATGAGCTACCCAAGACCGGGAAATCATCCATGAATACCTCGATTGTTTTTTCAACCATATTCCAGAATATGGCCATCATACATCAGTTGAAGGTGCCTGGGGCCAGACAGACAAATTAAAAGCGGCATCCGTCAATGCAAATGTCCTATAGGGACATGTGAATGTCGCCTTCCTCGATCTTCGCTATAGCAATTTGATCAGAAATTCTAATATCCATCCAAAAAGCAATAGTATTCGACCACAGAATCTGATCCAAACATCCGGATCCGTAAACTATGAATGGAAATGATCTTTCGAAAGTGGTCTTATCTGGGCTCGATAATCAATACAAATTCTCCATCCGGAGCAACTGCTCTGTGGGTGGAATGTTATTCTCAGCTTCCATGACTATTGCTCCACCCTTTTAGGTACTAGTTTGTACCAGACTTACCCATGCAATCGGCCAAAATAGATAAATAACCCCTGTGATCCAGCCACTTTAACACCTCCTCAGGACTACTCTTCATAGTTGATCTAACCTCCTCTGCGGCTTCCATCGGGTTTACGACCATCTTCCAAAGAAATACAAGGTATTGCATTACGGAAGGGCGACCTTTTGTAAATAGGAAGCTAGAGACCACATCCGAGCGATTATGATCTCTATGACCTCAATAACTTTTTCTTCCTCTAATTTCAGACGCGCCAAATGATCACTGCATGGGTGGAGGCCATCCCAAGATACGCATATTTCAAATGGCTAGGCAATGGCTTTTGTTCCATCTTGAGTGGTTGTTCAACAGATGGCACTGACATTTTAGCACTTTCACCTAGAGATTCAAAATATTTCCTTCTATTGGGTTCGAAAGAATCCATCCATTTTACATACTCCTCTGCCTCTTCGCCCATATTCTCGAATCACCAGACTAGGCTACCTCCAAAGGATCGAGACCACTTTGGCTAGGCACTATAGCCCCACTGCCTCTCACATGAAGCATGTATCACTCTCCTCACGGATATCCTACAAATTTCGAACGCCATTAACTCGACTTCATCTTCCGGCACTCTCAATTTTAGCCTCCTCCGAACATCAATCATCATTTCACATTGCAAGAAATCCGCTTACCTAAGATCATGGGTATTTCTTTATCTTCTTCCATATCTAATACAATGAAGTCCTGAAGATAAATCATTAACCTTCACTAAGACATCTCTACCAGCCCTCCCGGTGCTTTGGCACCTGGTCTCACCGGAGTGTGACTGTAGTAGGACGAGCTTCACCTAACCCCAAACATTTAAATATGGACAAGGGCATGAGATTAATATTGGTGCCCAAATCACACAATGCTCTCTCAAAGATAGCATTTTCGATGGTACAGGGATGTTGAAACCGCCTGGTCTTTAGCTTTTACTAGCCTTTCTAAAGGATGGCACTACACTCCTCGCCAGTTAACCGTTTCAAATCAGTCGCCTTCTCTTCGAGACAAAGCATGTCCTTCATAAACTTGACATAACCGGGCATCTCGTTCCAGAGCATCAACAAACCCGAATATCATGTGCGCTTCTTAAATACTTCCATGAACTCGTGAAATGCTTATCCAACTTATGCTTCTTTAGACTTAGGATACTAATCGGGCTATAGGTCAGGGTTATCCTTTGCTTCAGTCAGGTTCCACGCAGATCAGGTCTCTTGAGGTTGTTCCCTCTCTATATTATCATTCACCAAAGCAGAAGACTTTCTCGCTTCTACCTCCTCCGCTATCAGTCGCTTCCTCAGATCGCCAATTCTTTACCACTTCTCGCGGATCGCTTTTAACACGTTTCATTCCCTCTCTTCCTGTCTACTTCGAAGGCTTCGGGTATGAACCCGACCGGGGCTTGGCTACTGGGACGCTTATTCGTCTATCCGTACTTCTAAATTTCAACTCGTGTCGCTTGATTGTTCAATCAGTGGTTTGCTTGCATATTCGCCGTCTCATTCATAGCGCAATGTGAGATGTAAGACTACAAGAAGGGCTCTGGCTCTAAGTCCACCTTTTTCTCCGAAGGTGGTTCGCTCGCTTAGGATGGAGGAATGTTGTTCTGATTGTTCCTCCATCCATAACCCTGACTGTTTTGACCATTCTGATTATTACGCCACCCTTGGCCTTGATTTTGGTTATGATAGTTGTTTCCCCCATACTAACCCTATTGTTGTGGCTGACTCTAATTAAACCTTGACACATACTGAGCCTGCTCTACGGTTTGGTTTCCCGATTGGCATTATGTGCTGCTATGCTGTCCTCCACATAATTCACACAACTCACATGGTCAGGGTCTATATGGTATCTACGACTACGCCTAGTCGGGCTTGTTTAGTAAGTCGTATGACATGAGTAACCGTGATTGTCGAGAACCTCGTTATCCGTGTCAGCCATGGCCTTCACCGGTAGTCTTCTGTGCCATCATCGTATTAGTAGCAAGATCTTCCAAGATTTCATATAAGCTCGGGTCCGCGGGTCTCTTCATTAGCGACCCTCCCGCGAGGCATCAATCACCGCTCTAGTCGCATTCTCACTCATTATAAAAGTACGGACCTACATCCATCCGGGTCGGCCAGGATGTGGACACTTCCCGTCACCGCGGAAATCTATCCCATGCTTCGCTGTAGTTCTTCCCTCTACTGTCTGGGGTGCGAGCCGATTCGCACTGGGCCAGGTAATTTTCGCAGGGAAGAACTCGTCGTGAACTTCGCACTAAGTCATTCCATTAAGTAATGGAATCCGGTACGACTCACAACCAATGCTCGGGCTCTAATACCTGAGCGAGAGTGGGAACAATCTCAACCCGAGTGCCTCTTCAAGACCCCATCAGACTTGATCGTCGCACTCGAGGAAGTCAGTCAAATGCATATTTGGATTCTCATTAGGTAATCCATGGAACAGATGTTCAAGCATCCAGAAAAGTTAATCGACTCAACTCGTTGTTTACCCGAATGTGGTCTCTGACAAAGGTTCAAACAATCAGAGGCTGTAGGGCAAACTCTTCTAGCAACATGAATGGATCATCCGTCGTATAAACAACTCGGGTGCTCGATTCTTCCATATTCCCATTTCGACCCTTTTTGCGGGCCTGCTTGCTCAAGGCTAAGATCCCGCTTCTTCATCAGTGGCTCTCCATGATTGCTAAATTTTCATTCCAGACCGCTCTCACGCAGCACCTGTAAAGGTCTCTTTCGCTCTAGATCAAATGGATGTAATTCACCGACTCGTGTTCGCATGCATTCACCGTAACTCGACGCAATCACACACTAAACAAAGACTAACACAAGACTCAGAAACAAAATTCCGCAGTAATATCTAATTGCCTTGTTGTCAATATCAACACTAAACTTATTCCTCCGCAACGGCGCCAAAAACTTGATAGGCCGAAAGCGTGATGTGTATATATGTACGCCTATGTGCGCAAGTGCAATTGTCAGATTAAGTAACATAAATGCACCTAGTAGACGGATATCGATCCACGAGGATAAGTGCATTGAATACAGAGTTTAGCTTTCGAATATTATCTAGATGTAAGCTTTGAGTGACAGATTACTAATGTCTAAACTTAAACTAAACTAATCGATCTTAGTGAATTGTTATGTTGTGGAGACTAGGGTTATGTCTCCCCCTGCCACTTTTGATGATTACTTCCTAGAGAAATTACTATTCAGTTTATTCACGATTTATCGATGACTAGGGTGATCGTGTTTATCAGATACCCTCTCGAGGTGTATCCGCCTTATCTCGCTAAGAGGGCTGAAAGGGGGCCCTACCCCCAACCTCGATAATTCGAAACGCTTTAAATGTTCTAACTTTAATCGCCACCTCAAAATCTCACATTCTATTTACCGACCGACCAGGCTACTTATCTGACATCCCCGACATCCTCATCTCTCGAATCTGACATTCAACACAATCATGCCAATGTCAGCCGACATCACCATGTAAATAAATCACAGAAATAGAGCAGATACTAACAAGTCATAAACAACTGAATAATATAAAATACGACCTTAATCCACAGACTGACAAGTGCTCAACAACACCCTGGGAGCATGAATCTGTAATACATCGAACGTAAGTACACAAGTATTCAGTCTATAAAACATCATCATTCTTTCAAGAAAGAAGAAAATACAAAGTAACTATCTTCTCTATAACTGATTTCCTGTCACGCTTATGCTTTTCGTGTTCTAGTCTCAGACGTGATCTCAGCACCGACCCAATATCCCTCATGGTGAATGATGGAGGGAGATAATCATACCGACGCCGCGACGCTGAGACGCTGTCATTGCTGACTTTCTATTCTGTCAATCTAACGTCGCGACGTCTAAAATGCAACCTTTATGCACTCTACCCTCCGTCCAAACAAAGCCTAAACCGCCCGCTCCACCTCGCAGCTCACACACAATACAAAAATCGCAGCTCCGCTATAGAAATACATAATTAATTGTAAAATAAAGCTACAAACAATAAGATGACGCGGTACGGTACGAGTGTTTTATGTATGACTCATCACGGCCACAAGCATTTCGTTATTTCATGATGATTTTTCCTAATATACTTGGATTTATCTCTTCAAAAATTGTTCTGAGCTTTATCAAATATATCGCGACTTTTACTCAAAATGATCAAAACACGCTTAAACCCATCAAGTTTTCTGTGATCTAATAATGCCCAAGAATATAAAGCCCATGAATTTACCTCTAATCTATCTCACTGTTACTCACCCTGATATTTCCTATAGCCCATGTAATACCAATTTACTACGCCTAGATCTCCTCATTATGCCGCCGTTTCGTGGATTATTCAATATATGAAAGACAATTCTTTGCTATATTTGATTGTCCCATTTTTCTTCCCATTCTTCATTAACTCTTCGCATATTCAGATACGTATCGCGTGACGATCCCACCGATCGGGTCGCATCTACTATACGATATCGTTCTGTAATGATTATCTTATCTCTCGAGAAGCAAGAAAACAATAATGCCAGTTGTCTAAAGATCAGTTAGTACTTTCAAAGATCGACAACTACTAACTGCCAGGCTGTACGTTAGACACAGTATTATTGGGATGGCTTCAGATTTTCGTAAGATCAGAATTCTTGTATTTTTCAGTGGTTGCATAATCTAACCTATATAAGACCTCCTCTTGTACTTGTAATTTACAGTTTATAATATATAAAGACTCAAGTCTTTCTTCAGTTATTATTCTTATATAACTTTCCAAATATTAAACCATCTTGATTCACATATCTTTGTTCAAAAGTCTTATTAGTAGATGAACTTTATAAAAAGTTTAGGTTACGAGACGAAATGAAAACTTTTGTGCATAATGAATAGGTATGCATATAGAAGGAGGTTAAAGAACTCATAATTTCGTAGATACAATCTAAAATAGACAATGGATAAAGCCAAGGAATACCTCCATGGGATCAAATACATACTGATCTGTTACGAACATAGTGTACGTATTTTTCAATCAGAACATCATACTTTTCTAATTAAAGGTCTTGGAATGTGTCATTAGATATTCCTTGAATAGATCATGAGAGTAATCTTCGCTTGGACTATCAGAGTACCATTTAGTAGGAAGTGGTCGGGTTTGTCATGGAGATCACTCTGAGAGATGAAATTAAGAAAACCCCAATTTTTTATGGAGTCAGAGAACCAAACGTCACTCTGTAATTAGACAAATGACCAACTTTTCATTTTGTTTAATTAACAAAAAATCTAAACACAATATAATTAGGATAACGATAGCATTTGTTTAATAAAATAAACAAAATTCAGTGTAGTTGAATTACCATGGGATGGTTTAATATATACACTAGACTTTTGATCCTTTATGGACAACTCGAACTCAGCATATAATTTCCTTTGATGGAGTGTTTCAAAACTAGCCAGCTCTAGAAAGAGGGACAGGCTTTTGTTCTTTGCCTTCTGGTTTCCTCTGGGGTATAGGATCAACTTCCTGATTCATTTGCATGAGCAAGAAATAAACAAAAAGCTTTAGAATTTAATCCACCTCACTCTATACTACAAAAAAAGAGAAACGAAATGCATTAACACATGCCATTTGACTTCCTTAATATGATGATTTCAGAGGAAATGATTTCCTCTGATTCGTGTGGGAGAAATTCTCAATCTCCCAAGGAAAGTACCACTTCAGCAGGATCCTTTATCACGGAAAGACACTCCCTTTGCCACTATATTTACAACAAACACCTCTGCCTGAAATGCAACAATCATCCATCAAGTATCCATTGCAAGGATCCTTGAGTTCATACAGTGAAAGAAACTGAGCAATCCCACATCGAGTATTGATCACATTGAAGTGTCTTGCCTTCGAATCAGCATCTAAATAAGTAGATGAGTGCATGTCATTAGTATATCTTCTATCTTGACCACATAACTGTAAAATATGTGTAGCTGAAAAAACAAAACAAAAAAAAAAGACTACCTTGGACAGTCAAGTAATTTTCATGTATATGATTAAACACAAAGAATTTGAAGTTGACAGTAACCTCCCACCCAAGAGGAAGATTTTCAGTATCTGATATTTCCAAATAGAGGGAGACGTGCCCTTTCCCCTCACTTTTGTTTTTTCCATTTGGGTATAGACACAACTCTGCAGCAAATGTAAATGTGGAAGAAATGAGCAAAAGCTGACGAGGAAAAAGGTATATGGAAAAGAAGGATTGAAAGTAAACCCACTGACTTGTAGCCACCAACTTCAAATGACCCTGATTCATATTTTTCAATTCTTGTATTCAGAAGCACTGATACAGATTCCACCTTGAATAAGTAGTCGGCTGGTGGGAAAGATCTTAATGTTCTTGATATTGCTGTAAATGAGTAATCATTCAAAAGCATGAAACCATAATTTTAGTATGTATTGTTGGGAAGGTGAAAGGGGAAAATCAAGATTGATACATAAATTAAAAGATCCCTTCAGGCTATGTTTGGTTCCTGAAAAATGTAAAGGAGAATAGAAGTATAAGGAAGAAAAAAATGAAAGAAAATCAAAATAATGTTAAATCTCACATATTATTTTTAGTTACTACTTCAGACATTTTTTTTTAGTTTTCACTCATCCATATAAAAATTAAATAATTTAAAATTGCATTTTCTAGGTAATTTTATTCATACTTTGATTTTCATTACAATTTTTCATTAGATAGTCAAACATGAGTTGCCTTAACATTTTTAAATAAAATTGGACTTAAGGAAATAACAATCTTGAGCAACGTATAATAATCAAGAACAGACAATGATAAATCAAAGCTTCAAACCAAAAAAAGGACACATATTATGTAGGAAAAAAACCTTTAAATAAAGGTACAAAAAACATCTTCCATTATAATATAATGGGGATACAAATATTTCAGTACTTTGAGGTGAAAATTCTCAGCCAAAAAACTAAGAAAGGTAGCCTACTTTTCTCTCATTTTTTTTCACCACTTTACTAAAAAAAAAGAAGAACCTAATGCTATTTTTATATGTGTTTAGGAAATACCACTAAATATAAAATAGCTTTTTATAAACTCATGGGCTGAAGAACCTAGCCAACATGTACTTGTGGATAGCAAAGTAATGCCGGATGAAAAGTGATCTTAAAGTATCACTGCTTGAAGGATAAACATAACAAGCCAAAAGAAGGAAGGGCGAGCAGATGGTGGTGTTGTAAAGAGAGAGAGAGAGAGAGAGGATGCAAGGTCTTCTCTGCCACAACTAGTTGAGCAGTGGAGATTAAGTATTAGAACTTGTGCATGTTTATAAGCATAGAAGAGTTAAATCTCACATTATTTTTATTTACTACTTCAAACAAATTTTTACAAAATAAAATAATTTAAAATTTTATATGTTTTTAGGTAATTTTATTAATATTTGATTTTTTTTTTCAGACATTAGAAAATCATTTTTCTTATAATTTTTCTCTTTGATTAGTACTTTCAAGAACAAAACATGACCTTAAGAAAATAAATAATTACAAATAATACTAACTTAAGAAAGGACAAAGGATAAAACCGAGAACTTCCAACCACAAAAAGGACACCAGGTATTATGTAGAAAAAACCACCCTCTAAATAAAGGTGAAAAAAAGTCTTCCATTATAATATAATGGGGATACAAATATTTCAATACTTAACGATGGAGATAACAATACCTTGCTCTCCCTCTCCGTAATGGGCAGCTAGAATATCATCTGGGATTCCTTGCATTCCAAATATTTCAATTTCAGTGGATTCTCTCCCGGGAATAGCATTAGGAACTCTGAACAAATTACAAGAAAAACAAAAATCAGTGCAAGTAAAACCAACCAACAGCAGCGTGAATCGGAAAAAACTCTTCTTTTTTTCTCAAAAAACAGGCAATGTAATTAATCAAACAACAAGATGAATCGGGCAACAAAAGATGCTAGAAATTGACGAAGAATTCCTGCAAAAATTGCTCAGGAAAAGGGTAGGATGAATAGAGAAGAATGAAAAAGAAAGAAGTGGGGAAAAGAAGAAAATTACTTGGAGACGGCCTCCTCGTGGACCTGGAGGACATGGATGGCCATGCCGGAGGCGGTGGAGAGCTTCTGGTTGCAGACATGGCACTTGAAGTGCTTGGCCTCCTGGTGCTGAACAAGAATCTTCTCGTTCTCGAACTGCCTCTCGCAGTAGTAGCAGAAAACCTTCGCTGCTCTCTTCTTCTTCTTCTCCTTCTCCTTCTCCATTCTCTCCTCTCTCTCTCTCTCTCTCTCTCCTGGGTTCTCGAGATTTGTGAATTTAATTTTCTGATTTTGGGAATATTACCTATTAATTTTCTGATTTTGGGAATATTACCTATTTTGGTTTACGTGATCACGTGCAAGTCCTTAGTCGCCCCCACCGTATTCATTAAAAATATATATCATAATTGTTGGTTTCGGTTTATTATATATATAAGCTAAAATTTAACTATTAGTATGATTAATTAAATATTTAATTAATCATTTTTGATTGAATTCATATATTAATTTTTTGTTAATCATAATCAAAAATAAATTTGTAATTCCATAATTATATATTAAAAGTTTACTATAAATATAATAAAAAATACAAAATAAATTGTAATTTATACATTTACAACATTACGACACCGGATGCATTTATAATACATCCAAATAATATAATGGCTCGCATTTAGACAGATAATTTAATTTATATTTTTTTAATCAATCATATGTTTAACAACTTCAATAAATATATATATATATATATATATATATATATATATATATATATATATATATATATATATATATCTAAAACAATCACAACCCTTATGCTTTGATTTGGTAAGATTAGATAAGTCCAAAAAGTGTATTGTATTATATATTGTTATATACTACTAATATAAGTATATTACTATATGTTTTCATAATATTATTATATACATTGTTAGCGGCAGCCTGATTTTACTGACAAAAAGCAACCTCTCTAACGAATGCCAGACGGCTCATAACTTTTTACGTAATATTTTTTGGGGATTTTTAATGACAAGAATACCTAATAAAATTTCTAAAACCTTATTATTCCACCAAGAATCGCACTCCATCAGCTCCATGCTTCCTCCGCCCCTTATATTGTTTTATAATTTTAGTATAATATTGTGATTTTTTTTAATTTTGGCCGGTTTAATCAAATTACGGTGATTCAGATTTTGTAAATCAAAATCAAACCAAGATTTATGAGAAACAAAAACCAAAATCGAACCGATCAATCTCAATTAACATATTTTTCGCCCATTTTCTCAATTGATTCGATTTCTTTGATTTTTTTGCTCACCCCAAATTGTAACACAATTTTTTTTTTTTTTTCCTTTTATATGTTATTACATTAGGGGGGTCTCTGGTGAGTGAGAATGTGGAATAGAAACTAATATTTTAGGCCTATTTGTTTACGGTTTTTGAAAACTATTTCAAATGACAAAAAATATTAAATTCAAAAGACAGCAACAATTTTTGGGAAACATAAAAAAATTTATGCCCCATATGTTTTCAAAATATTCTCAGTAACAGCTTCAAAATATGAATTAAATAGACGCTATGTTTCCATTTCTATTTTTATGAAATTGAAATAAAATTTTTATTTCATTTATAGTTTGGTCTTGATTTGGATGAACATAGGAATTTAAGAGTTTAATGGTTATTTGTTTTCATTTGAATATTTGACAACTTCTATTGGAAATGGAAAAGAAAAAAAAAAAATTCTTACAATAACTTTTACATATCATATTAAAATAATAAATTTCAAATTTTTTATTTAAAGAATGATTAAAAATTGAATTACTTGTTTTTAGTAAAAACTTTGGTCCTACAATAATAATTACTAAAAACTTTTGTCCTACACACACACACACACACACACACACACACACACATATATATATATATATATATATATATATATATATATATATATATATATATATATATAATAAATTAATTATTTTAGTTTTTTTGGATAATTGTCCTTAGATGTTTCCTAATTTTTCTGTTTTTGATGAAATAATTTCTTTTTAAACATATATTTATGAATTATTTTGCAAGATCATGATGTCAAACTTTTTTTTTTTTTGAAAATAAAATAATTTTATTGATTCAAACTAACAAATCAATAGAAACACAGATATCAAATAGCTAAAAATCATAGAGCTAGTGATGGATATTATAATGCTCTGAAAATACCCTACGCTTTATAACATGTCTGGTGGTGTAAATAATTAATTATATTTTTCTGAGTTTTAAATGGTTAAAAACGAAAAATAATAAAAACCTATAAATTTTACAGGAGCCAAATAAATTTAGTAAAAATGTCAAATGATGACCTAAGGGTCATAAATGAGGAGTGTAAATGTTAAAATGAAATGAAATGAATTGAAAATGAATGTGAAATGAAGCTTTAAAGTGAGAAAAATGGGAATTAGTGTGTAACCAAACAAGGCTTAGTGAATGATTTGGATTAAAAGACCAAATATTGGTCTTTGAGAGACATTTATGTGACGCCCCAAAACCCGGGGGTCCGTTGACTACCCGTCAACCCGCGGAATACTCGTGGAATGCTCAAGCACCCGACATTTCTTATTTAAAATCACAGAGCCTCCCTTCATGACTTTTGTTCTACCCAAATACAAAACCCGCATAAACCTCGTCCCAAACAAAGGCAATATAATCCCAACATGAGTGCAAAACTACCACTGGGCCCATAAACAATACTCATCATACATACCAACTACGAATCCAACTATATCCAATAGCTACACGAGCTCAAATATTTTACTCTATACAATACATATTTTAAACTTAAAAGTTCTTAATACATGTATACATCAAAGCCACAACCCGACTTTCTTCTAATCCCTGGCCTCTGTGGACTAGTCGTCCTCGCACGCTCCTTGTACATGTAAAATAATATCCTCGATTGTGGTGAGCTAATGCTCAAGATGAATCGCCTAAAAGTGTATTTACCACTTAAGCGCAGCCAAGCAGAATTGCCCTAAACGAAACACACATTCAAGCAAACGACGATCCCACTGGAACGCCTACATGACCAACTCGCATCCCGAGTCCCTTCCATTTCCATCACACTCTCGCCGGCTTCATGAAAATTATTATTATTTTGTTTGTTTCATATAACCTCCATGTGTATATATATCAATCGTACCGCCCAACGATTCATATATTATTTGTTCAGAATTACCCTCCTATGAATATCAATCGCCGCCCGACGATTGATATTTTTTTTAATTTGACTACCCATAATTAATATTTTTAGACAACCCTCCGAACCGTTTTCAATCATTCCATGCACTCACTCCTATAGCCTTGTGGTGTTCTGCATATGGAATGCATGTATGCCAATTCCAATACAATTTAATTCATGTGTAAATATATAAAACATGCATATATTTTACAAAAATTTAATTCACACAAACTGTGCTGTCATAGTAAATTAATTAATTCATACATCAAAATTAGCTCACTTGGGCTAATGATCAAACACGAGCAATTCTACTTGAATTACTCGACCAACATATATTTTCAAAAATTATATTTTTGAGAACACTGTTTCGGGAATAGTGAAACCCTCGGTTACTATTCCCGAAAAATCACAAATCATCTATTCACTTAAGAAACTCCGTTTCACTAGCCATTTCCTACTGCAACCCAACTCAATACACGTGATCAACACACAAATGTACAATTTTACACCAGAATGACGAGAAACAATGACCATTTGATTTTCAAAATTTAGATCACTCCGGTCCCGTCTGGGATCGACCAAACGGTCCCTAATGGCCTCTATCTCGACTCAAACATCTCGTGAAAAACACTTAAAATGGGAAGAAAACCCAGCAGGCAAACCCTACCTCTCGAGTTTGTCAAAACTCACAAATCTGGTGTCCACGCTGCGAGCCTCTCCGCTGCAGCAATTCTCCTTCGTCCCGAAGACTCCACACACGGCCTGACGCTCGTATTTTTAGAGAGAAGTTTCTCTCTAAAGAAAATCTCCATTTCTCGCTTTCTCACGCCATCAGTTCCTCCATTCCTCATTTGCTTTTTAGCATTTTAAGAAGAACACACTATTACCTATTTTGGCATTATCCTCATTTTAATCAAATTTCAAAATGACATCTACGTCCCTTCTTTTCCCAGTTTTGACATTCAGCACTATCCCGGCCATTCATTTTCATCATTTCTCTACTCATACCACTTATGGCACATGAGTACTTGTTGAGAGCAAGACTTTCACATCGGGAATTCCCGCTTTACTCAAGACCGAAACGTGGATGCTCGAAAAACGTGTCGACCGAATCACCCTGGAATTTCAATTTAAATTTTACTTGCTAGCTAGATTGCGGAGATGATTCCAACCGCCAAATCCGCTTTCATTATCCGAGAGATCTGTATAATAAATCTGATTTTTAATTGAAATTAACAACTTTGTAATCGAAATTACGATTTTGCCATTTTTCCAGAAATTGGAATTTCTCGAGTCTTACATTTATCTCATTCCTCTCATTCTCTCATCTCAACTCTCTCTCACACACGAACTCCTCTCTCAAACCCTCATCTCCCACACATTCCATTTTGAGAATTGAAAATCAATGGAAATCGTCGCATTCTTCCAGTCGTTCATCTCTTGTCTAAGCCCTAATCGATTCGCACCTAAACCGACGAAATGTAGGCCGATCTATGGTGAAGCGTTTCGGCTAGGTCAAGGAAAAAAAAAAAAAAACTAGGGTTTTCGTCCCTTCTTATAAGGTAAGTGTAACTCTAGTATAGATGCATGGGAAAGCTAGAGTATTGGGGTAGAAATCAATCATAATCAACCCCAGAATGTCATTGATATTTCCTATTTTTGCCATATGTTCAGGTTTGAACAGAGTCGAGGAAGATAAAGCTCAGTTACAAGATCAAGACCGGAAGGAAAATAGACCTTGACCGAATTTTCGTTTGTTTACTTCTCTCCTTATTTCAAGTTTTGATACACCAAAACAAATCTCAGATTGTTTCCAGATGAACATGAATGTTTATATAGTTAAACTAAAATGATATGTTTTGAGTGGTGCAAAGTGAATTTGAATGCATCATCAAGAAAATTGCATGTGTGTTCTATTAAGAACCACAAATGGATTGATTTAGTCTCGACTAACTGTTTTCAAGAGGATTAAACATGAAAAAGAGGAAAAGAAAACGGCAATCGTATAATGCGGTAGCCTTTAATAACTCAAAATTCCCACAAGGCTGCGAAATTTCGCAACCCTTGCCAAAAATTTTTTCGCAGGGGTTGCGAAATTTCGCAGAGCCCTGCTTTTGAATTTGAAACCAAACTTCAATCGGCCATAACTTTTTCGTCCAAACTCCGATTCGCGCATTTTTAGACTCTACGAAAAGCTCTTTGAGTCTAAAATCTAACCATATGCCGTTGAATGGAAATTTGTTCTCACATCTTTGCTAAAAATTTGATTGTAGCACCAAGTGTACTAATTGCTTGGTTGTGTCAGTTTAAGTCGCGCTTTTCCCTAATCCCCTAAGTTTAGAATAACTGTGGGCATCCCATAAACTTCACAATAGGATTAAAATGAGGAAGCAACAATGCCTAGAACAAATGTTAAGGATTTTCTAAGGAGGAGGAATTAGGGAAAAAGAAAGAAAGAATGTATGGAAAAGGGGAGTCGGGTAGAAAGTAAATTTAAATAGAACTCCTAGAATACTCGACTAATAATACGATTTTTAATTGTATTGAATAGGGGTTTACGAGGAGGAAATCCCTAATTGATAGAGATTTCGAGGATTGGAATCAAAGATAAATAAGTTGTTTGGTTTGTTCTTCTCACTCTCTCTTTCATTTCCATTTTGGAGTTTGTTCTCCACTTCTCTCAATTCTAAAGTGTTCAATGATTGTAAATGATTTGAATTGCTGAAATGATTTATAAGAAAAATATATTGATTTGTTTTAATTGATTTATATCAATGATTATAAAATGATTTGGCATATGAAAAAATTATATGAGTTTTGGAAAATTAATTGTTCGTGATAAATGTACATACTATACTCCAGATTTTTCTATGAATGATCTGAACTTCTAATGTAATGTTAATCGTTAAATCTAAGTCGAGGGATAAATTGGTATACCAATATAGTCAAATTAGCAATACTGCTAATCAGACGTAATAATGTGTCACTCCAATCCGTATTTCAAAGGACAAGATCTGCAAGGTTCACGAATTGATTTTTAATAACTAGTCGAGTTTAATGTGATCCACTAGTGTTATAAACAAAATGTTTTATACCCACTATAAATTTCTACCGGACCGTGGTTTGATTCCTATCCTATGCACCAAAGCATAGTTAAATTCGCTTTTTAAGGGCAAATTGAAATGATAAGAAAATCATGGAAATGCATGATTCATAAGCCAATGATTTATTGCATATGAAAGTGCATATTTCTGAATGATCAATAAATTGTAAAATGAATGATATGAAATGAATATATGTATTGTATTGTATTGATCATTCAAAAAGGTTAAAAAAACATTGTTTAGAAAAATTGCATGATTTGTATTAAACTGAAATGGAAAAGAGAACTATATAGAACCACTAAGCATGAAAATGCTTAGTGTGTTGTTTTATCATCACGCAGGTATCAAGAGAACAGGTACAAAGGCAAGGGTCGCTGAGATCTCGTAGTCATCATTAAAGCCACACCTGGAGCATAAGAAGTCTGGCCATATGCATACATGAATTTGATTTGACTATTCTTCAGATTGAACTATAATTTGAAAAGTGAACTCGACATTGTTTTTGTAAATGCTTTTATATTGAAATGGCTAATAATGTCAGACAGGCAGCGTGCAATGGACCAAATGGGCATGTAATGCCATATGATGGGCCCCCTTTAAGTCGAATTAGTATATACAAATATATTTTCATAAAGATAAATATCCTTTACAAAATGAGCATTTGAAATATGTCTTAAATGAGAAATTGCAATCGGATTCGAATGGTATCGTAAAGCACAAGTAGCATGTAGCTACCAGATTGAAAACGCATTTATATTTGTATTGGTGTTTGAAACATATCATAAAGTAAAGTACCGGGTAGTGCAATGTGCACGCTAGATATGCCCTACAGAGCTAGTAATGGAGACTCTATTCATCTTCTGAGAGAAGGTGCACCGAGGGCTTCAACAATCCACAAGCTATCCTCTACTGCTCTTGTGCTTATTGAGTGACATTTTTTAGCGGTTAGGGTACATTTCAGCCTTGAAAAGATAGGAGAGGAGGTTTACTGACTGTTCACCCTTTAGAGGTGGGTGCCATATGCTAGATAGAGAAGGATCACCTTAGACCCCGAGGCAGTCAAGGAGGGGACCCCACATGAGTATGTGCCCCATAAGAGGTTTAAGGACGATGATCCACTAAGGGATGACTCACTTCTGAGGCTGAAAGAGCCAATTCACATACCCCCTCCACTACAGGCCACCATAGACATTCCATCCTCATCAACTACCCTACCACCGAGCTTTTCGACCATGGAAAAGTTTGAGCTCTACCGATTTGATGTCTAGCACCTCTAGTCCTCTATGAACTTTATTCAAGCTTCTCAAGAGTCATTCATGACAACTATGGCAGTAAGACTCGATGCCCATGAAGCTATGCTTAGAAATTAGGACCTCTGCACTACCATACAAATGGGGAGGACCCATAGTATGTTGGATTAGATTGAGAGGTGCATGCCACCACCATTAGGAGGAGAGGTTGATTCCTCCTCAAATTAGTTCTGATTTTTGGGATTACATATTGATGCTTAGGGTGTATTTTAGGATTTTGAGATGATCACTTGTACATACACCCTTTCATATCACTCATTTTTCACTATTGCTATATTGCTTCCACTATGTTCTGAATTCATACCCACACACACACACGATGTTTTTTTCTATACAATGCTTTGCCTAATGATCTCAATGTGTTGGTTTTAGTTGTTATTACCATAATTTATCTCTAAGCAACTTTTATTCGCACACTTAAGTGCCATTTAGAGTCCATCTTTGGTATATCTCTAACCCCTTATCATTTTTGCTTGATTACACATTGGTATATTGAGGATAATGCGTATTTTGGTTAGGAGGAGGGATTATGATGAAAACCGAGGCTAGGGTAAATTTTTCCCATTTATTGAATTGTGGTTGGAAGCTTTGTGCATATAAAGTAGATTCTCAGTTATTATGGTTTAGTTGATCTTCTACTGAGGGAGCCTATGTTGTAGGTGACTTGGTAATTCGAAATACCTCGATTTTCACTGGAGATTTCTATGCAAACCGGTACCAAACTAACCACCCTAAATCTTACACATATTCTTTTGAACCGACACCTTATACTTTAGGATCAGGTTTCCAACAATTCTATCTATGGCCCCGTAGTGTCGGGGACACCTTCATAGGAGATCAATGCACCCTCACTTCAAGAAAAAGAGAAAGAGAGAGAGGAGAGAAGAGAAAATCACATTATATATATATATATATATATATATATATATATATATATATATATATATATATATATATATATATATATATATATATATATATATATATATACACACACATATATATATAAAAGAAAAATATATAAAGAATAATTGAGTTGATCTAATCGGAATCTCGAGCATAGTCTAAGAGCCCCTTCAAAGTCTAATGCCCTAAGCCAAGTGGTTGGGAGTCGTTGACTACACTGCTCGCTCCATGGACATAAGATAGGTTAGCTCACAAGTAGGTGCTTTGGTTGTCCGATTGAGTTGTTCGGGGTGAAGTTCAAGGGAACTTAATGTCTTATGCCCTTAACCAACCCGGTAAAGTGATCAACAATGGATCCCCGCTTACTGACACTCCCAGGATCTCCTTAGCATTGCATCCTACTGTTTAGATATGATAGGAAAATAAAAAAGGTGTGTTCTTAGCCTACTCTACGTATGATCTATTGTTTAAAGTGAGTCGAATTGCCAGCCGAGTTTGGTCCTTTTCCTATGTGTGAGAATTAAAGTTAATTAACAAAGAAGGTTTCAGATGGAAAAGGTCTGAAGACTGGGGATAAGAGTGCCTTGTTTGCCTATTCATGAGGGACCTCGTACATTAGAGATACCAAATCGAATGACCTAATGAGACTTCTACAACCATTCTAATAAGTGACCAACCATCAATTTTAGAATCAACCATGGCTTCCCATCATAATTCCACTAGCACATAATGAGATAAATTTCCAATTTTGCACACATTCCACTCATACTTGCATCATATTCATATTTTTCGTTCTTGCTTTGCTAAGAGACTATTAATGAGTCTAGTTGGTGGGTGTGATGAGTGCTCAAATTACGTGTTTTCACATACATATTTTGAGTTATAATTGAGTACTTATCACCATATATCTCCAATATAGCTTGTTATTAGTTCCTATGCACATGACTAATGAAATCTTGAGTTTATGTGATTTGTGTAGATAATAGGTGCATTATGAAGAATTTGAGCTATTAAGGCAAGGTACAAGTGTCCCAAGGATGATAGCATGTGCAAGACATGGCTGAGAGTGAGCAAGAACTGATTTGGTGCCAGCAGCGAGGGACCCAGAGGATTTCACAAGCCAACATACCATTATCAATGACTACGAAAATTTTGCAATGTAGCCATTTTGTTCCTGGTCAATTTCAGGCCAAACTCCAACTGGTCAAATTTAGAAGATTCTCAGAGCGAGTTAGAAACCTCGTAAATTTCACAACCATTAAGATTACTATTTAAAATTTCACAACCACTCAAAGTAGATTTACTAAAACTGCTGAGAGCAAAAATATAAGGAAATTAATCAAGCCAAAACAAAGAGAGATGATTCTTAGGAGATTTTAAAGAGGGAAAATATTACGCAAAAATAATTATGGAGGCCTAGATTTGATGATTTGAGCGATGGAAAGCCAAGAAAGAAAAGGGTTCAATTGAAGAAAGAAATGGAATCAAGAGGAGATCGTGAAAGCTTGAGGAGACAATGAAGGAATTCATCCGAATTCTAGAATTCTTCCGAATTCTATGTTCTCTTTTTGCTTTTGTTTTGAACCTTCATTAGTTATGTTTTAATTTCGTTTGTTTAGGGCTATGATATAGCCAGGTTAAGAACAATGTTTTAGTGGTTGTGATTTAATCTTTTAGTACTATTTCATTTATTTATTGAGTATTCTATTTTGTTCTTACTGGCTAGGGCACTCACAATGTCTACATGATTAAGTGCATTCAATTTAGAATTCTTCTATGTTCTCTTTTGCTTTTGTTTCAACTCCTTCATTAGTTATGTTTTAATTTCGTTTGTTTAGGGCTATGATATAGCCAGGTTAAGAACAATGTTTTAGTGGTTGTGATTTAATCTTTTAGTACTATTTCATTTATTTATTGAGTATTCTATTTTGTTCTTATTGCTTGTGGGCACTTGGCCAATGTCTACATGATTATGCATTCAACTTGAAATTGAGAGGAGATAGGAGAATGGGATCAGGAATAGAGGGATGATCATAGCCTAGAGATACACTTGACTCCCATGTGGTCCTTAGGTTAGCTAAACATTAATGCTTTCCATAAACTTGGGATCTGAGGTAGAGATGCGATAACCTAGTCTATGTGAATAGGGTGTTGAGACATCGAGAGAGATCAACTATAGGAGGGCTAATCAACCTTCAATATATGGAATTGTTACTTTAAGAATTTATCATACCCTAAGATTGGGATTAACCTAGGTGAAATCGGAAACTCAAGATGCTTCTCATAATTTGATTTATCTCAATTAATTAGGTTAATTCACAATTCATCCATAATTGACATCCATATAACATTAGGGTTAGAGTAGATTGGAAATTGGTAAATGTAGTCCTTGTGGGTTCAACATCCCGAACTTGATAGTCTACTTAATTACTTTAACGATTTGTATACTTGCAGTGAGTAATTGTGTATAAAAGTGAACAACAAATACTTAAGCAAAGAAATGGATCGAATGAATCCAAAAGAAGATGACTAATGTTCCCTACTCCATTGTTATAGAAGATAATGTGGCTCATGATGTGCACAAGACTAGACATTTGCTATGTTGTTGGAATGATTAACCATTACCAAACAAATCCTAGAGTGCATTGGAAAGTCGTAAAGAGAATTCTTAGGCATTTAAAAGGAACCTAATATTATTCTCTTTGTTATTAAAGAAAAGAATTGTGTTTAGTGGGTTATACGAATGTTGATCGCACATGTGATATTGATGAAAATCATTTTGATATGCATTCTCGCTAACAATGATGTAACTTCAAAGAGAAACAAGAAACAAACTCAGATAATTTTATCAACCATGATGCTAAGTTCATCGTGATGTTACAAAGTAATATAGGAAGTCATAATCCACCAAACATAGTCAGATTTCAACCTATTGTCCCTCAAAAACAAAATCTTTTAACTGATAACTATAAATGCAATTCAATTTAATTTTGCAATTAGCCACTAATAGGTAATTACAAACTTTTAGTAAGAACAAGTTTCTAAGCTACCCATAAGGACTAGGGGATTTCTTCCCTTTCTGATATCATGTACTGTTTGGACAGAAAAAATAGAAAAAATTAAATAAATTATAGATTGGATCTTAATCTCAAACAAAATTGCATCTAGATGTAGAATAAAAGAACATACTATGTATTATCTCTATTCTTATCCACCACTACTTCAAAATTTTAAAATAATGACACTCGATTCGTTGACGCTTTCAAAAAGTATCATTGATCCACTTATAATATTAGATTCAATGGCTCTTATTAAAAGCATCATTATCTAGAACAATATTTTTCTACTCATGACACTTATTAGAAGGTTACTATTTAATGAAAGTAATTCTAAAATAAAATGATACTTATTTGAAGTGCCATTATTTAACGAATGCAAATCTATATAGAATGACCGACGGGACATGGAGTGTGCCCACATCTAGTCTTACAAGACAGGAACTCAAGTTTCAAATTACGATTTTTATTATTATTAATTATTTATTTAATCGCATTTTGATTTGTCCGTTAGGAGTTTTTGCTGCCTATAAATAACACCTTATGTTATTGTTTTTAGGAGACTTGATATAATATTGAAAAACTCGAGAACTTCATTGCTTATTTTGTTCGCTTTTAATTTATTATTCTTTGCAACTGAAATACACTAATTTAATGCATCACAACTCCGATCCGAGATCGCTATTTCGTTGTTTCAAGTTCTGGTTCAATTTCTTTCAAATCGTTCGTTGCCTTCCAAATTTTTGATCAATTTGTTGAATAAAAAAAAAAAAATCCACAGCCACCCTAACCAAATAATTCCCCTTCTAAGCCTCCTGTATGCTGCTTCCTCCCTCCGCCTCCGATAATTTTGATCATCTTGCTTGGTCTTGCCCCCATGATTGACTGTTCGACGCCGCCCAAACTAATTGATGAGCTTGCTTCCTGATGTCCCACAACTCACGGCAAGAAACCACTTTCCTTCCCAAACCTCACCGCTTCTATTCTGTAGTTGTCGTCGATCTCCTATCACCGCTTGAAGATCGAGTCCCGCTTCGATCACTTCTCTTCCTAGAAACCGACCGCGACCCACAGCAACGCCTTCGGGCGACGATCGAACATTCCCTATCAAGGCGACGAAACCTGCAGTTTGTCGCTTTCCAAGAAGCCCGATTGCACTCCACGACATCGAATTTAAGACGCCTTCGACTACTGACGAAACACCTTCCAACATATCAGAAAATCTCATTCCAAAGGTATCATGCTTGTTTGCGGTTTTCTCGTCCTTCATTCTATGTGGATTTTCTAAAGACTAAAGGAATCGACCTTGTTTCGCTTAAAAAAGGTGAATAATTTTGGTCGTTCTTTTCACTTTGATCTTTGCTCGTTGTCATAAATTGAGAAAAGGAACTCAACAAAGAAAGTAGTGTTTTAAATATTGTAGCTTTTACTGTAATGTTTTCTTCATTTGGGTTGATGTTTGGCTTCTCTTTGCTGTTGGGCCAATCTTTGTTGCGGAACCCAATCTGTTGGTTTTCAAAATTGCATCAATTTTTTCCAAATTGTTGTTTTGGTCCTTCAAAGTTGTGAGGACTTCTCATTTGATCACTGTTTCGGGAATACAATCAATTTGCCCTCATCAAAGAATTGCACACTTTATTTGATTCCTTTGCAACCATGTCAAGGAATTGTAGGTTTCCTAAAGGTTCTTCATCGGGGTACATTTTCTTTACTTTGATCGTCGCTACCAGACCCGACTCTACTACTTCAAAGAAATGAACCTGATCCGGATCGCGACTTCGCTTTTACCATATATACATTTTCGACATCAGAGAAATAAATGTCGATAATTATTTTAGTTAAGGGGGCCCCACCTATTTGCCAATTTCAATTACTGGTCTAATATGATTATGTATGTTCTTTTACATTATCATTTACAAAAACATTATCAGAGTTCATCTCTACAAATAAATCAAATATGTTATTCCCATGAAAACTTACATTTTTGGTTTCGCTGGCAAAAACATCAAATAATGTCATGGGATGAAATGTATGCATTAGACGTAGCTTACTTATAATTCACACGATTCATCGACGACTCGAACTCGCTGGCCTTTGTTCTCAGTTCCTACCATTCTACCTACGCAATGATAAACAACGCTAAGCATTTTCATGCTTAGTGGTTCTATGCAATTCTCTCTTCATTTCAATTAAACACAAATATGTAGCTTTTTTGAAACAATGTACATATATATACATTATATATATGTACTTATTTCACATACTTTCATTTGAAAATCATTTGATCACTTCCAAAGTATAATTTCATACTTGGGTTTCATTCAAAACTCAAATCATGCATTTCACACATTTACGTATAATTTTTCCCTTAAATGAATTTAACCATTTCTTTCAGTGCCTAGGATAACAGAATCACCGACATGGTCCCGCTGGGCTACGGATCGATATGCCACTATATTTCATGTCGTTCACAATAATGCTAGTTTGACCCTTATTAGTATATTAATCTATCCTTAACTCGAATATGACGGATAACATTCTATTAAGGGCATTAAAACTCAAACATAGTAATTTACACAATAGAGTATATATTACACTCCAAATAATACATTTTGATGCTCATGAAATTTTTATGGCAATGCATTTGAAATCAATTTGTCCCAAATTGCTTAAAACAAATCACATATGCAGCTTTCTTGAAAATCATTTCAACCCACAATCACAAAACTTGAAATAAGAAGAGAGGTATGGAGAACAAACCCAAAAAGGTTGTCGCTCCTTGATTCCTATCCAAGGAATCCATTCGTTAGTTTCCTCACACCAACCCCTAATCCATCAAGCAATTAGAGAACAATATTAGTTAACTTATTTAGGTTTCTAGTCAGGTTGGTTTTTACCCAGCTTCCTTCAAGTAAAATTTTCTGGGAACAAATGAGCCACATTTTACCCAACTTCCTTTAAGTCCATTATTCCCCTATAAATATATTTTATTCAAAAATTGGAATCATCTAATTCGGAGCACTGAAACTTAAGATATGTTCAAAACAACCGAGATTACTCTATTTTCAAAACATAACCAGAATTTGCTCGAAAATATAGTTTCACTTTGACGAATTTCTGGGTCCAATGGGGTCCAAAATTTGAATACACTTATTTCAAGGAGATCTGTCATCCTAGAAGTCTAGTTTACTCTTAAAAAATCTAATCACTCAATTGATGAGTGAAACCTAAACTTGGCGGCCTAAAAAAATTCCAAAATACCAAAATTGTAAATTCAACCGGAATCCGCACTTGTCTAAAATAAAGCCTTACTTTGACGAATTTCTGGGTCTAATGGGGTTTAAATTTGAATAAACTTATTTCAAGGAGATTTGTTTTCCAAGAAGTCTAGTTTACCCATACATTTGAATCAATCAATTTGGATGAGTGATGACCAAGTTATGGTCAAAACAAAAACATGGGTTTTGGAAAATTTTGACAACATCTCCCCTAAAACCCCAGCATCTCCTTTATACAAAAAATTCCTCAAAACCAATCCTAACCCAAAAGCACTTTGAAACTTAACCCAAAACAACCCCAAAACTAATCTACAATCATTTAAAACACTTCTATTTCGATTTAGGGTTTTCATCAAACCTAAACACAACATTAAAGGGGGTTAGAGTTAGTTTCATACCTTTAATCTCTTTCTTTTCACTTCCTTCTTCTTTGTTTGGCTCAAATCCTTGGAAAGCACAAAGCCAACTTGGTCTCCTCTCTCACTCTCTCAACCATGCCCTAGTTCTCAATGTGAAGATATGCACAAATGAGAAATGCTATTCAAAGACCAATCCGTCTTAACTCAAAACCTTCACTCAGCCTGTCACTAGCATATTATTTCATTTTTCAGATTTTAATCCTTTTTTTCTCTTTCATTTGCTATTCAACTTATTACCCTTCTTCCATTTTGGCACATACACTTCTCATTTACACTCCTCGTCCTTATTTTCGACATTTTACCACTTTGAACTCCTTTTACTCTTTATAATTTCTGAGTTTTATCATTTTTTTAACAATATAAATTTCGAAAAAATACAATTTAACTTATTTTATACCCTAAACATGTTATAAAATTGCTAGGTTATTTTTAGGGCGTCACATTGAAAACTCAGTTAATATTCGAGATATTTAAGTATATTTTGTTTAGTTGTTTTAGGTTTCAGGTTATTTGATAGAGCATAAAGAGAATTAAAAAAAAAAACTTTTGTTTTTTTTAGTTATTCTTTCGTGACTCGTGCAATCTGTGATATATAATCGCATTAAATTTTTTAGATTTATAATACATATTTAACATATACTTATAAATTTCCTTATTCAGTAAAATTTTAGATTCTATCTCAACATGTCAACCACCAAAAATAATACTATTGAATCTTCTTCTTCACCTAACACAAAAGATCCAACTGAGAGACATAATAATTTTGACTTAAGACTATAAACTTTATCTCAAGATCTAAATGATAGCCTGGCCTCAGGGAGCACCACATCATGATGCAAATAAAAACACAATTCGATTCGGGCCACAAGCATCTGGGTATAATTTAATCAATGTGTGGTCAATTGACTCAACGTCAATCTACCCTTGAACAACAAACTCATGTAATAAATCAAAAAATGGATTTTCTTTTGAAACAATTTGGGTAAACATGAGATAGGTGAATATGTTGATGAACTTGTTAGAAAACACGTTGGGTCAACACACACTAGGGGTTCAAGTATTTCTGAAGGTTCACATCAATTTGATGAATTCACATATGGTTTGCATGATAATCATGGTAAAATAAACTTGGGTAGCAATTCAATTGCTCAACCTCACACGAGGTTACCTGCAATAGGAGACCTTCAGTTCAACTTAGGTGATCGGTTTCGACCAACGAATGTCAACTTCCCATTATATTACCAACTACTAAGGCAAAATTACCCACCACATCAGGTGAGAGAAGATGTTGCTCCTAAGCGATATCAACCTAGGGTTAATGGTAATTGGGGTAGAGATCGTAGATGCATGTGTTAAACAACCTCAAAGTGGACATCACAAAAAATGTGCTAGTGCACTGAATTTGATGGTAGAATGGATCATAATGTTTAGTAGGTTAGTCAGTATCGAGGAATATTTTGATTGGTATGAAATGATTGATAATAAATGGATCTTACTTCAAGGCAAAACAGTTCAACGAATCTGTAGATGTACAAACATAACGGTGTCAAGACATGATTCGCCCAGTGGAACTTACCCATCACCCAATGGGCTGTTACGGAAAGAAAAGTTGCAAGAAAAGTACATTCCTCCATCATATATAAGAGTCAATTGTCATTCAACATGACACTTAAAAACAAATGACTCTTAGTGTAGCTAAATATTCTGCTCAATTTGAGGAAGCTAGGCTTAGGTGTAGTGAGTTCCATGCTGATGATTAATTTGTTGTCTGCACTCGTTTTGTTAATGGTCTCAGGTTCGATATTCAAAAGATGGTTAAATTGCATGCTCCAAACAATGTAAGGGATGCATATAAAAAAGCTTTAGAAGTCGAGGAGTTCAATAGACCCTAATCTTTTGCACACACAGGTCAGTCCAAGTCATAGTCCATGTCATAAAACGGTAATACTAGGCCCAATAACATTAAGAGCAAAGAGTCTAGTTTGCGTAACACTCTTCCTATTACTTCTTCTATTGAGTCTAAGGCTAGTAATTCATCGATTGTCTGTCATAAGTGTCATCACAAAGGTCATATTGCATCTCGCATCCCTTGGCAACGTGCATCGGGCATTAGATGCTTATATGTATAGTTCGAGAATGAGGAAGACCAAATTCTTGATCCTTTAGATTATCTTGGTGATTTAAGATGATCTTCATGAAGATTGTGGGATGATGATGAGCAGACAGTGGTTAGATGTGTGCTATCCACAACTGTAGAAAATGATAATTGGAAGCATATTAGTAATTTTCACACAATCATATAGAGTGGAGATAGAAATGTAAGTTAGTGATTGATGGGAGTAGTTTAATGAATGTGGTTTCTAAGGATGTTGTTACATTGTTAAACCTGAAAGTAGAATCACATCCAACTCCTTTTAGAGTAGCATGGGTGAATGACCATACTTTGCCTATCACTCAAAGGTGTCTAGTCTCTATTTAAATGAGGGATTATAAGGATGAAATATATTGTGAAGTGCTACCCATGGATGTTGCCCATGTTCTTTTAGGTCGCCCTTGGCTTTATGATCTTAATGTTACCAATTTTGGTAAAGAAAACATTTATTCATTTAAGTACAAGGGTAAGAACATTATTTTGAAACCTGCTAAGCCTAAAAGTTACAATTGTAAATGTGACATCGCTAAACTTCTTGTACGAAATTTACATATTTTAAAATTGAAAGTTCAATATGACTTAGCAGCCTAACCAAGAGGGGGGTTAATTGGTTTTCCTAAAAACTTTTCGCACAACAACAATAAATCTTCAATTTAATGTAATAATGATAAAGTAAAGAGATAAGGATAGAGAAAGCAAAACCTGGATTTATAGTGGTTTAGCACACCCTTGCCTACGTCCACTTCTCCTCAACCTTCAATCGATGAGGGTTCCACTAATGTCAAGCTCCAACCTGAGCTTCTTTCTTTACACTTGAATTATGGCTCCAATGGGCACCTCTTCAAGCTATACACACTTGAAGTTTCAAGCTCCAATCCCGAGCTTCTTTAGACTTGGATTTTGGCACCAATGGACACCTCTTCAAGCTATACACACTTGAAGTTTCAAGCTCCAATCCCGAGCTTGTTTACACTTTGATTTTGGCTCCAATGGGCTCTTTACAATTTCTTCAAGCTATACACACTTGAAGCTTTCTCACTTAAGCATAATGGGACACTCTCTCAAGCTTTCAAGATATTTCAAATACAACTCAAGCTTTTGATCAACACAAAGATGCACTCTACAATATGCACATGTAATGAATGCACTCACAATCTTAGTTTGAGAATTGATTCATAAGAGAAATGATGGTTGGGAGGATATTCAACAAGTGTCTAACCTCTTAAGTGATCCTCCACACTCTATTTATAGAGTGGGAACTCGGTAGCATTTAAGCTGCCAACTGGTCGACTGTTTCCTATATAGTAGTCGTTGTACACAGAATGTTATCGTTTTATAGCTGTTAGAATTTTACCGTTGTCCAACCGGCTGGATCATTGGCCATGTACGAAGATCACTATTTTCTTTGATATTGAAATATGATTGCTGTGACGAAACCGACGACCGCTTCACACAACCGGCCGATTGCTTCTTACGGTTTTGACGAAGCATCGCATCTAACCGGTTGAGTCTCACACCTCATCCGGTTCCCAACCGATCAATTGTTTCATCGATCAGTTCTAGATGGAGGCTATTGGATCCAACCGGTCGAGTTTCACCACTCTTCCGATTCCAATCGGTTGACCATTTCATCTGATCAACACAAACTGGTCAACCGTTTCATCTAGTATGCCATAATCGGATGACCAACTAGTCTACCACATCCAATCGACACTAATCGGTCGATCGATTCAATCGGTCCACCTCAACTAGTTACCCCTTTAAATGTTCATGTGTTTTTCATTTGAAACAATTCTAAACCTTAGATGTTTCATTGGAGCACATTTTATGATCATAACGACTAAGGTTTTATGCTTAAACTCATGTTTTAAAAAGATATGCAATTTTGGTTTTGAAAACCGAGTTTATGAGTGATGCATGATTAATGATGATATCCTAAAGTGCACCAATGCATTCACCTTACAAGGATTCCTAAGCTAACAAAGTCTTCACTTCATGCTTGAGCTTGGTGTCTTGGTTACTTGTCATCTTGGTTCTTTGATTTGAGTGAACTTCTCTTCCAAATGATTGATCAAATACATCTTTGTCATCTTTAGCTTGTAATATCTTCATTTGATGATTGATCACTTTTAACTTATCACTCAACCATCTAATTTTAACCCATGAAACTAACAACTTGGTTCATATCATCAAAAACCTCAATTAGAGGTACCCTTAGGCTAACAAAAATGTAAGAAGTTTAAGAGAGAGTGAATTGAGACTGGTATGTGATTAGTATTAGTGGAAAAAGAAGTTCCATCGGATTCTTTGATTGTCAATGTTCCTTTGGAAGTGTAGAATTTGCTAGATGATTTGGTTGATATGGTAGTTGATGAGTTGCCCAGTGAACTACCACCTTTAAGAGACATCCAACATGATATAGATTTAGTTCCAGGTTCTCAACTACTTAACCTTCCACATTATAGGATGAATCCTAAAGAGAGAGAGAGGAGTTAAATAGGCAAGTAGAAGGACTCTTAGAGAGAGAATTTGCTACACAGCCTTAGTTCTAGGCTGTCAACTTTGTCGACACCTGTGAAAGAATTTAGATCTCGAGAATGTGTGTGGATAGTAGAGCCATCAATAAGATCAC
Source organism: Tetrastigma voinierianum (assembly GCA_016808115.1). Taxonomy (NCBI): domain Eukaryota; kingdom Viridiplantae; phylum Streptophyta; class Magnoliopsida; order Vitales; family Vitaceae; genus Tetrastigma; species Tetrastigma voinierianum. The sequence goes on along the minus strand of JAEQBH010005598.1, from coordinate 119,864 downwards.
AATCAAATATAGATTTCCTATCCCTCGCCTTGAGGATATGTTGGATCTATTAACTGGTTCTAGTTGGTTCTTCAGATATCATGGAAATGTTATCATCAAATCTCAGGTTAGCCGTGAGATGAGTGGAAAATTGTATTTATAACACAAGATGATTTCCATTTGAATGGCTAGTCATGCCTTTGGTTCATTTAATGCCCTAGTACTTTCATGAGAGTTATGACCCATGTCTTGTAGCCTCATTTGGTGTTTATGGTGGTCTACTTGATGACATATCGATCTATGCCCAACTGTTAAGAGCATTTAGAATACCTCTAATAGGTTTCACTCTTCGAGAGGCCGTTTTTATGTTAACTTTAAGAAGTACCCTTTATGCAACCACATGGATTTTCTTAGGTTTTATCAGGTCTAAGCACGGCCTTCACCGATCCCAAAAAGGTTAGGAGTTATTAGGAGTGGCCCGAACCAAAACCTATCACCGAGACTCGTAGCTTTCTGCTTTGCTGCTTCTTTCTATTGGAGATTTATAAGCGGATTTAGCACTATTATGGCTCCTATCACAGAATGTTTAAAAAAGGAGGAGTTTCAATGGTCTAATGTTGCTAGCTAAGCATTCAAAGAAATTAAGGTCAAAATGACTGAGGCACTTGTTTTGAGATATCTTGATTTTACCAAAGTTTTTGAGGTTGCTTGTGATGCATCAAGTGTAGGTATTGGTGGTGTCTTGAGTCAAGAAGGTCACCCTATAGCTTTTTTTTTTAGTGAAAAACTCAATGATGATAAAAGACGATATTCTACATATGATAAAGAGTTTTATGCAATAGTGTAGAGTCTTCGTTTTTGGAGGTTTTATTTGTTGTCTATGGAATTTGTGTTGTTTTCTGACCACCAAGCTTTAAGATATTTAAAACTCACAAAAATTGAATGTTTGACATGCTAAGTGGGTTGAATTTTTAAATGAATATTCTTTTGTGATTAATCATCGTGCTGTTATTGAAAACAAAGCTGCTGATGCACTTAGTCAATTAATTGTTACACTTCATCGTATGAGTTCTCATGTCATTGAATTTGATAGATTGAAAGATAAGTATTCTACATGTCCTGACTTTGGTATTATTTATGATGAGGTTAGTAATGGTAACTGTCATGAGTATGTTGATTTTTTTTTATTGAAAATGATTATTTGCTTCATGTTTATCAAATTAAAGTATACCACGCCATTTAGGATTTATTAATTGGAGATGTAATGTAGTGGTTTAAATTAACATTTTTTGAGGGATAAAACTATCGCATTGTCAAGATAGATTTTATTATCCTTCTAAAAAGGATGTTGCTAGATACAATAACATCAACATGTCAATAGCTAAGGCCGAGAAACAAAAATCGGCTTATATACTCCCTTTACCTATTCTCATGAACCTTGGAAGGATGTTAGTATGGGCTTTGCTTGATCGTCAGACTCGCTAGAGACATGATTCTATTTTGGTTGTCAAGTAAGACGCTTTTCTAAGATGACACATTTTATTTTGAGTAACAAAACTTGTAACACCATGAAAATACCATAATAGTTTTATTACATGTTCAGGGTGTAAAATAAATTAAATTATATTTTTTTCGGAGTTTCAATGGCTAAAAACGAAAAAATGATAAAAACCCAAAATTTTTTACAGAAGCCAAATAAATTTGGTAAAAATGTCAAATGAGGACCTAAGGGTCATAAATGAGTAATGTAAGTGCCAAAGTATAAATGAAATGAAATGAAATGAAGTGTAAATGAAATTGAAATGAATCTTTAAAGTGAGAAAAATGAGAAAAATGAGAATTAGTGTGTAGCCAAACAAGGCTTAGTGCAGGATTTTGATTAAAAACCAACATCTGCCTGAGAGGCATTTTCGCAGAAAAAGAAGGGGAGAGAAAGTGCTAGGTCTTTTTTGGTTGTGAGAGAGGGAGGAAGATTAGTGGTCTTTGCTCCATGAAATCAAGGATTAAGGTGATCAAGAGGAAGAAGGAAGATTGGTGTTGAAGAATCAAAGATTTAAAGGTAAGGAATCAAACCCTAACTTTCCTTAATGTTGTGTTTGGGTTTAGAAAGAACCCTAAGTTGGTATAAAAATGATGTTGATTGTTTATTTTAGTTTTGGGGGTTGCTCTGAGTTGTTATATGGTTGTTTGGATTTGTGTTGAGGAATTTTTATGTAAAGGAAATGTTGGGTTTTTAGAGATGTCACAAATTCATGTTTTGTTTTCAGCTATAACTCGTCATCACTCATCCAAATCGAGTTATTCAAATTTCGTAAACTAGACTTATAGGAGAACAAATCTTCCCGAATAAATGTATTCAAATTTAGATCCTAGCCACCTAGAAATTGGCCAAAGAGGCTATGTTTTCTGCCACCTGCTCCGGGCTTATTACGCTTTTGGTTTTTCGTATCGCTTTTGGTATTTAGGCAACAAGTTGAGTTTCACCCATCCAAATTGAGTGATTTAAATTTTTGGGTAAACCCGACTTCTAGGAGAACAAATTTTCCTGAAATAAGTGTATCCAAATTTAGACCCCATTAGACCAAGAAATTCGTCTAAAGGGAGCCTTGTTTTTATGCAAATTCTGGTTCTATGTTGAAAATATAATAGTCCCGGATGTTTAGAACACATATGGAGTTTCTATGTTCGAATCGATGATTCCAATTTCCGAATAAAATTGTATTTACAGAGAACAAATTCCGACTTGAAGGAAGCTGAGTAAAATATGACTCATTTGTTCCAGAAAAGTTTTATTAAGTGAAGGTGTAAGTTGCAGAAAGCAAACCCTAACTAGAAACCCAAATAAGCCAACCGATGATTGTTAATGTATCGAATAGGGGGCTTCATGAAGAGGAAAGCCCGAATTGATCGAGATTCGAGGATCGATTCAAGTGCAACAAGCTTTTTTGGGTTTGTTCTTCACTCCCCTTTGTTTCCATTTCTGAGTTTGTTCTCCATTCAATATCTTCTTATTTCAAGTTTTACGATCATCGTTCTATTATTATTGAAATGATTTTCAATAAACTATATCAAGTGTTTTAATTGGATTCGAGGTAAATTAATCAGGAAATGATTTATAAGGAAAAATTGCATGAGTATTGAAAAAGGAATTATTTATATATAGATGTATATACTATATTGTATTTTGCTACGAATGATTTGAACGCCCTTAATAGAATGTTAACCGTTAAATTCGAGTTAAAAATATATTGGTATACCAATAAGGGTCAAATTAGCAATACTGCGAACGAATGTAATGATGTGTCACTGATCCGCAGGCCCGCAATGACAACATCAGAGTGTTCACGAATTGATTTTTTAATAACTACAAGAGCTTCCAATGGACTGCATTTTATGTTATAAAACAAAAATGTTTTTATACCGGCCAGAAATGCTGGGACCGCAGGTTGGTGACTGGCATTATCCAACGCACCAAAACATTTAAGTAAATTCGTTTAAGGGCAAAATGATAAGAATATTTGTGAAATGCATGATTTGTATTTTGAATGATTTTTTTCATATGAAAGTGCCTATTTGGAATGATCAATGAACTGTAAATGAATGTACATGAAATGAATATTAGTATTGAATTTGCATTGATCATTCAAAAAGATTCAAAAACATGGTTTAGAAAAATTTCATGATTTGACTTAAACTGAAATAGAAGAGAGTACTATATAGAACCACTAAGCATGAAAATGCTTTGCGCGTTGCTTTTTATCATCACGTAGGTACCAAGTGAACATGTACGGAGACGTAGATTGACGTGGATCAGAGTCATCGTCAAAGTTACACGGAGGATAAGTAAAGCTTCGTCACATGCATACATGAAATTATTCGACTCATTTCAGATAAAACACTATTATGAAAATCGGTTCCGATTATGTTTTGTAAATATTTGGATATTGAAAACGACTAATAATGCTGCATTGTATAAATGTGGGAAATTGACCAAATGGACATGAAATGCCACATCGAATGAAAAAAAGAGTTTTGGGATCAAATGATGGGCCCACTTTATGTTAAAGTGGTATTTACATATATATTTTTTCAATGAGTATTTGAAATGTGTTTAGATAAGTAATGGTATTTGGATTATCTAAATGAGTCTAAGAAAAAAGAGACCAAAGGCCCCTTTGCTCCGAAGTTAGCCTTCTGTAGGGTCGTACGGCAAGACGGCCATCACAAACCAATGATGCTTCACATGTTGCTAACTTATTTTTGTGGGAGAAGTATTATTAAATTGCATGGTTTTCCTTCCACCATTGTATCTAATATGTGAAATTTGTTAGCTATTTTTGAAAACTTTGGAAATTGTTCGCACTACTTTGAAATTTTCATATGCTTTTCATCCTCAAACTAACGGTCAACGCAGGTTAAGCATTTAATTTGGTGATATCAGGTTCGTCAGGGTAAAACAAGCCTGGGATTTAATTTTGTCAACAACTGAGTTTTCTTATAACAATTCGGTTAACCGTTCAACTGGTAAAAGTCCTTTTCAAATTGTTAATGCCTACTCACCCAACACACCCATTGATGTTGTTCCTTTACCAACTCACATGCGTGTGTCTAAACCTATAGAAAACTTTGCAAAACGCATCCATGATTTACATGCTAAGATTAGGCGAAATATTTCTATAAGTAATGAAGAGTATAAACTGGCTACTAATATGCATCGTAGATCTAAGGAATTTAATGTTAGTGAATATGTCATGGTTCGCATTCGTCCTGAAAGAATTCCAAAAATGTTTTCAAAACTTTATGCAAGAGCCATGGGCCCTTATTTTATCACTCGTAAACTGGGATCTAATACATATCTTCTTGATTTGCCTAATGGATGCATTGATATTAGCCCCTGCTTTCAATAAGCCGAGGATTTGCTATCTTACCAAGGCGCTACCTCTACTTTTCCTTTTAGTGTGTTTACAAGTGATGTGCCTTCATTACAATATTCTAAGTAGATGGTGGATATTATCCTTTGATGATGAGTTCTCGAATTTCTGTGAGATGGGTGGTTTTGGCTGCTTCCTCGTTAAATGACATGATCGTTCTGATTCTGATACTACTTGATACATGAGGATGATCTGTTACCATATACAATTTTAAGAGTTTACGCGATTTGGGACTCTATTATTACCTGTATATATTATCTTACCATGTATAGATGCTAAATATTAGGAATATGTTAGTTACCATGTATAGATGCTAAAGACTAGGAATCTACCATGTATAGATGCTAAAGATTAGGAATATGTTAGTTACCATGTATAGATGCTAAAGACTAGATAATTTGAGAGACCATATGTATGGCAGATTAATGGAATCAAGGGGGAACTTTTCCAAAAAATCTCTCTTCATATTTTTATGTTATCTAGTATTTTGACATGGTATCAGAGCCCAGGTTCTTGATTTTTGCTCTGTTTGAATAATTTTTTCTCTTGCCTTTGTGGGTTTTTCCTCGTTTCTACGCACTGGTTCCACATCTGTGAACCCGACGTGAATTTCTATATATGTTTCTCTTGTTCCCTCAGTCATGGGTGTCTTGTCGCTTTTATTTCCAAAGGCCTTTTTCTATTGCGGCTTTCGACAATTTATAATTTTCTGATTCTCGTTTATGTCTTTTTCTAATTTTCGATGCAATATATTGTTTTTCGTGGGTGTTTGTTTGTGTGTTTTTTCACTATGCAAGTCGTAATTCTCAGGGAATATTCTTTGTCTCTCGTCCATCATGTCACTCTGATAAGTTGGAATCCTGGCCCCTATTCTGCGATCGGTAAAATTATTCATTGGGAGAGAGTTCCAATTTAAATTATTTGTCAAAGGAAAAGAATCAGGGGGTCATATTAATGGGGAGTGTTCCTACACCTCAAGGTGTCGAGGCTTGTCTAAGTGGGGAAATTCATGATGCTCCTGCTATGACTAGCTCCTTAGCTCTACGGGAAGTCTCACCTTGTTCTCACTCCAGGCCTTATAAAAACCGTTGTCGCTAGATTCATCTTAACACTCGCTTACAATCAAGCACATAACTCAAGTAAACGATTTCATTCGGGAGTATGAGATGGCTAATTTCGCTTATAAGGCAAAAATATTTTTATCGAGTAATATTTTTTGGTTTTCAAACCTTTCGGGGCTTTACTTACTTTGGCTATCGCTTAAAAGTCGCTAAAGTTCCCACTACAACTCTCTCTGTTGTCCGAGAAGTGCATGCCACCAACAATTGAGATCAATTCATGAAGCTACGAATCTAAACTTGAAATCGGGTGACGTCTAACTGATGAACCATCATCCTGTCCCATCTCTAGATGCTTGTTTGAGTGAACTTCTTCGTGAGGAGCAACGTATCGTTACTCAGGCTGCCATGGAACATCAGGCTACTGTTAGTGCACTCGCTTCGTGGCTACAAAGACAAGGGAGACATACGGTAGAGACAAGCTGCGGTTGTTCCAAGGCTTTAGTTGTAAAGCTTTTGGCCATATTGCTCGGGATTCTCCTAAGAAGTTCTATAACTACTACAAGAAATAGGGTCATGTCATCTCTGATTGTCCCATTCGCCCTAAAAGGAAGCAGGGTACTACTTATCATGCCTCCACTGCTATTCTAGTTCAGATCACTCGTCACTGACACCTCTTCCTACTCCTACAAATGAGCAAACCCACCACACTCACTCCGAAAATGGTACAACGTATGATCCTTTCGCATGCATCGCTGGGCTCTCAAGTAATCATAAAGTTTCTTCTAAGCCATGGTATTTTGACTTCGGAACCTTTAACCATATGACTAATACTGTTGTTCCTCTTTCCAATATCATAAATTATGATGAAAATCTGAAAATTAACACTGCTAATGGTAGCTATCTGCCAATCAGTGTTGTTGGTGATCTTTCCTCTTCCTTAACTGATGTTTTTGTGTCTCCTGACCTCTCCAAAAATCTTATTTTTGTTGGTAAATTGGTTGATAACAATTGTACGTCTCATTTCTCCCACCATTGTGGTTGCAGCAGGATCAAGTGTCGTAAGGTGATGACCGCGAAGGCTTCTGAAGTGGGATCACTTTCCTCTTCATGTTTCTCCTTCCACTTTTTATTCCTAGTTTTCCTTTTTACTTTCATTTGCATGTAATGTTGTTGGTTCCGCAATAAGATGTGGCATGACTCAGCCACGAAACTCATGTACTTCGCACTTTGTTTAATTCTCGATTATCGGGAAATAAAGCATGTCTCTTCTATCGATCTTCTTTGATCACACATCATGCAACTCTCGCAAAGTGAAAAGTTCTACCTTTCTCATCATGCATCTCGTGCCTCACAATGTTTCAGCTTATTCATAGTGATGCTCAGGGATCAGACCCGTTGTTTCTCATGCGCATTACAAGTACTTTGTTACTTGTTGGATGACTTTAGTCGCTTTCTCGGGTTTACTCTCCGGGGCTGCGGTGAAAGTTTTTTCGCTTTTTACACTTTCAAGACTCCGTGAGACTCACTCTACCAAAGATCAAGGTCTGCGCTTTGACTGAGCGGCGAATACATGTCTAATGAGTTTCAGTTCTATTCAAAGCAAGGATCATCTCTCGTCGTTTCTTGTCCTTCGACACCACAACAAAATCTGTTGCTGGAAGGAAAATCGCCACCTTCTTAATGTCGTGTAAGAACTCTTTACTTGAATCATCTATTCCTCCTCGTTCAAAGGTTTTCTTTCTATCGTAGTTCATTTGATCAATCGCTACTTTCCTATGACAAATCATGCTTCTCCTTTCTCTAAGTCAGTTTGGTCATTCTTTATATTCTCGACCATATTACTTTGCCGTGCTTTTTTTGTGCATCTCTCCTCATGAACGCATATGCTAAAACTTACCGCTATAGTCTATTAAGTGTGTTTTTCTGGTTATGATATCCTCACAGTGTTATGTTTGTTACGATCCCCAGTTTTCGTATGGCGTGGTTTCGAATGTGATCTTCTTTTGAAATCAATATTTCTTTCCATCTCATGTTCAATCGTCATCCGCATCCTATTCTCGTCGCCATTTTTCCGAATCTCCACCAATTGTGGAATGGTTCAAACCGGGTTTTATGTATGAGAGACGTAGTCGACACGAGTCTGTTCCACTCTTCAGGCCTTTCCGATCTCGACTTGGCGCCATCTCGCCTCCCGTCTTCTACCCCACTCTTCGGCGGCCTACTCAGCCCTTCGACCCCCTAATTGGTATGGTTTCTTCTCTCCCATCTCTTGTCGCTACTTTGTTCACTATTTCCATTCCCTCTGCTACAAATAGGCCATGGAACATAAGGTTATAAATTGCAATGCAAGTGTAACTTCAAGCACTTGAGGAGAATCACACTTGGGATATTGCTCCTGTCCTCCTACAACAACTTATTAGAGTAAATGGTTTTTTCATAAAACTCGCTCCTATGGCTCTTTGACTCCGCATAAAGCTTGCCTTGTACTGGTAATAAGCATGAATATGGGTTGATTATGAGGAGACATTTTCTCCTGCTGGGCAAATGACCATGGTTCAACCATCTTAGTTATTGTCGCCACGGTCATGGCGACTACATCACCGATGTGAAGAACGCCTTTCTTCATGGTGATCTCCGCAGGAGATTTAGCATGAAGCCTGGCTTCGGTAAGGACTACTTCTCCTCAGATGCTCAGAAGCCTGCCGCTCTTCAGATGGCTCAAGCAACCGCTCCGCTGTTTGAGAAGTTTCAAGACACTTCTTTCCTTCAGCTTTTGTATGCACAAAGTCACACTAGAGATTATTATCTTCTTCCTTCATACATCTACGCCGGTATAGTTATTCTTCGTTTATGTGGATGTTATTATCATTATCAGACCGATCGCGGTTTGATTATTAAGTTTCAATAGATGTTGCATGCAACTTTCCATATGAAAGATCTTGGCGCCTCACATGCTTCTAGATCGGGAAGTTCATTATTATCCATGGTCTTTCGTGAACCAAAGAGGTATTCAAGATCTTAATAATTTCAAGGTTCGAGGACACTTCTTTGTTGATACTTCTACGGAGTGTAAATGTCAAATACGTGAAAGATGAAGGGACCTCTCGATGAACCTACTTCTATCGACGCCGTTTATCTGATCATTTAGTTCACTACTCACCCGATATTCTATGTCGTTTCATCAAAGTCGCCTAATTTATGTCTTCTCCCCTCGATCTCCATTCACATAGTCAAGGGTATCATTCGCATCTTCGAGATCACCTACTCGTGGGTTGTTTTTTCCTACCGACATCTCTCTTCAACCTGTTGCCTATAGTGATGCCGATTGGCCGGTGTCCGTGACATCGCATCTACTACAAGTTGGTGTATAAGCTTTGTGTGATGCATTAATTTCGAGATGTAAGAAACAAGATCGTATTTCTAAACTTCATCGAGGCCGAGTATCGTGCATGCCCACGCTTGTTTTGAAATCAGGAGTGAAGGCGGGTCTCCTGAGGAGCCTGCTCTAAGACTACTTTACTCCTTTCAAGGCCGATAACACTAGTGTTATCTCGGATTGCCACCAATCCCGCTTTCCATGAACACACTAAGCACATCAAGCCGGATGTCATTCTATTCAGACACTCAAAAGCTCCGTGATATCTCTTCCTCATATCTCTTCGATTCCAAGTGGCCGATGTCTTCACTCAAAGCCTAACTCGACAAATGACATTAATTTTGTCGCAAATTGTCGCCGACCGATCATCAGCATCAATTTGAGGGGATGTTACCATATACAATTTTTAAGGGAGTTTATGCAATTAGACTCTATTATTAGTTGTATATATTATCTTACTCATGTATAGATGCTAAATAGTTACTATGTATGGGATGTTAAATGCATTTGTGGAATTCTACTTATATGATGCTTAAAGATTAGGAATATGTTAGTTATCATGTATAGATGGTAAAGACTAGATAATTTGGGAGACTATATGTATGGCAGACTGATGGAATCAAGGGGGAACTTTTCCAAAAAATCTCTCTTCGTATTTTTCTGTTATCTAGTATTTGACATGATCTTCGTCATTTGGATCCTTCGTTGTTGGATTGCTACCTTTCCTCTTTCTCTTCGGAGTCGAGTTCTTATCAACCCTAAGGGAATTAAGTGGGCATGGAGAGGTGCCCACATTTAGGCCTATACGAGATAGGAAGCCCAAGTCTAATGATGATTTTCATTATTATTAATTATTTATTTAATTGTACTTTTTGGATTTGTCTCGTTAGTTTCTATCGTGCCAATAAACACCTATGTTATTGTTTTCTTTGGGAGACGGATATATTGAAAACTCAGAACTTCGCTCGTTTATTTTGTTTACTTTCTTTTAATTTATTATTCTTTGTAGCCGAGTTGCCATCAATAATAATTATTTAATGAAGATAATCTTATATTAATGACACTTATTTAAATCAGCTATTGAATTATTTTATTTGTTAAAGAAATAGAATATAATTATAATTGGTGTGTATATATATATATATATATTATAAAAAATGATCATAAATTAACATTTATTTATTTTTATATTTATCCTTTTAATTTTTTAAGATTTAATAATTTATTTTAAGATAATAAAAACATAATCTTTTTTAAAATTTAAAATAAAATAAAATAAATGTGTTAAAATAAATTATTAATAGAACTTTTAATAATTAATGTTAATTACTTAAATAAATAGTAATTTTTTTAAAAGGAAAATAAATAGTAATTTAGTTACCCTGTATGTAGTCAAATTTTTTAGAAATTAAATCTATAATTAGTATTCTTTATTTATATGTACAATTTTTACCACTTAAAAAAAAATATAAACATATTAAAAGACTTTAAGATATATTAAAAAATATTTATCTTCATGATATATACCTACCTTAATAACATTAAAAAATATGTATTCTTATTTATTTTATCAATTTTTGAAGTATTTAAAAATTTTCATATTCACTATAAAATTGGATGTTGTATTTTAAATTTAAATATTTAAAGATTAGCTTATCGACGCAAGAATCAGAAAAGGAGAAAAAATTCTCTTTCCCCATTTGGTTTCCCCCCTTTTTCATTTTCTCCTTTCCCTCTGATTTCTCCTTTCCTTCTCACGATCTGCTTTGTCGACAACAATTTTGTCTACACTCCGCTGCCTAGACAAGACTCAAACTACAAGTTTATTTCATTTTTCTTCCTTTGCCTTTTCTTTGATTTTGGGAACCCTAGGAGTCTGTGTTGATTTCAGCGTAAGAGAATAAAACTCTTGTATAATTTCAATTTTGTCTCCTTTTGATTCAAATGATATTTTATTATGCTTGTAAATATGCGTCTAAATCATCTAATTAGTGTTGTTGATTTCATGAGTAAACCTATAAACTTGTCTAGAATTATTTACCCTTCCTGTTGGTGTGGACTACAAACAAATGATTCTGGCTTTGTGGACTCAACATTGGTGTTTGTGTTTAAGGATGGAACCACAAGAGAATTCTAGAAAGGACATGGGGCCGGGAGCCTGTTCGTGGATCATGCCACATTTTAGCAAATCTCTGGTGGGGTTTAGGTTCTGCATATGCACAGACAAGTTAAAGGAAGAAATAAATTGCATTGTAGGTGATGTACAAAGGCATAAGTTGCATCGTTGTTCTGTAATTTTTAGCAAAATAGACGAAATTGTACTGTGACACTCCATTTCCGGGTCAGATTGACAACTGTCAACACAAGTCTTTCGTGGATGTCGGGTGGCAGGCCACCCTCCCTGAGGTGAGCGAGTCTCCTTTGTGCGGGAGCTCTGCCGGGGCCCGCCCTTGTCTAACGTTACAAATGACCACACCGGGTCCGTGCTAGTAAAAATGGTGCACTTGGGTATGCATCAATACTCCCGAAATATATCTCAACTATATAACAATAGTTGAGAGTTATTACATTACTCTTAACCAAAACATATCAAAATTCAGAAGTTTTAATACATGTTATACAAAATGAATACCAAAACCCTGATATGTATTTCTTCATGGCGGCCTCTAGTGGCGCATCCTCCTATACCTCTGTACCTTAAATAATGATCCCTCGACAGGGGTGAGCAATGCCCAGTAGTGATAATTTCCTACATGGGTTACTCCCCACCTAAGTGCACATGTCATGACAACCAATCACACTCAAGCAAATACATGATCCTACTTGAATGTTTACATGGCCAATCCCATGTCTCGAGTCTTCACCGACTCCCTCATACATGCCTAAGCCAAATGCGAGTAAAAATATAGTTTTCAAAACAAAAGCTTTTTGTTCTTGAAAACACACTACCGAGTTTCGGTAAATATATTGGACTACCCTCCGAGGCGAATTGCTAGATAATTTTTTCGAACAGTCATGGGTCCGCCTCTGAGATGAACTATTGGACCACTCTCCGAGGTAATTCTTCGAAAAATCTTCTTTGAAATTCCTTTCACAACCGTTTTCACTTTTCTTTCATTTTCTTTCATGTCATGCACTCACACCTACCATCTAAGCAGTTGCCTCGGTGCATATAAGTGCACATTATGCCATTTCAGACAATTCATGCTAATATATTTTACATGCATATATTAACATAATTAACTCACATAAATCATGTTATTCAATTTACAGCAATAACACCAAAATTAGCTCACATGGGCTAATTAACCAATCAAGCAATTCATTTTGAATCACCTAAACCACACAAAATCACACAAAAAATTACATGAACAATGAAACCACAAGTACCGTAGCTGTTCGCCGCCTGATAGGGGATTTCTCCACTCAGTTCAAAGATTTTGAGATCGAAAACACGACCATTCAGGCCTCTACAAATCCCCATCCATAAAAATGGCTCTTAGCCAAAGAATAAACCAAGTAGGAAAAGATCCCTACCTCTTGGAGTTGTTGGAACTCCCGCAAAAATGTCAGTCCGCCATAGCGTGGAAACTGCCGGCGTAGATCAACTTTTCTTTTTGCTCCGTCGAGAACCGACAGTCTGAACGACGTTTTTGTCTAAAATCTAGAGAGAACTCTCACTTGTTTACATCATGGGTAGTGATTTAATATGTTAGCCAATTGAGCTAGTCGTGGAGGAAATATATTCAATACTGATTTGTTGTAGAAGGACCTTGTCTTGAAATGAAGTAAAGGTATATCTCTATATGCTTGGTACATGCAAGCGAGATTGTCACACAAAAATTATGGGAGTTTAGACAACGAGGTTATGCTTAATTAGGTGTATACATTGCAATATTCCGTTTCAATTAAAGATTTGATATTGTAACGTCCAGTCCCTAGAGGGTGTACGGTATGTGTAACCGTAGGGTCGCATATGTGCACCAAGGGCTTCTTTAATTATTTGAGTGCCATAGTAGTATTTTAGAAAGTTGTTTTTAAGGATGAAATTGTAAAGTTTTTAAAGAATTGTGGCACTTTTACAATTAAAGAAAGTGGAGGGGTGAAAGTACAAATTATGGAATTTCAAAAGGATAATAATAATAATAATAATAAATTGCTAGAATGGTTCAGGGAAACCTAGAAAATTCTTTAGATCTCTGATGACGAAACGGACTGTGCCGTTAAATTCATCTCGCAAAATCTAGTGACTTAGAAAAGTTTCGTCGAATTCTGAGATAGTCGAAATATTTTACGAATTTCTGGGTGATGAGTCGCTAGTGACTTCAGGGACGAGATTTTTACGAAAATCTCGGAAGTCAGAAAATGGCTTGAGTTAAAGTTCATTTAAAATAATTGAACTGAAAAGAAATAAAATTTTTCGGGGTAGAAACGGACCCGAATAAGAAAATATAAGTCATATATCAAAATAATAATAAGGAAAGGAAAATAATAATAATAAAAAAAAAAAAAAACATAAAAGTCATAAAGGGGGACAGACAGGCAGTGGGAACGAGAATGGAGAGAATGAGGGCATGAGGAGAGAGAAAATTTAGAGAGAGAAAATTTTCTCTCAGATCTATGAAAATCGGATCGTAAATTTTCGTCGGAGCAGAAGGTAAAGTTGATCATGCGTGAGGCTACGCGTAGTGCAGCTTAAGCGTTCGTTAAACTCAAAGAGGTAGAGAATTTTCTTGTATTATTTGAGCCTAAAAATTGTGTAATGAAAGCTTAGGATTTTCTTAGGCGTGAGGAGGCCGTAGAATTTTAGTCCCAAAATTTTTGGTGAGTTTAGAATTTTAAGGACTCTTTTCGAGCAGTTCGAGTGAAGATTTCGGAATTTGTTTTGGGCCGATTCAAGTTGAAACCCTAGAATTTGTATTTAGACGGAGTCGGGAGACGAATTTTTCGAAATGTTTTTCGGGTGTTTTTAGACTCTATGGAAGCCAGTGAGTCCTAGAATGCAGTCATATGCACATGAATGGCATTTAGGACCCACATATTTTCTGGCTAATTGTAGCACAAAGTGTGCAAATTGCTTGGTTGTGCTGATGGGTGTAGTCTAATACATCGAATGTGTAGGGTAATAGCGGAGGCGGGAGAAATTGTGAAGTCGTGCTCAATTGTTGTAATTGGAAAGGTGAGTGTTCTAAACTCTATTTGTAAATACTAGTGTATTGTTTATAAATCGTTTTACACTGTTATGTTATGGTTTTAAAGTATTAAACCATATTTCAAGCAAGTAATGGTTTTAAAGTATTAAACCATATTTCAAGCAAGCAATGGTTTGATTGTAAACCATATTTGAAAAACAAGCAAGCAATGGTTTTTATTTTAAACCAAATTTGAAAAGAAAGCAAGCAATGGTTTGATTGTAAACCATATTTGAAAAGCAAGCAAGCAATGGTTTTGATTTGTAAAACCATATTTCAAAAATCAAGCAAGCAAGTAAGCAAGCAAGCAAAAATTATGTTTCATAAAAGCAGCCTTGCGTTAGCTATTATATGGTGGCCCGTAGACCCGAGTCCCTTCCGCTGACACGATCGAAGCCCAAGCTCCCTTGTTCATTTACAGGAAAAGGTGATGTGGACCCAGGTCCTTCCACCGGCACGGTCGAAGCCCAGGCTCCCGTGTTCATTTACCGGAAAAGGTGATGTGGACCCAGGTCCTTCCACCGGCACGGTCGAAGCCCAGGATCCCATGTTCATTTATAGGAAAAGGTGATGTGGACGTAGGTCCTTCCATTGGCACGGTCGAAGCCCAGGCTCCCGTGTTCACTTGAGTACAATAAGCAAGAAAGGCCTCCAGTGGTTGATCATAATTTATAAGCTTTTTTCACACAGTTTTAAAAATCAACCAACGGTAAATGCACTAAACATACGATAGAAGGATTTTATGGAAACTATTAAATCAAGCATATTATGAAAAGTTTTTGTAAAAACTTTAAAAACCAACAACTTTATATGATGAAAAGTTTTAGAAACTTTTATAGCAAGCAAGCAGTTTCTGAAATGTTTTAGAAACTTTGAAAGCAAAGCAAGCAAACATATTATGAAAAGTTTTTATGAAACTTTTAAAGCAAAGCAAACAAGCATATGATGAAAAATTTTAGAAACTTTTATAGCAAGCAAGCAAGGATTCTGGAAAATGTTTTGCAAAGGATAGGTTTACAGTTTTGAGACATTTTCAGAAAAAGCAAGAATTTTATAAAGCATACACTCACTGAGCTCTTTTAGCTCATTATTTTCCTGTTTTAAAAACTATTTTTTCTGAAGTACGAGGGCACGTCGGCCATTTGGAACATATTAGGATTCTCGGCTTCTAGTATAAGTCTTGTATTAATAGCTTTGTTAAGAAAATGCTTGGAACTTGTATAGTTGTGTATATGTTTTGTACATAGTTTTGGTTTATGAGAAATGTGATGAGCTTGAGGCTCTTTTGAAGAAGTGTTGTTAGTTGCCGTGTTTTAAAATGTAAAATGTATATCTGAGGTTTTGGGATATGTCACTGTATGCAGTTGTTATCTTTGCCGAAATTTTGTTAAATCCTGCCAGTTTAGAAAGAAAGAAATTTTATACGGGTTTTATTGGCAGCGTGGGCAACCAGAGATCTACAGTCGTTGGAAGTATGACTGGGAGTTTTGCGTGGGGTGGCCCGGCACGCCACACAACTAGTAGGGGTGGGGTGTGTGATATCATGTATGATTACATGATTTAATTAGGTGAGGTTTATTACATCTAGAGCGTTTATATGGCACCATTACCCGCATTCTAAGTGCTAGTAATTGCGGTGTGATGATCTTTAGTGGGTTACCAATTCTCAATTTAAAGTAAGTTTTTGTACGTGGAAAGTCAAATAAATAAACCAATTCCTCGTTGGCCCCATACCCACATGTGGAAAGTCAAATAAATCAAATAAAGTCATATTGAAAATTTTAAATAAACAAATGAGTTTAAAATGATCAAATGTTCAAATTACAGAAAGAGATTTCATAACCATGAACTCTTGTTAGACCAAGCTATACAATGTCAAAAGACCAATTCTCCTAAAGCCTCACAACTCTCCTAAAAGCATGACCATCCCTAAGTGCTATATATAGGTGTTGGTTCCTCTGATAGCAGATGATGCTCATGCTGCGCGTAGTATCAATGATGCTAGTGATGAGGTAGATATGGTGATCTTATGTTGACTAATACAAGAGTACACTATATAGACTTCACGATGATGTTTTTTTTTTGGTGGAAGTTTCAAGACTTTCTAATGAAAAAAGTTATGGAAATGATTATATCATCCACATAGAGTGTCATCCCCAATTACATCTTATTTTATAACCCGAGTAAGATGTTTTATGATTCTTTACATCTCTTTTACACTCTTGTCATAAAGTGGTGCTATTAACTTAAAATGATTATTGTTAACTTGTTAGGTAGTATTCAACTAGGCACTTGTATAGGAAATTGATTGATGTACAACATGTTGAATGATATGCCTTTGTCAATCTAACATTAATTTCAAAATCCGAAATGAGGAAACAAATAGGTCAGGATGACACACCCCACGCTTCATCGTGGCGGGCGTGCGACCCTCCACTATAGAAATCCTAAGCGCAGATTACCTCTAACGATAGAAACTCATAATGAATGAAGTAGTATTGCTTGCTAAAACACTCACCTTAAAAATTTTTCTTTTATTTTCAACAGGATTTGGTAAAATCTTAGCGGTAGGAAAAACTTGACATGGCGGCTGCATCTTAGTCTAATGCCAAATCCGTATACATCAATTTACACTATATCCAATTATGACAACTAACATACCAACACATTCTCACAACTACTCTATGTACATACATATGTTCCATTATACAAGATTCAAAGTATATTCTTACAAAATATTCTTAATTTACAGCACTTGTACAATGTCAGGACAATTCCTATTGTGCTCCAGCGTCTTGCGTACCTGTACCTGGAAAATAGTTTTAAAATACGAAAATAATGAGCTAAACGAGCTCAGTGAGTGTATCTTTTGCAAGGTTTTCCTTTTAGGAAACCTCAGCGTAAAACTTTTCTTTTCTGATATTTTCATAAGCTTTACTTTGCTTTGCTTGCTTGAAAGTTTCTAAAACTTTTCCTTGCTTACTTGCTTTTATACTTGCTTTTAAAAGTATATAAAACTTTAATACTCGCTTGCTTGTTTGCTTTTCTTTAAAGCGTATAAAACTCTTATTGCTTGCTTGCTTAGAAGTTTATAAAACTTCTCAATTTCTCTTGCTTGCTTTATCTTGCTTGAAAAGTCTTTTTAAAACCTTTCCTGAGCAACTAACAATAGTTTCTCAAAACTTTTTATAAATCAGGAGCCTTAGCTCGGCCATTATCTTGAAAATAAAACGAGACACATGCTTTCGGCCAGTTTGCTTGAAAATCCACGGGAGCTTGAAACAGCCGTCGTTTGAAATCTAAGCGGGAGCACAGGCTTGGCCAGTTTTGCTTTAAACTCTACAGGCCTGGGCGGGCCGGGAACCAATGATTGATTTTTCAAAACTGTATATCATGCTCATAAAGCATCAACCACTGGAGACCTATTTTTGCTTATTGTACCCTAGTGAACGGGGAACACGTGCTCAGCCCAGGTAATGGGTGGAAGGACCTTTGTCGCGTCACTTTTAAATTAAATATGGTGGAGATGACCTCATTATTCGCCATCACCGTAATTTAGTTTAGAGCTTCGTATTAACCTTATATACTCACATGCGTGCGACGGTCTCCTTTAAATGCCATGATGTATGTCCTAAGTTTGCCGACGGAGCCAAAAACTAAAATGCATGTATGAGACCCTAACACCCTTAGATGCGTCTGGAATATACCTCAGCCGGTTTGCTTGCTTAGAAGCCCAGGGAAGGCTGTTTTAACGAAATATTCTTTGCTTGCTTGCTCTTTGAAAAATGGTTTTACAATTTAAAACCATTTGTTTGCTTGCTTGAAAAATGGTTTAATTATTCAAAACCATTTGTACTTGCTTTAGCGAAGAATAGTTTAATTATTCAAAACCATTTGCTTACTTGCTTGGAAAATAGTTTACAATTAGCTCATTGCTTACCTTTCTTAGAAAATGGTTTAATTATTCAAACAATTTACTTACTTGCTTATTTTCAAATGGTTTAACTCAAAACCATTAGCTTTACTTTCTAATTCTTTGCTTGCTTGAAAGTAGTTTGCAATCAAAACCATATAGATACCCGAGTGTAAAACGATTTATAATAATAATAATAATACACTAGTATTTGGAAAATGAGTTTAGAACCTCCTCTTTGCTTGTAACTTGAAACCATGATTGACACTTTTCCCCGCCTTCTTTTAACTCACACTCCAGCGAATCTGACGACAAAATTAATCGCCTATGTAATCGCATAACAACACTCCTTATACTTAGTCCTATCTCTTTGTACTCTTTAAAAGTTGGGTCTTGGGGGTTATTCGACTATGTCCTTGATTGAACAGAAACTCAAGTTACGTCCAGTCAACTTTGGACTACTCTATGTCCAAAGCTGGAACCAGAATTTGGCTTGTACATAGCCCCACTTTGAGTGAATTTTTAGGCCACTTAGGATCAGAATTTGACGATTCCTATTTCTTTAGGTTTGGTTCTTCTTGAAGTCTAGTTTAAGTAGCCACTTGAATCACTCAAATCGGATAAGAAATGAGCAAGTTATGGCTAAAATAAGAAAATTCGGTCGAAGAAATAGATCAGGTGTACCTGGTGACACCTAACATGTACCCAGACATCTCAGCCTCAAAGTGGGTGTAATTTCCCAGACATCTCGTATATGTACCGGTACACTTTGTACATGTACCTAAGACACCTCCGAAATTTGCCCAGATTTGCTTCTTTTTGCCACTTTTGCTACCAATTAACATCATACAACTTCTATAATTCATATACCTCAAGAATTTACATGGAATTCATCTAAACATAACTCCACAACACTTGAATTGGTGCTATGGAACCTCAAACCTCAAAACCCTAGGTGAAAAATCCAAGAACTCAACCTAGGTCCACCAATTCTTTTTAAAACCACATAATTTTGATGATTCCATGCTTACTTTACACCAATTGGGGTTTTACTCTCACAACCCCAACAATTCAAAGGTTTGTGTGATCTTTACACAAAACGTAGACCAAAGGAGCATCTAATCTCCATACCAAAGTCCTAGGAATCCAATACACTTGATTCTAAGACAACAACATACCTGATTGGCTTCTCCTCCTTCTTCTCCTCTTCTTCCCTTTTCTCCCTGCTCTCACTGCACGGCACCTTTGAATCAAATGAATTTTTATTTTGTTTCCATTTTTTTATATTTTCAACTTTTCTTACTCAATCGTAACTAGCCCCTCATCTCTTAATATTGCAATTTGCCACTTGTTTTATTTGTATTGTGGCCCATCTCTACACTTAATGATTTTCATATTCATAACTCTATTTGTTTAATGACATTCAGGACTTTATTCTCATACAAAATCCCGGGTTCCATAAATTATCATTTCCTACTTTAGTCTCCAAAATACTACAATGTGACACTTGGTACTCTTATACACCCCTATAGTATTTCATGTACGTATACACTCTCCGATCTAAGCAAAGGATTATTACAGATTGATTAAGAAATATAAGGCGTGCTGAATATATGTTTATTCCATACAATCCAAAGTAATATTTTATCTTAAATGTTAATATGATGTATATGAGTTAGTTTATGATGTATTAATTTTTGGGAGAATTCTTAACAAATTTAATTTTTTTTTCTTTAGTTTCCACTAGGTCTTAGTGGTACTTGAGATTAAGAGAATGATTGCATATTATCTTGATCCAATGACTTGTCAACCATGTAATGATTTGAAGGACATAGTTAACATGTAAGTGTGTATCTTTTCATAATTTAGTGCAATGCATAATGTCTAAATAACATCATTTATTTTTTGTATTGTAATTAGAATTAACTGTAAAATCCATGAAAAATTTAAATTTAAATTTTTCAGAAAAAAGGCAAAATGATAATTTGTTATAATAGTCCTGGAGGAAAAGCTGAGATTTTTTTAGATATTGGATGACAAAACGGATTGCACCGTTGGAATCGTCTCGAAATCTAGATCCCGCCGGTTTCGCCAAATTCGTAAACCGTCAATTTACTGCCAAAAATTGCGTAACCCGGGGTACAAGTGACCACGCGTGGCACCAGGTAGCACTTTACCGCCACGCAAGGTCGCTAGGGCCGCTAGGGTCAGCATGAAGGCTACCACAATGGGTCGCATGGGAGGCAAAGTATGGGGCTGCCAGGGGCAAAGACTCACCCTCCACCATCTAAAGAGAGTAAATAATAATAATAAAATATAATAATATATGAAGAGAAAGGGGAGAAAAATCAAACGGAAAAAGGTGGAAGAGGAGGTGCGTGGAAGTTCAGCAGTTAAGGAAAGTGGAAAGGAAGCCGAGAGAAAGGAAGGTTAAAGAAAGGAAAGAAAGAAATGAAGCGGAGAAGAAAAGAGAAAGGAAAAAAGGAAGAAAGGAAATGAGGAGGGGAACCAGAACCAACGTCGAGCGCGGAGCGTAACCTGATGCAAAGGACCTTAATCGTGGCATGAGAGGTAGGTTTCTCCTCTACTGTTATTTTACGCCTAGGGGCTACGTAATGTTTAACTGCCGCCCATTTCAGGGCTTAATTTAATATGTGTGTGTGGTTGCCGTTGTCAGGTATCGCCAAAGAATAGTTTTGACGGTTTTGGGACTGTCCGAGACCGAACACTGTGTTCGGACTAAGCAAATCCCGCGTAATGGCAAATCCGGGTGTGCTCCAAATTTTCAACACTTTTGCGAATTTTGATTCGTATGCTCGATTCCCTACAAAAACTCGCTGAGTCTGTAATCTTATAAGATGAAGTGCTTAGCCAAACCATGGGCTGAACATCTGTCAATACCGGGACAACAGGAATGGTCCTTTTGGTTTCCTAACTTTGTTTTCGAACTCCTGGCTTCATTCGAAAAATGCTTCGGGGCTGCATATGGCTTAAGTAGTGAATTGCCCTGTCAGTTTAAAGCGGGAGTAGCCTCTGCAGAGATGTATCTACTGGGCTTTGCTCACCCCGTCGTTGGACCACCCTTTCAGGTACACAAGAAGACGACGCTCCTTCGAGGCCGTGAGTACGAAGAATGCAGAGTTATGGCCTTGAGAAGTATTTTTGTAAAATATATTGTAACACCTAGTTTTTAATATATTTCGCATGTAAAAGTGTAAAGGAGTTTTACATCAAAATTCAGAATTATTATAAGAATTTCAGAGGCTTAAGAAAAATATACTTAAAGGTAACTATGAATATTTCCTCATGTTGACGAAGTCATTGCACCGAACCTCCTGGATTGGAGTGTCATAAAGATGGTATTCGAGCATATGGACCCCTGCCTCGGGGGCGCATAGCTCGGGTATCGCAGCTTAGGGTTAACGATTACCTAGGAGCTCGAGCGAGGTATCCACCAATATTTTCTCGATATTAAATGTGGCTCATTATAGCCGAAAGACGAGAGTTAGGTGGCATAAATACCTAGGATTGAAGGAATGGGTGTAGAACATGACATTGTGTGTGTATTGATTGCTTTTTGTTCTAATATGTTCCACGGGAGATGTATTGTGGTTGTGTGAATATATGCATGATAGAACGTGTATAGAAATTGAAGAAATCTAGGGTTAGCTAACGTAACCTTAGGGGTTCGAAAAACGAATAAGCATGATTTCATAGGAATGGTTATGTATTAGTGTTTGGACTTATGCACCACTAATGTGATAAATGAAAGGAGAGAATCTCAAATTGTTGGTCTTACTCAGAAGATGGCAAGCCTTAGGTGCGGACGAGGTCGTCCACTGAGTAGAGCGGCTCGAATCGTCGTTTGATCAACGTGCATTCAGGGAGGCAATGGCACTTCATTTACCACCATTACGTACTAGTGCAACCGCTGCCGTGAGATGCCGAGTGACCTCCGAGGTTTGGGAGCACTCATCCTCCTTCGCAAGAGGAAGGACCCGAATGTCACACCTCATTGGTTCCGGCAGGTACAGAGTGTTTTGGAGGCTCTGGAGATTACCTCCGATGTGACACGAATCCAACTAAAGATTCCTGCCAGAGGGCGAGTCCCAAGTACGATGACCGGTGAAATGTAAGACTCGAAAAATTCCAATTTTTCGAAAAACGGGCAAAATGGTCATTTCTTAAAACTAAAAATTTTTCTAGATCTCTGATGACAAAAATGGATTTCACCGCGCTGGAATCGTTTCTCATAAATCTAACTACCACGTCGATTCTTTGTCGAATTCCGAGACAAATTTTAATTTCACGCTGAGGCACGCAGTGCCGGGTGCCATAAAGCCGGATTTGAGAGAGACATATGATGTGACAAAGTTACTCTTACTACATGTATCCATGTGTAACACATATTGCATGAGTAGAGAGAGGAGGGAAATGAATGCACTAGATTGCGCTGGCGTCAAAAAATCATAGTGCGGACACATCGGGAATTTTCGGAATTGTTAATCTGGTGAATAAGAAAAACTTGAAATAGTTTGCCTCTCCATTTTGAGACAAACGCGTAAGGTCGGAGGTTGGTGCAAGAGGGTTGCCGATCCATTTTTGGGGAGAGAGAAGGAGTCATTCTTCTAGATTCGCATTGTTTCTGACAAATTTCTGGCTTCTCGACTAGCAAGAAGCAAAGTTGCTATACGCGGCGAGGGCTACGCCAGGCACCGATTCGTGGAGTTCCGACAACTCTGGGGAGGTAGGATCTTTTCCTACTTATGATATTCTTCGCTAAGAGCCATGTTTATGGTTGGGATATTCTGAGGCTTCTGATTTCTAACCGCAAATTCACCCTCTAAACCTTTGAATCGAGCGAGAAAATCCCACTTATGGTCGTGAACAAGGCTAACCGAGGGTTTCACCGTTCACGTGAATAGTTATGTGATTTTTGTGTGAATTTTTATGTGTTTAAGTGATTCAAAATGAATTGTTGCGGTTTTGTTAATTAGCCTATGTGAGCTAATTTTGGTGTTATTGATTGTGAATTCGTACACATGATTTATGTGGATTAATTATGCTAGTATATACATGTTTTATATTAGGCATGAGTCATTGATCGCATCATGCATTCCATATGCATCGGGCAACCTAGAATATTAGTGTGAGTGCATGACATGAAATTAAAAGAAAATTGAAAATGTTTGTGAAAGGAATTTCGACGAAGATTTTTCAAGAATCGCCTGAGAGTCTAACATGATCACTTTGATGAGGACCATGACTGCTTCAAAGCGCATTCAAAGAATTACTTCTGGGAGGGTAGTTCAATGTATTTACGAAATTCTAAGAGCGAAGCTCTTCGAGAACAAAAGCTTTTGTTTCGGAAAACCGGATATTTTACTCGTATCTCGACTTAGGCATATGAGGCGCCCGAGGACTCTGACATGGATCGGGCAGGCGTAGACATTCGAGCAGTTCATGTAATCGCTGATGTGATTGTTTGTCATGTCATGTGCACTTAGGTGGGGAGTAACCCATGTAGGAAATTATCACTACTGGCTTTCGCCACTCCCTGGCCGAGGATCACTATTTCAGGTACAGGGAGTGTGCACGAGGATGGTGCTCGCTAGAGACCGTGTTTTAGAAGAAAGCCAGATTGTGGCTTCGGTATTGATTTTGTATAACATGTATTAGAATTGTAAATTTTAATATGTGTTGAATTAAGAGTAATGTAAAAACTCTTGAACCATGTAATATATTTGGTTGGAATATATATTTTGTGGGTATTAATGCAGGGGCCCAAGTGGCCATTATTTTACTTCCTTGATGTGGACCCCCGTGTGGTCATTGTAAATCATTGGGATAGATTTTGTACTCGTGCGTAGCCTCCGTACAAAGGAGACTCCCGCCCCACTTTCATGAGTGGTGCTCAAGTTACCCGACACTACGAGCACTCCGCGCTGATCTGTTGTCAACTTAGACCCTGCCAAAGGCCACAAATTGCATCGAGCTAAGGTAAACGATTACCTGGGAGCTCTGCGGTGTAGAGCCTGGGTGTAAGACTCGAGAAATTCCACTTTGGAAAATTGCAAAATCGTAATTTTGCCACAAAATTGAAATTCTTAAGTAAAATTCAAAAAATTATTCTCCTCACATCCTGACGATTTAAACTGATTTCACCGTTGGAATCATCTCACTAAATCTAGCTAGCACGTAAAATTTTGTAGAATTCCGAGACAGTCGGAGTTGGCACATTTTTCGAGGCATCGCATTTCGGTGCCGTAGAACGATTTTCGATGCGACGAAAGTCACATATAACACGTACTCATGTGCCATAAGAGGCATGAGTAGAGAAATGATGAAAATGGACTGCCGAGATAGTGCCGAATGTCAAAACTGGGAAAAGAAGGGACATAATGGTCATTTTGGAGTTTGATTTAAATGATAATAAGACAAAAACACTAAACGTTGTTTGTCTTCTAACTAGAAAAAGGCAAAACTGAATCGAGAAAGTTATATTTCCAAAGAGTTCAAAACTGCTTCGTGGAGAGTGTACTCCGACTTCTCTAAGTTCCCAGAACCGACCGCGCCAGCCTTCTGACAAGAAGGAAAGCCGCTCTACGTGGAGAGGGCTTCAAGGCAAGACCTGGGATTTAGGAGTTTCCTCAAACTCCGAGAAGTGGGTATTCCTACTTGGGTTTTACACTTTATTTAAGTGCTTTTCAATGTTTCTGCTAGATTTGAGGCTTTGAATCCGGTTGTTGGACGGCCCCAAAACTCGGGACCTAATTGTCGAATTTATTGAATAAAAAAAGTCCAAATGTGACCGTGAGGGGCCAAGTTTCGGGGTGTTTTATTTCACAAATTATGTGATAAATCATGTATTGACGGAACGAGGCCTGAATGACCGTGAAAACCCGTTCATAAAGAACCGATCGACGTAGCTGACATTTTTCTCGGTAATAAGAATCGAGGGTTTCACTATTCTCGACAAGGTTCACAAAATAAATTTCATAATTAACGTTGCTGGCCGAAACATTCGTGCTCGAATCAAGCCGCTAGTTGGATCATTAGCCCATGTGAGCTAATTTCCCCGATACGATGAAATGCGAATTACATAACATGATCGGGTGATTGAATTTTTGTGAATATATGCATGTTTATATATTTACATGTGACATGCGATCGTAATGGAATTGGCACACATTCCACATAAGACGGGGAGCACCCTAGGACGTATAGAGTGAGTGCATGAGGTGAGTCTATAGAGAAAATGGTTCTGGAGGGTTGTCTAAAAATAATATACACTGAGGGTAGTCTACACTAAAAATATCAATCAGTCTGAGATCGCCAATTGATATACATCTAGGGTATAGTCCATAACACATCAATCGTCTGAGACTCGGGCCCAATTGATATATATCACTGAGGGCTGTCCACAAACAAATAAACATAATGTAATTCTCACAATGGTGCTTCAAAGAAAGGAGGAGCTCGATGACTCCTGCACGAGATGATCAGTTAGACATGCAAGTGTGGATCATGCACTTGCTTGAATGTGTGTTTATTTTTGAGCATTGCATTGCACTTTAGGTGGAGAGTAGCCCACTTTAGGTGATTCCATCGAGCATTAACTCACTCCCTGCCGAGGGATATTATTTTACAGTACAAAGGAGCTGCAAGGACTCCGCCGTCCCTAAGAGACAGAGAGGTTTGTAAGAAAGCCGGATTGTGGGTTTCGTTATGATGTATTACATGTATTAGAATTGTTTTAATTTTAATATATGTTGTATAAGAGTAAAATTTGAACTTCAACTATGGCTGATAGTTGATATATATATACATTGTTATGAGTATTTCGTTTATGAGCCTATGGCCGTTTTTTAATTATATCGTTATATCGGGACTGCTTGGGGATGTGTTTTATGTGTTTTATCTTTCTGGGTAGCTCCACAAAGGAGACTCGCTTCAATTTTTTGTGAAGAATGCCTGATCACCCGACATTCACGAGTATTCACATTGACGGCAGAATAACCCGACCCCTGCTCGTGGCATCACATCGGGTATTACGAATTACCCAGGGCTTCGAGGGACTCGGGCTTAGCCATGGTCATCGAGGTATAAGAACATCATGTACCGTGTAACTCGACAAATAGTGGTTTAGGTATGTGATTACCTAGGAAGTCACAGGACAAGATTAGAACACCGCATGCATTGTGTTTTATGTGTGAATGGTGTGCATAACATGAGTTGTCATGGCATGAATCAGGTGTGGTATGTTGTGTGATCGGGCGCTTAAAGTGAATAACACATAGGAAAAAACGATGCGAAGAAATGTTTTTTTTTTAGGTTTTAATAAAGGTGTAAAACTCGAAAATGGATAAAATAAATTTTAATAAATTTATTTGGTTTATCGGAAAATGAAAAATTTATTTTTTCGGGTGGCTTCAAGACGGAATGGCGGGGAAAAAATTTGACGTGAAAAAAAAAAAAAAAAAAAAATTGCGGCTTCGAAGTCGCTACTACCCATCCTCCAAACTCAGGGTCATGATACCAAGCCTGTATTGTGACAGTATGGCTGGTGGGCGCAGCAAAGGCATTGCTACTACCGAGCAATGCCGCAACACCTGGCAGGAAGGCCGATACGCCGACAACCGCGCGGCGGCCCGGGCCGGTGATCGTGTCGCGACAAGCCAGATCGTGACAGAGCGAGGCCTGGTCAGCCAGGCCAGTCACGATACGCCCAGATCGCGACGTGCGTGCTGGCCCGTTAGCGAGGCGTTGTCACGATACAAACTGATTGTATCGCGGACGTGAAGATCTGAGGTCATCTGGTCATGTCGCGAGATAGGCCACGTACATGGCTCGTGCAGTGCTACGACACATTCCGGGCAGGCATCGCGACACGGCGACACGCCCGCGACACGGCTCGCGACTGGCCTCGCGATACTGGGCATTCCCGCACGCCACGACACCCGCCGTGACACCTGGCCGGCCATGCAGCGGCGCCGTGGCCCAGGGGCCGTGGTGTGCACCCGGTGCACCGTGACTCGCTTTGACTCAATGCAATACCCCAGTCACTGATTAATCGCTCGCAACACCGCTCACGAAAGCATTGTTCACGAGGTTTTTTTTTTTTTATTAAAAATCTTTTAAAATGAAATTTTCTAAAATACTTTTTTTGTTGCATATGATTTAAAATATGAAATTATTGTCCCAGATTGCCTATGGAATGTAATGGACATAGTATAAAATTTTTTCTTGCAGATGTGAATAAAGCAAGATCTCGAGGTCAAGCTTACACCTCAGAGACGCTGCATCGCCGTGATAGAGTCAGGGCTTAGAGGCTGAGCCTCGAGGAGCCCCCTTGTATGTGAGTTCTTCCCCAGTGTGATTAGTGGCGAGAATAAGGATGATATACGCTGTTGCGAAGTCAGAGATCTCTGGATTCTAATTACAAGTGACCTGAGGGTCATGGACATGTCGAGTTCGACATTCCGTGGATGGATCACCGACAAATTTACGTAGTCGCATCGATCGTGAGCGCAGAGGGTTACCGCCCACACACGCAAGACCCGCACTGCGGTTGTATTTGTGTGGATGCATATATTTTGCCCCGCATGCTGTACACGAGTCCAAGTGTCGTGATAGTCATGTCGCCGCCAGTTCATTCCTGTAGAGGACGAGCGAGACCCGACTTAGATCTACCCTCGAGTAGCTCTTGCAAGTCATGCAGGATGTTTTTTTCTGGACGAAGTTGACGGATTGCCTCCCGCAGAGGTTTGTGGACTTCTGGGTGACGAAATACACCCCGTACTTTGCCCATCTCATGACTCCGCACAGATGGCACCGCTTGAGTCGCAAGAACTCGTGAGTCCGGTACCACAGGAGGCCACCGGATGCGGGTTCATTGGGGACCGAGCACTTCACCATGGACGCTCCGCTCTATTTATGGCCAGTTAGCACAAGACCCTTCGACTGCGGTATCACGACAGTAATCAATTGTGGTTACCATCAAGAATCGCACTCCATTGCCGAGGATTGATGATTTGATCGGGCTGGTAGGAGCGAGTCTAATTCCAAGATGTAATCTTCGACCGGGTTACCATCGCCGAGGGTCAGGAGACAAAGATATCCCCAAGACGCTTAGGACGCTGCTATGGGCACTTTGAGTTTACAAGGATGCCCTTTGATTAATGAGGCGCCAAACAGAATATTCATGACTTCATGCATAGTATTCTAAGTTCGCTAGTTTTAGTTTCGCTTTTAATGAGGCGAGGTTTTTGGGACACGTGGTGTCGCAGATCGGGCGTGTCGCTAGACCCGCAGAAGGTCGAGGCCGTGATGAGTCGGGAGAGGTCAAGTCGCCTTCGAGATACGTAGTTTCTCGGGATTGGCCGGGTAATACAGAGATTCGGTGAATTCTCCCGATTAGCAAAGACGGCTCGACGAGATCGACCCTAAGGAGGTCAAGCTCTCGATCGATGACCGATGAGAGGAGGCATTCCAGGAGTTGAAGAAGAGGCTTACTTCATCTCCTATCTTGATAGTCCTAGACAAGGGACAAAAGGTACACAAAGGTATTGTGATGCCTCGAGGGCTGGACTGGGATGTGTTTTGATAGCCCCGAGGGTGAGCTTACGGCCCTGGCTAATCAAGAATCATGAGCGACCACCCCACACACGATACGGAGTCAAGGCCGTAGCCCTCGGCCTTGAAGATTCGGGTGTCACTACTTATAGCGAGGAGTTCGAGGTGTACTGCACTTCACAAAAGTCCGAAGTATATTCACGCAGCTGACCTCAAATACGAGGCAACGCAGATGGATGGAGTTCCTAGAGGATTATGATTTCACTTTGCATTACTATCCTGGTAAGGCAAATGTGGTGGCTAATGCACTCATGTGGAAGTCACAGGAAGCATTGGCTAGTATAGCTTCCCGGGAGTGGCGGATGCTCGAGACTCGTAATGTCGGGCTACGCACAAATGAGCGTGCTCAGTGGTAGCGTCACTGGGAGCTTTAGTAGCCTACACCGTCTCTCGTTGAGCAAGAGTGACGTCCCCAAGAGCAGGACGCGTAGATAGTGTCCATCGTGACCGGCACACAGTACAAAGTGACGCAGGGCTGGACCGTCCATTCAGATGGTAGTCTTCTTGCATAGAGTGATGTAGTGGTTCCTACTGACCGATGGAGAGAGAGATTTTCGTGGAGTTTCACTGCCCGATTCGCAAGATCCGTGGCACGAAGATGCACCAGATCTTCGCTATCAGATACTGTGAGCGAACGTAAGAGACACGTAGGGTACTTTGTTCGACGATGTCTCATGTGCCGCCAGTTAAGGTCGAACACCTAAAGCCGCCAGGCTACTCACCATCGAGGTGGCCGAGCGAAAGCCGAGCACGTCACGATGGATTTCAGGATCCACTTTCGCCACTTTGTGACAACCGCAAAGGACATGACGTGGTACGGGTGATAGCAGACCTACCACGGTCGCAAAGACATTTCCCAGCCATGCCGATGACCTTCACATCGAGAGATCTCGCAGTTGTACATTCAAGAGATAAATCCGACTGGCTACGGAGTACCAAGCATCCGCAGTGCCTGATAGGACCCGAGGTTTACATGACTGGGAAGAGCTCCAAAAGGCTGCTGGGCACACGGCGCTGACCATGAGTACAAATTTTCCACCCACGCATATGGTCACGAGAGATCCATGATAGCAGCTAGAGGACATGTCGTGCAGCATAAAGGCCCCAGATCATAAGGTAGTCAAGAGCATTCGTCTAAGTGGAATTCGCCTACAACAACATTTATCATATATGGGCGTATGACACCATACGAGGTATCAGGGACAGAGGCCATGCATCACCCCGATATGTTAATCGAGGTGGGAGAGCTCCATCACCGGGTCCCGATCTCGATTAGAGACACCGAGAAGGTGAGCTTGATAAGACAACTGCCTTCTCACGCCAGAGCCTGCCAGGCTGAGCCATGGCCGATGCATTTCCATGTCGACCCTGTAGTTCGAGGTCGAGATCACGCCTTCTCAAGGTGATGCCTAAGAGAGGAGTGGTTAGGTCTCTAAGCAGTTTGCGTAAAGCCATCGCCGTGAGGTTCACTGGGCTCCTTCGAGATACTCGAGCAGGTAGCACTTAGCCGCACCGATCGTTTACCGCCCACAAAAATCCACAGGTATTTCACGCCTCCATACTCCGAGGTACACCCCGCATCCATCTCATGCAGCGGATCGGGAGAGATCGTAGGCCGGCTGGCCAGATGGACCTTCGATGAGGAACAATGTGCAATATAAGACCCGAGAAAATTCTGTACTGAAAACGGGCAAAATCGCACTCTCGTAAAAATCGTAAATTTTTCTAGATCTCACGATGAAACTGATTAACCATCGAATCGCCTCAAATATGTTTACCACGTCGACCTGGTCGAATTCCAAGATGCCTGGAATTTGCACGCTTCGAGGCATCGAGCACTCCAAGTGCCGCAAACGACATTTGATGTGACAAAAAGTCACATATAACATGTACTCATTTACACAAGTTGCATGAGTAGAGAAATGATGGAAACTGACCACCGAGATAAGGCAAAGTGTCAAAATAGTGGCAGGGACATAGATGTTTAGTTTCTTGAAATTTTAAATGAGTAAAAGACGAAATAACCAATAAGGTCATCCTCTACCTTCAAATTGAGACCAAACGTGGGAAGAACCGCGTAAAAGAGCAGAAGTTAGGTTTTTAGGGTTCAGATTTCTAGAGAGAGAAAGTGCACATTCTTCTAGATTTTCTGGGCCAATCTGACCACGGATTTCTTCGAGCAAGAAGCAAAGTTGTTCTACGTCACGAGGGTAACGCGCGGCACCGACATTTTGAGGAGTTTCGATTAAAATCCGTGAGGTAGGGTTTCATCCTACTTGTTTTAATTTTATTTAAGTGTTTTGTAGCTGAGTTGTTTCAGGTCGCGAGGTTGTTGACGGGGCCCCAAAAATACAGCGGGACCGACCGTGGAATTTATCGGAGTTTCTGGCTGACAAGCCTACCACCGCTGGGCCGCTTTTGTGTGGTAATTATGCATTAAATTGTGTTTGTGTGTACGAGGCCTGAATGCCATGGAAATTCGGCCCACCAAGAGGAACCGATGTGGGTGAGGAGCGCCGCCTGCGGTAGCCCACTGCTTATTTCGGGATCAGAAAAACAAATCCCGTGTTTGTGTGAAATGGACTAAAAACATCCATGTCGTGTGTTTGAAATTGATGAAATGAATGGCTTTTAATTCTCAGTGCAAATGGATAGTTAATGCATGAACTTCTCAGAGTTGAGTCAGGTGATGTCACAATTATATGGAAATATAATTTCTGTGTGCATAAAGCTACTGGAGATGAGATCGTGCTTAGCTCAAAGTGAGCTAATTTGGGTGATGGTTGATATTGTTGAATTACATGTGGTGTAATTGTAAATTATGTAAATATATGCATGATGATATATTTTCATGTGTTGTATAAGTATTGCAAATGGCATAATGCATCTCATATGCACCAGCTCTAGAAATTGTGAGTGCATGACATGAAAAATTGAAAGAAAACGAAAAACGCTTTTTGAAAGGAATTTCACAGATGAATTTCCTGCAGAACGGGTCGAGACGGTCCAAATGCATCATTTCGATGAGGACCATGATCATGCCATGAAGGTTCTCCAACACATTCGCCTCGGAGGGTAGTCCCATATTTTTACCGATACTTCGGTAGTATAGTTTCGAAAACAACAAGAATTGTTTTGAAAAAGATGTTTTCTCATACATGGCTTAGGCAAGTGTGAGGGAGTCGGTGAGGACTCGGATCGTACAGTCATTTTGAGACATTCAAGTAGGATCGACTTGCTTGAATGTGTGTTTTACTTGAGCATTGTATATGCACTTAGTAAGAGTAACCCACTTGGGGTGATTCCACTACTGGAGCACAAATACCCTGTCGAGGGAATTATATTATTTCAGGTACAGGGAGAGCACGAGGAGACGACTCATCATAGAGACCGCTTTAGAAGAAAGCCGGGGTGTGGCTTTGGTTTTATGATGTAGTACATGTATTAGAATGTTTTAAACTTTTAATATATGTTGTATAAGAGTAAAATTCTTAACTCAAACTACGTGCATATAGTCGGGTATGTTGATGAGTATATTAGTATGGGCCTAAGAGGTCGCTTTTCACTCATATATAAATGTTATATTGATTGTTTTGGGACAGGTTTGTATATGGGTAGAGCTCCTCGCATAAAAGGAGACTCGCCCCGATTCGTGAGAGAGGCCTGTCACTCGACATCCACGAGTGTTTCCGCCGTTGACGAGTAGTCAACCCGACACCCCTAGCTTCGGGCCATACTATATCGTAGCTCAGTTTATAAATACCTAGAGCTTAAATGCTGATAAGTTGTGCATAATGACAGCCTAGTGGCTTGGAGGGATTTGGGTCAAGGCTAGAGTTATTTAAGAACATCACCACTTGGTGTGGTTTGATGTTAAGTTTAGGTATGAGATTACCTAGGAAATCACTGAACCGCATGTCGCGTTTTAGGTGATCAGGTGATCAGGTGATTTGATGAATTGCTGTGAAAAATATGGGCACACAACGATGTGTGATCATGTGTCAGGTTTGGTTTGTGTGCTTAGTAGGCAGCAGGTGCAAGTGTTAGAAAGTTTTGGGAGTTTTACAAGGTGTAAACTGAAAAAGAAAATTAAATAAAATAAATTTTATAAATTTATTTGGTTGGAGAAAATAATTTTCTAAGGTTTTACAAGGTGTAAAAATGAAGAAATTGAATAAAATAAATTTTTATAAATTTATTTGAGTGTTCGAAAATGAGAAAAAAAGGGTATATATATATTTTTGCATTTTCCTAGTCGGAACAGAAAAAAATGTGAAAAACGAAAAAATCGTGCAGGACTGATTCGCCACGCCTAATTGTATTGCAGGATAGAAGAATTGTAATGACATAATGGTTTGGGAGTGCAGTAGGCTAGGTTTTGTAATAACATGAGGTGTATGCAAGTTGGCTAGTTGTTGAAATTGTAATGCAAGATAAGTGCTTGAATGGTTTGTATGACAGAATACACCATCAGGACAAGTAGTGACGGGTAGTCAGTAAGTGTATTGCAATAGAAGAATTGTATTGCAACTTAGGTGGCTGGATGGCTGGGGCGTGTGTCACAATACACTGTAGTGTATTGTGACCAGCAGGGGCAGGTTGCTGAGTTTTTTTTTTGTATTGCAATACGCATAGTGTATTGTGGCATATAGAATGAACAAAAATACAGTGTTCAAATTGTGATTGCAGGCATATAGAAGGCCGAGCAGCACACAGTTCGGGTGTGCATGCGCCGGGCGCACAAATGGGTTCGTGGTGCACCGTGCATCAGCGACATCAAGATCGCGAGTCACTAATCGACACTGCCTTATAAACACTGCTCATCACAAAATTTTTCGAACTTTTTTTTAATTAAATAAAATCAAAATAAAATGGGATAAAATTTTGGAAAATGAAATTTTCAGTATAAAACATTTTGTGGATAAAATGATTTAACATGTGAATTAGTTGTTCGCATTGCATAAAATGCAGGGACATAGTATATGAACTGCTTCATGGAATAGTGTCTCAGACGTGGTTCGAGCCAGAGACATCGCATTGGAAATCGAATCGCCATTTGAACTGTAGATGGCTATAGAACTGAGTACTAGAGGGCGTCCACTGGTAATCGTCAATACCACCTAAGATTTGACCAGCCACCGCATTTGATCACAGGCCTTGTCGAGGCTGTAGGTATTGCGACTGCCATTGCAATACCAACGCAGCGAAGTGGTCGTGAGGTCCTAAGAACTCCTAGAGGTTTGGGGGTACATCATCTCCGATTCACAAGGGAGGAGATCCAGCGGTATGCACTACTGGTTCATGCAGTCGAAGG
Organism: Tetrastigma voinierianum; assembly: GCA_016808115.1. Taxonomy (NCBI): domain Eukaryota; kingdom Viridiplantae; phylum Streptophyta; class Magnoliopsida; order Vitales; family Vitaceae; genus Tetrastigma; species Tetrastigma voinierianum. Next base: position 85,463 of record JAEQBH010005598.1, on the reverse strand, counting down.
CAGCAGGCTGCGGAGATTACCGACATGACAGATTGTGCATCACTACTCGCCCACAGAGCAAGAAACACAGTGGAAACTGGAAGACCTTTCAGAACCAAGAGGTACCACGTTAGTCTATCATGTACCACTCTGCATACCGCAGGCACGGCGTTCAAGAGTTCAGAGTCGGGCCAGCGCGATGATCGATGGATTACGTGGCTAGATTCAACGGTTACTGCTTTGCCGATGATCACGTGGCCACCGGCACGGCCAAGGTTAGAGATTCGAGAATTACTGCTGTCCATTCAGCAGATTGTGTGACTACCACTGACATGGACTCGGTTGGGACGACCAACTACAGAGAGAGATTGATGGCTCGAGCACTGGGAAGTGTCAGCACAGGAGGATCACCTCTTCTAGTCTCTGCAAGAAAGTGTAAGACTCTCTACTCACACGGAAACAGACCGGTGGCAAGATCAACATCCAGTCACCAGTAAGGTGAGATATGTTACTCGGCCGATAGCCTAGGCATGTGAGAGATGGATCAGCTCTAGAGACGGGGTGGATCCTGTGACTTTGGGACAACAGCATCCCGGGCCAATGAGAACAGAGAGTATATTAGCCCATTCCTCCACAACTTAAACACGGGCCAGGAAATCCGCCTAATTTCTGGCAGGTTATATTAAGCACCTTCGGCAACACAGTGAGCCAGAGGGGTCAGAGTGTGGGTCGAGGTCGTACAGGACTCATTGTGCCGAGACTTAGTCAGCAGGCGTAATGATGTGTTATTTCATTGACAAATGGGGCATAAGGAGGCGATCGCCCAGGAGACAGAGGTCTCATGGTACTACTGTAGGTCAGCATACAGCAATGGATATAGAAAATGCTTCTACTCTTGCACTTGTTGACTAGAGTAGCATTTAAATTGATGCATCATATTCATTCATCAAGGCATCTCAGGTTATGGATTTCATGAGCGGCGCCTTTAGAGGGGTTTACGTATGTTCTTCCCTGTGACGTAGGCGGAGCTTCACCTGACAGTCGATTGTGAGTTAGAGATCTCTAAGATTCTCGCCGTAATGGACCCCCGGATTAAAGTCAGCGGCTTGGCATTACGCATGCACGGGAGACATCGCTGCCAGCTCGTGGCCGTAACGTATAAAGTGGTCACCACCACTCAGGAGCGTGATCGGTTTGGTTCGGATTGGGCGCCCCAATGAAGACTCATAGTTCGAATCAGAACTAAGAAATATGTAGGGCAAAGCAAAGAAGGGGGCCTTTAACCCTAAGGTGAGAATCCTGGAGTTAGGTGTAGAGACCTGGGAGATATCCCACTTCTGCAGGTGTAAGAGACTGGGAGACATCCCCACTTCAAAGTATGTGAGAGGTCCTGGGAATCCTAATTTCTGTGTGGGTGTAAGAGACCCTGAGAGATCGTCCCAATTTCTGGAGGGTGGAGGACCCTGCAGCCATCCGAATTTCGTGGGTGTAAGAGACTCGGAGAAATCTAAATTTCGTGGGTGTAAGAGACCCGTGGAGATATTCAAATTTCAGAGCACGTAAGAGGCTCCAGCAAAGTCAAAAGTGCTGCCCGAGAGATGAAAACACACTGCGGGTTATCAATGCCAGACTTAGAGCTGAGGATAGGAGTCTGAGTGACTTGAGATGAAAAACACGCCTGTGTTATCACGTTGCACTTAGAGTTGATGACAGGAGCCTGAGTGACTCGAGATGAAAAATGACACACGTTATCACACGCATTTTAGAGTTGAGTGATAGAGTCAAGGACTCGAGATTTAGATACCTTTGGAAATTCCATTGCGTTGTGAGCCTAAGGCCGTATATGGATACATCTATGACATGGACTAAGTCGACGGTCCATTGATTGTCAAGATTGTGACTCGAATGTCGCTACACACCAAGGTGGGTTGTGTAGGGTTACATGTTGTGTGGATTATATATAAGTATTAGAGGACAGGCTGCGAGCATGCGTCCTTGATCATAAGGGTAGCTGGGAGGAGCAATTTTCCTTAGTGGAATTCTCCTACAACAATAGTTATCAGGAGAGTATACAAATGGCACCATATGAGGCATTGTATGGGAGGCCATGTAGATCATCATACACATCAAGGGTAGAGCTCCATCACGGGTCATGATGATTAGAGACACGAAGGTGAGCTTGAGTATATTAACGCCTTCTCACCACGAACCCGTAAGAGCATGCGTATGTACGACGCCGCCCTTAGAGTTCGAGGTCGAGATCGCCTTCTCAAGCGTGATACCTGGGCAGGGAGTGGTTATTTAGCGCGCGAAGCTATCGTCTTGTTTATTGGGCCCTTCGAGATACTCGAGAGGGTAGGCAATCAGGAGGTACCGTTTACGCACGCCTAGCATGTCGTGTGTCCACTGAGGTATTTCTACGCTCCATGCTCCTAAGTATACCCGGGATCCAAATTCATGCAGTGGATCGGGGAGATCGGTGTTGACACTGATGGGACCTTCGAGGAGGGACCAGTGTGCATTTTGGATAGCCGTGATCAGGTTTTGCGACGCAAGACCGTGAGGCTAGTGAGGGTTCTATGGCGGCACTATGGAGTGGAGGAGTCAACGTGGGAGCACGAGGACACAATGTGAGCCACCGGTCCTTCTTGGTTTAGGATGAAGGTACATGATTCGTCATCAATATTTAAATTAGAATTATGCATGGTAGAGTACACGCAGATATGGCTGTGAGTGTTAGAGTCATTCGCACTCTCGGACGAAATCTTTTTTAAGGAGGGAGAATGTAAGACCCGAGAAAATTCAATTTATGGAAAATGGCAAAATCGTAATTTCACAAAATCTGAAAATTTTCTAGACATTACGATGAAAACGATTTCACCGTTGAACTGCCTCGCGAAATATAGCTACCATGTTGAATTTTTTCGAATTCCGAGACAGTCGAAATTTGCAAGTTTTTTGAGGCATAGAGTATCGGTCCCGTAAAATGACATTTGATGTGACAAAAAGTCATGAGATATTGACACCATGCATGTGTTTGTACGAGTAGAGAAAATGATGGAACGATCACGAGATAGCTTTTCGCGTCAAAATAGCGTTAAGGGCATGTCATTTTGGAAATTTAAATGAGGAAAAGACAAATAGCCACAAGGTCATCCTCTTACCTTCAAATTGAGACCAAAACGTGGGGAAGAACTAGAAAAGAGCAGAAGTTAGGTTTTGGAGATTTTTTAGATTTCAGAGCAGAGCTACACCTTCTCTCTGGGATTTCCTACGACCTAGACTGGTCTGATTCTCTTGAGCAAGAAGAAAGTTGTTCACACGATAGTGGCAACGCTGGCACCGATTTTGAGGTGAGTTTCGACAAAATCCGTGGGGAGGTAGGGTTTCATCCTACTTGTTTTACACTTTATTTAAGGTTTTGTAATGTTTGAGCTGGCTTGATACGCGAGGGGTTGTTTTTTGATCGGTCCCAAACACGGGACCAATTACTGAATTTATCGGACTTCATTGACAGCTTCACCATCGGGCTGGGCTGCTTGTGTGGTAATAAGGCATTAAATTGTGTTTGTGTGTATGAGGCCGAATGGTTATGGGAAATTGTTCCACCAAGAGGAACTGATAGAGGAGGAGTGGGTCGCCATGGTAGCCCACTCTGTTTTCTATTTTGGGAATCGTAAAACAAATTTTGTGTTTGTGTGAAATGGACTAAAAACGTCCATGTGTTGGGTGTTTGAAATTGATGAAATGAATGGGCTTGATTTTATGGAAATGGATAGGTTAATGCATGAACTTTGTATTAATATGATGTCACAATTATATGGAATATAATTGTGTGTATAGGCCACGGAGATAGAGATCGTTTTAGTCAAGGTTAATTTGGGTGATGGTTGATATTGGCTGAATACATGTGGTGTATCAGGAATTATGTAAATATATGGCTGATGATATATTTGCATGCGTTGTATATTGTGTGAAATGGCATAATGCATCTCATGCAATCGGGGTAGCATAGAAAATTAGTGGAGTGCATGACATGAAATTGAAAGAAAAAACGAAACGCTTTTGAAAGGAATTTCATGTGATGAATTTCCTGAGACCGGGTCAGACTAGCCCAATGGATCATTTTGGATGAGGACCATGATCTGCTTTTGAAGGTTCTCCAACATCATTTTGTAGGGTAGTCCCATATTTTTACCGATATTTCGATAGTATATTTCTAAAACAACAAGAATTGTTTTGAAAGATGTTTTCATACATGGCTTAAAGCAGAGCCTGGTGAGACTCCTGGACGGGTTTCGTCATTTAGACATTCAAGTAGGATCACGAATTTGCTTGAATGTGTTTACTTTGGAGCATTGCATATGCACTTAGGTGGAGAGTAACCCACTTAAAGATCTCCACTACCTAGAATTAGGATCACTATGTCGAGGGAATTATATTATTTCGCATGTGGAGTATACTAGGAGGACGCACTCATCATAGAGACCGCTGTGAAGAAAAAAAGCCTGTGCGCTTTGGTTTTATGGGATGTATAGCACGTATTAGAATGTTTTAACTTTTAATAGGCTGTATAAGAGTAAAATTTAACTCTTGAAACTATGGCATATAGTTGGTATGTTGATGAGTATAATAAGATGGGCTCAAGAGGTCGCTTTCACTCATATAAATGTTATATCGGGATTGCCTGGGGATACATGTTTAAGGCGGGTAGAGCTCCCAAAGACAAAGGAGACTCGCCTTACTTTCGTGGAGAGAGGAAGTCGGTCACCCGACATCCACGAGTGTTTCCGCTGGTCGACGAGAGGCCAACTGCATACCCCGGTTTTCAAGGCTACATTATGGATAATGACTTTGCGACGCAAGACCGTGAGGCTAAATAGGTTCGCGAAGGCACCGTGGAGTGGAATAGTCAACGGACATGACACGATATGAAAGCACCTATCCCTTCTTATTTAGATGAAGGTATCGTATTAGTCAGTTAATACTTAATGACTAATATTATGCATGGTCTGGCTACACGCCAGATATGCATGTGAGTTGTCAGGATTGTCCGTAATTTCTGACTAAATTCTCATGAGGGGAGAATAAGACCCGAGAAAATTCCAATTTTCCTCGGTAAGGCAAATGGTCACTGGTAAAAATCCGAATTTTTTCTAGATCTCGGATGATGAAACAGATTTCATCGTTGGAATCGTCTCAAGAAACGAAGCAATGTCGAATTTCGTGAATTCCGGTGTGACACCCACTTCACATTTTACATCTGGTCGGCCACTTAAAACGTACTGGTAGATACGATGCGACAAAGCTCACCTACTACATGTACCTGCTGTAGCTCATGCTGCATGAGCAGAGAGGAGGAAATGGAATGACCTAGATTATGTTACACAAAAATCAAGCAGTGGACATATCAAATTTTGAATTTGTTAATGAATAAGATAAAACTTGAAATAGTTATCTTCCATTTTGAGACAAAAACGAGCAGGCGTATTTGGAGGTTAAAAGAGGTTGTCGGATCCATTTTGTGGAGAGAGAAGGAGCTCATTCTCTGGGGATTTGGCGATCGTCGAATCGTAGGTTCTCGACTCGAGCAAATGTTGTGTCATTTACGCAAGGGCTACGCTGTGGCACCGATTCTGGGTGGAGTCTCACAACTCCAAGATGTAGATCTTTTCCTACTTATGATATTCTTTGGCTAAGAGCCATGTTTTTGGTTAGGATACCTGAGGCTTGATTTAGTCAAATTCTGGTCTCAAACCTTTGAACCGAGCGGAGAAAATCCCAATTGTGGGTCGTGAATGCTGCCAACCCTAGGTTTCAATCGTCACGTGAAATAGATGTGTGATTTTTAGTGTGAATTTTTGTGTTTAAGTGATTCAAAATGAATTGCTTGTGTTTTGTTAATTATCCCATGTGAGCTAATTTTAGTGTTATTGATTGTGAATTTGCATAACATGATTTATGTTAGTATATACATGTTTTATATATTAGCATGAGTCAGTTGATTGCACTATGCATTCCATGGCAATTAAAATTCTAGAATATTAGGTGTGTAAGTGCATGACATGAAAATTGAAAGAAAACGAAAATGTTTGTGAAAGGAATTTCGATTTAAAGATTTTTGAAGAATTGCCTTGGAGAGTCACCAACGATCACTTCTACGAGGACCACACTATTTAGGAGTGTTATCCACAATTCACTGAGGGTACCCAATGTATTTACGGAATTGCAGTGAGTTTTCGAGAACAAAAGCTTTTTGTTTTGAAAAACTGGATATTTTACTCATTCGGCTTAGGGCATATGTGGAGGGAGTCAGGGAGACTCGTGGATGGGATTTGGGGCATTTAGACATTCGAAAGTAGGTTCAAAAATCGCTGATGTGATTGTTTGTCACGGCATGTGCATTTAGGTGGAGAGTAACCCATGCAGAAATTATCACTATCGGCTGCCCACCCCAATGGCGATCATTTCAAGCACGTGGAGGTGCACGAGGACGACGTCAAGTAGAGGCCACTGCTTTTAGAAGAAAGCCGATTGTGGCTTTGGTATTGATTTTGTATAACACGATAGAATTGTACCTTTTAATATGTGCTGAATTAAGAGTAATGTAAAACTCTGAACTATGTAATATATTTAGGATATATATTTTAGGTATTAATGCAGGGCCCATGACCATTATTTTACTCGCATGGACCCCAGTGTGGTCATTGTAAATTGTCAGGGACAAGTTTGTACCTTGCGAAAGCTCCCCGCATGCTGAGACTACGTTCATTTTCAGAGTGGAAGTTCAAGTTACCCGACATCCACGAGTATTCATGCGGTTGATGGTTGCTTACCATCTCGTTTTAAGGCCACTGTTGAAGACCTCTAGAAATTTGGAGGCAATGACATGGGGAAATTTTCGAGAGCTCTTTATGAGCTTGTTTTTCTCGGCATCGCGAAGGCGCCAAGGCTTAGGAGTTTCGCTGAGACAAGGATCCATGACTAGCATTCTCAATACGCGCAAGTTCACGTATAGCATGTTTCGATGATTATGTAATCTCCAGATGGCGGCCAAGGTCAGGAAATTTAAGAATGGTCTGAAGTTGTCCATCCGGGGTAGGATTGCAAGACTTCTCCTGCAGAATATGGACTCTATGGTCAGCACAACTATAGCTATAAGAGAGAGATTGATGATTCCCGGAGCATCCGAGATGCGGGTGCTAGTGAGAAGAGGAAGGAGGACCAACCTTCTTCAAGCTCGAGGAAGAAGCAGAGGACTTCTATTCAACGAGACATTCAAAGATGTGGCCCTATTATCAAGGCCAAGGCCAGTAGGATGCCGGCCGCAAATGATTATATACTTCGCTTGTCACCATCCCGACATAGGAAGCTTAGGATCGCTTCACAAAGGAGATATCCTGTGGATAATGACAATCGCATCCCAGACATCGATAGATAGACACCGATACGCCTTTGTCCCTTCTCACACCTGCATGGGTCGAGGAACCAGCCAATCAGAGTGCTACGGCAAGCACCACTGCATACAAAGCCGAGGGGGCTAGAGTGATCAAGGGTCGTGAACTGTGGCTCACAGTTTGGTGTGACTGTGGACCCAGTGGGCTTGTCTACGCTGCTACACCACACAAAACAGCTGTAGATTAGCCGAATATGCAGGGTACGTTTCTACTCTTGCACTTTTTGACAAGAGTATTGTTTAAATTCGGATGCATCATATTTATTGTTGCATCTTGTGTTATAGATTTGAGCTTAGAGGTTGAGACCTCTAGAAAAGCCAGTGTTTGGGAATTCTCCCCTAGGAACTAGGGTGAGGGTTGACTGGATACGTTCAGAATTGTGAATTAGAGATTTGTAGGCCTCTATTCATGGTGGACCAAAGGATCATGAATAGGTCCGAAGGTGCTGTCATCCTTGGGCTGGACTGATTGAAAGCACACAAGGTTGTCATAAATTATGATCAAATGAGAGTTATTACCTACACACAAAGACAATATCGGGTATATGATTGTCACCGAATTTCAAGTAAATTTTTTAAGGGAGTGGGGAGTAAAACCCCGTGAAAATTTAAATTTAAATTTTTAGAAAAGGGCAAATCTGTAATTTGACTGGAATAGTCCCGGAGGAAAGGTTAGAATTTTTTCTAGATCTCGGATGACGGGGAATATCACCATTGGAATCAAGCTTCATAAATTCAGACCCTAATCGAATTTTGTCGAATTCCGAGACTGTTGGAATTTCACGTTTTTTGAAAAAAATTGTAGAATCAGGATACAAGTGACTACGTGGCACCAGGTGGTAGGGCACCTAGCATGCCACGTAGGTCACTGAAGCCATGAAGGCAAAAACTTTGCTAGTCGGTTTCATGGAGGCAGCTGAGGGCGGGCCACCACCCCTACCGATTCAAACAAAAATAATAATAATAAAATATAATAATATATGAAGAGAAAGGGGAGAAAAGCCTAACGGAAAAAGGTGGGAGAGGAGGTGCGTGGAAGTTTAGCAAGAAGGAAAGGGAAAGGAAGGGGAGAAAGGAAATAAAGAAAAGGAAGGGAGAAGAAGACAAGAAAAAGGAAAGAAGGAAGAAAGGAAATGAGGAGGGGAACCAAAACCAATGTCGTGCAGGGAGCAGAATCGGACAACAAAGGACCCGGAACTGCGCTACAAGAGGTAGGTTTTGTCACACCCCCACCTCTACTAGCAGCAGGTGTGTCGGCCACCCCACAGAAACCCCCAACCATTACTTCTAACGACTAGAGAATTCTCAGGAAGCGGCCGCACGCTTGGGTCGAAACCCGTATAAAAATTTTTCTTTCTAAATTTATGATTTTATAAAATTTCAAGATAACAAATGACACAGACATATCCCAAACCTATATACAAGCCATACTTTCCAAAATATGGCAACCAACACACTCTTCCAAAGAGCCTCAAGCTCATCACAATTTTACTAAACAAAACTATGTACATACATATGCTCAACTGTACAAATTCAAAGTATTTCCTTACAAAAGTGACTTAATACAACACTTATACTAGAAGTCAGGAGAATCCTAATATGTCCCAGCGTCGGGCGTGCCTGTACCTAGAAAATAGTTTTTAAAACAAGAAAATAATGAGCTAAACGAGCTCAGTGAATGTATGCTTTATAAAATGGTTGTTTTTTCTGAAAATATCTCAAAATTGTAAAACTATATTTTACAAGACATTTTCTGGAAACCTTGATTTGCTATGCTTTAAAACTTTTCAAGAATCACACAGTTGCTTTAGAAGCTTATAAAACTTTCTATAAACGCAGAGCTCCGGGTCAATTTCGCTTGCTTTAAAAGTTTCTAAAATCTTTTCATAAAAGGCTTGCTTTCTTTGCTTTAAAAGTTTATGAAACTTTTCATAAACTACTTGCTTGCTTTGCTTTAAAAGTTTATAAAAATTTTCATAAATTGCTTGCTTGCTTTGCTTTAAAAGTTTATAAAACTTTTCATAAACGCTGAGTTTGCTTCAATCATTGGCGAAAAGTTTCTAAAAACTTTCATAAAATGTTTGTCGCTACTGCTGGTTGGATTTTAAATCGCTATAACCAAGATCAACCACTGAGGCCTTTTCTTGCTTGTTGTAAATTCTAGTAAACACGGGAGCTTGGGCCTAAATCGCGTTTCTGGAAGGACTCGTCCACATCACCTAGGTGGAAGGGCCTGTTCCACATCACCTTTTCTGCAATATGGTGGAAAGACCTTGTCTACGCCACTATAATCTAGCTAGTGCTAACCCATATATTCCAAGACGCGCTACGCCTTTTAAATGCCATGATGCATGAACTAAGCTTGCCGACTACAAATCTAAATGCATGAAATACGTCCTAACACCATCGCATGTACGAAATACCTCTCACCGCAGATGTCATTAAAACAAGGGATTTTCGCGACCCGTTTTTTATAAAATATACTTTGCTTGCTTGAAACATGGTTTGAAAATTCAAAACCATTGCTTGCTTGAAATATGGTTTGATAATTCAAAACCATTGCTTGCTTACTAAAATCATTGCTTGCTTGTTTTTCAAATATGGTTTAAAATCAAACAATTGCTTGTTTGCTTGATTTCTAAATCACACATTGTCATTGGCTTTTTCAAATATGGTTTAAAATCAAAACCATTACATACCAGTGTAAAACGATTTATAAATAATATAATTTAGTATTGGAAAAATAGAGTTTAGAACACTCACCTTCCTTTACACTAATTGAGTACCACTCCACCCCTCCCTCCTCTATTACCCTACACATTCGATGTATTAGACCACAATTGCTCGCACAACTAAGTAATTACACTCGGCGCAATTAAAATTTTCAGAAAATATGTGGGCCCCAAATGTCATTCACAAGCATATGACTAGATTCTAGACTCAAGGGACTTTTCATAGAGTCTAAAAACACACGAAAACATTTTTGAAAATTTTGTCCGGACTGTTTGAATAAAATCCTAAAATTTCAACCCTAACTGTCCGAAAACAATCCCAAAATTCAGCCCGGACTGTCTGAAAATAGTCCCAAAAATTCCTAAAAATTTCTAAACTCAATCCAAAAATTTTGGGACTGAAATTTACGACATCTCATGGCCTCTAAGAAAATTTAAAGTCATTACATAGCCTTTAGGCTCGAAATAACACAAGTAGAAAAATTTCCTACCTCTTGAAGTTTGACGAAACGCTAAGATATTGGTACCTACGCGTAGCTCTCATCGCGTAGTCCAACTTGCCTTCGTCTTCACAAATCTACTAGTCCGATTTATAAATTTAAAAAGAAATAAAAAGAGTTAAAAATAAAATAAAATCTCTCTCCCTCTCATTCTCGTCAGTTTCCTCTGCTTCTTACTTTTAACTTATCCTTTTTTTATTTATACTATTATTATTATTATTATTATTATTTACATTATTATTATTTGATAAACTTTATATTGTTCATTCTAGTCCGCTTTATCCCAAAATTTTTATTTCTTTTCGCTCAATTATTTTAAATGAAATTTTAACTCAAGTCATTTTTCTCGACCAGATTTAAAAATTCGCCCTTGAAGTCAATGACGATTTATCACCCGTAAATTCAGAAATATTGTAACCGTTCAGAATTTGATTTAAACTTTTTCGGGTCATTAGATTTCGCGAGACTAATTTAACGACGCAAATTGCTTCACATCCGAGATCTAGAGAATTTCTAGGCTTTCCGAACAATTATGACAATTCTATTATTATTATCCTTTGAAATTCCATAATTTATACTTTCACCCTCCACTTTCCTATTGCAAAAGTGCCATAATGCTTTGAAAACTTATGACTTCATCCTAAACAACTTTAAAAATACAACTATGGCACCCAAATAATTAAGGAAGCCCTTGGTGCACATATGCGTAATTCACGACACATGATACCTGCATATCCTCTTGGGACGGGCTACTGTAGCTTCTCCTACTCCTGCTATTTTACGCCTAGGCCACGTAGAATGACAAACGGCTACCATTTCGCGCGACCATTATGTGTGTGTGGTTCGTTGTTGTCGTGTGATGGTCAAAGACTGTTTCATGGGGTTTCGACTATTCAGATTGAACACTGTTCGGATGGCAAAATCCCGAGCGTAATGACAAATCCAAGCGCCCAAATTTTCGCACCCTGCGAATTGGGTCGCTAACTTTTTACCATCATAACTTTCTCATCCAATCCCGATTCATTCTGCTTCGACTCTACGGAAAGCTCGTTGAGTCTAGAATTTTAGAAGATGAAGTTCTCAACTAAACCATGGGATAAACATCGGCTGGCCAAGTGGACAATGGAGGATTGGTTCGCTTTACTGAACTGCCTCATCCGAAATGTTTTGGGTCGCAAGATGGCTTGAGCAGTGGAATTGCATGTTGCTCTCAGTGTGGAGTAGCCTTGATAGAGATATATCTAGGCTTTGCTCACCCAACAGGACCACCCTTCAGTATTATCGAAGTACCACGCCTTCGAGGTCGGGAGTACGAAGAAGGCTTCGTGGTTAGGCCTTGAGGAAGTATTTTTTGTAAAATATATTAGAACAATCTAGTTTTAATATATTTTGGCATGTAAAAGTGTAAAGGGTTTTACATCAAACTCTTGTAAAACATTATAAGAATTTGTATATTTGTAAGAAAATAGGCAGAAAGGCGAATATTAAATTCCGCGGTTGATTTAGTGCTGTTAGCCTGACCCTTGACGGGATGCCCTGGTCCCAGTGGTGTCCCGTTGACCACCGTCAACCTGCGGAAAACATGTGTCTCATATCATGAGACCCATACATGAGTAAAAATGGCCACATTGGCCTACACATCATACTTACCAAAATATAATCAACTATATTACCATAGTTTCAAGAGTTACATCACTTAATATTTAACATATATTAAAATTAAGAATTTAATACATGATTTACAAAATTATCTCAAAGCCACAATCCTATTTCTTTTCTCAAAACGGCTCTTATGGCTTCGCCATCCTCAACACTCGTATTCCAAAATAATTTTCCCTAGACAGGGTGAGCAATGCCCAATAGTGGAATTATCCTACATGGGTTACTCCCCACATAAGTGCACATGTAATGACAACCAAACACATTCAAGCAAATGTACGATCCTATTTCATTTATACGCCTAATCCTAATGCTCTCGAGTCCTCACTCACCTCACACATGATTATGCCATGTATGAAAATCGTTTCCAAACAAAAATATTTGTTTTAATTGTGGGCAACCCTCCGATATAAATAATGCTAATAATCCTCCTGAGAATTGGTTGGGTAAATCTTCTAAACAATTCATGGGCCCCTCTGATGTGTGAATCTGTCGACAATTCTTCCAACACAATTCTTGATAAACTTTCCGGGATAGTTATTATTTTTAATAATTTTACAAAGAATTCCATCGCTTTGACAAACCCTCCGATTTTATTTGTCATGCACTCACACCTACTCATTCTAGGGTGCCCCGCGCATACGAAATGCATTATGCCAATTCATATATCCAATCTAATGACTCACAATAATAAATATATTTCATATAATTCAAAACATCATGTTAACACATTAAATTACATGCATTAACAACTTTAGCACATATCTCAAGCCATTCATTTTAAGCAATATTATGCAAACACATGGACAATTTAATCCAACCATCAACCCGGCTCCCAACAAGACGTGACCGGTCCATGGATGCTCCTCATCAAGCATCGGGCTCCATTTCTTTGGAACCGAAATCAATGGCCATTTCCGGCCTCCCAACACTCAAAACCATAATTTGTATGTTATTTAAATATCAAGCAATAACACACAAATATAACACACATATAAGGCACACAAGGACCATTTTTAGTCCGAGATTAGTCCGGGATTGTCCAAAATGGGTCCCTAAATTTCAAGATAAATTCCAATTTTCGACTCCATCAAATGGCCACCACTTAATTCATTACCATCCAAACCACTTTAAATGGCTCTTAAGCCGAAAATAAACTACGTAGGAGAAGACCCCTACCTCCCGGAGTTGTCGAAACTCCACAAAACTGTCCATGCGTATTCTTTACAAGCAGTAGAATCAACTTTCTCGCCGTACGAGAACCCATTTCACCTAATGCCGTAGAAATCTGTGAGAGAGTTTGACTCTTTCTCTAAAATTTGTTTTCTTTTCTTTTTCCCTCTCTTTTTCCTTCTCCCAAATCCGGTTGGGAGAGCTTAGGTCAAGAGGACTTGTCCTCCCATGCCACATGTCATGCCATCATTGGTTGACTTGGATTCCTTATCCACTTATTCCTTTACTTTGGGATTTTCCTCCAATGGCATCATGCCATGTGTCCACCCATGACCCACACTTGAGCTCATGTTTGGCTAATAATGCACATGACACGTGGCACCTCTTGAGCCACTCAAAATGTGCCAAGTGTCCCACATTACGCTCGTTGCCTCGAAAAACATGCAAATTCCGACTGTTTCGGAATTCGACGAAATTCGACGTGGTAGCTAGATTTCGCGAGACGATTCCAACAGTGAAGTCCGTTTTTTCATCTAAGATCTAGAAAAATTCTGGATTTTGACCGAAATTACCATTTTACCATTTTTCAGAAAATTAGAATTTTCTGCTTCATATGATTGAGTGTCATGTCATGGTATCCGAGTATACGAACTCCTCGTTTCAGCCTACATTAACCTCCAAAAAAATAGAAAACATCAAAGAGGGAACCAACTTGGGTGAAGGTGTTTGTAAGTACTTATTTCTTTATATCATTATGTATTGTTTAATCACTTCATTCATTACATACAATTAGGAAATGAATGGTTATCACATCATCTTTAATTAGATACTAAAATGACATTGTTTTAGTATATGTTGCAATTGTTGATACATTTCCACATAGTCCAACACCGGGTAGCAGAACGTGGGTATTAAGGATGAGATACATGAAAGAGATCATTCCAATCCAAACCAACTACATTAAAGATTTATACTAAACTCAAACTTATATTATTGCGTACTATTATTATGTATTTAAACTGTTTAATTGAACTTAGCATAGTGTATGTTTAATTTGTTTAATGGGGAGGAATCATACAATGAAATGGAGGATCAACCGAAATTGTCTAAATCAGTTATACTAATGACACAGTTAATAATTATGCATGTTGAAAGGTACCTCTTATGATCTATAATCTAATATAATGTCATTATTTTAATTTATTAATTTATACTAAAATAAAATAGTTGATTGTTTTTTAATATCGATCATCCAATGTAATCACACATTTTTGATATTTACCACTGGAAGAAATATATTAGAAATTTAAATAAATAAAACTAGTATACACATATTTCATTTAGATAATTGTTTTTTTTTTTTTTTGTATGTGAAATTTTAAAGTTTCATGGTGTGTAAATATTTTAAAAACTGGTATAAACATATTTACTTTTATGAATGTGTTTTTCTTAACAATTGGTCAATACTAATTTAGTTTTGTGTGGTTTTAATCATTTTCAGTTGAACATTCGCAAGACGCAATATTTATGGGTACTATGAAGGATAAACGCTCAAACTAAGTATAACAAATGACTATGCACACTAAAGAAATTGTAAAATTCCTAGCATCATGATATGTAGATATTTTAAAAATTTGTGTGTGCACAACATTTCACTAGCAAAGCTTTTCTAAATTTGAAATGAGATAAGATGATACATTTTTAAAGTTTAATGGTATATAGATGATGACACTTGAAATTCATAAGATGAAACTAATTATGAGTATTATTGTTTCTCACTTCTATATAATGACGCTTATCATCAGTGTTAAAAATGTTGCGAAATATCGACGATATATAGTCGATATTTCGGTTGTCGGTCCATCCCATTATCGAGCATCGCTAAATAAGAATAATCGAGGGAAAATCGATAAAATCAGACAATATCGCCGATATATCGGTGAGAAAACTATATATCAATGATATTGTCAACTAGAAATTAGCGTGTGGAACGACGCGCGTGTTGCTGCTAAAGTTTGTACAATATCGATGATATATCGGAAAATATCGACGATATATCGGAAAATATCGGCGATATATCATAAAATATCGAGGATATATCGAAAAATATCAAGAAAAAATGGCGATATATCGGTGACACATGGACATCTAGTGATTTTTTATTCAACGGGCAAAAATGATTTATACCAGTTAGATCAAGATCTAATGGTCGACGGATCCAACATAAATCCAACGGCCAATTCATTTTTATCGGCTTTTATCAAAAAATGGCTAGTTTGACTCCAAAAATTCTATAAATAGCCTAAAATCATTAGTTTTTCATATCAAACTCATCCATTCTTATTGATCTCTCTCTCTCTCTCTTGGATAAGAATTTTTTAGTCAATTATTGGTGTTCAAGTCTTCATTCAATACATCATTTGTGCAATTTAAGGTATGTTTCAATGTTGCAATTGAGCCACATCGATCTTCATTTTGGTTTTAAAAGACCATTGCAATATAATATCAATGCATATATATGATTATTATTGTAATTTTTACATTTTTACAAAGTATTTATATGAATTTTAAAGCATTTTTGTTAATTTTCGATATATCGATATTCATGTAAAAATATCCACCAATATATCTCCGATATATCTGTCGAAACCGATATTTTTAACTATGACGCCCCGATCCCGGGGTGTCTCGTTGACCACCCGTCAATTTGCGGAATACTCATGGATGTCGGGTAACCCGACACCACTCACGAAAATCAGGCAAAGTCTCATTTATACAGGGAGCTATACCCAAAATACAACATGTCCTAACATTTTACAATGACCACACCGGGTCCACATGCGAGTAAAAATGGCCACTTGGGCCCATGCATCAATACTCACAAAATATATATCAACTATATAACAATAGTTCAAGAGTTATTACATTATTTCCAACGTAACATATCAAAATTTAGAGTTTTAATACATGTTATACAAAATGAATGCCAAAGCCGTAATCCGGCTTTCTTCTAAAACACGGCCTCTAGTGAGTGTTGTCCTCCTGTACACTCCTGGTACCTGAAATGATGATCCCTCGATAGGGTGAGCAATGCCCAGTAGTGATAATTTCCTACATGGGTTACTCCCCACCTAAGTGCACATGTCATAAACTGCACCACACTCAAGCAAATACATGATCCTACTTGAATGTCTACATGCCCAATCCCATGTCTCGAGTCTTCACCGACTCCCTTACACATGCCTAAGCCAAATGCGAGCAAAATACAATTTTCAAAACAAAAGGTTTTTTGTTCTCGAAAACTTACTACCGAGTTTCGGTAAATATATTGGACAACCCTCTGAGGTGAATTGTTGGGTAATTTCTCCAATCAAAGTCGAAATGAACTGCACAACTCTCTAAGGCAATTCTTCGAAAATCTTCCTTGAAATTCCTTTCACAAACTGCTTTCATTTTTCTTCATTTTCTTTCATGTCATGCACTCACATACCATCTAAGGTTCTGGCATATGGAATGCATTATGCCATTTCCAAACAATTCATGCTAATATATTTTACATGCATATTTTAACAAAATTAACTCACACTATTCATGTTATTCAATTCACAACCAATAACACCAAAATTAGCTCACATGGGCTAATAACAATCCAAGCAATTCATTTTGAATCACCCAACAACACAAAAATCACACAACATATCACATGAACAAGAGAAACCCTGTGGTTTCAGACTGCTCACTCGCCACACAAGTAGGGATGTTCTTCACCTCGTTCAAAGGTTTGAGATCAAAACACGGCCATCCGTGCCTCAACAAATCCTCATCCATTGAAAATGGCTTTGGCCTAAAGAATAAACCAAGTAGGAAAAGATTCCCTACCTCTGGAGTTGCCTAACTCCACAAAAATCTGTCCACGCCAGAGCCCTTGCAAAGGTAGATCAAATTTGTTTCTGTCTGGTCGAGAACCGACTGTCCGAAAGCCGGGAAATCTAGAGAGAAGTCACACTTTATCTCTCTAAAAACTGGTTCTCACACCTACTGCACATTTTTTGTTTGTTCCAATGGAGAAGAAGAAGACTTTTCTTCTTTTGTCTTATTCACTTACTCTTTTCACTTAATCCCCATTTTGTCCTTTAGTTTTGATTTACACATGGCTTCAATCTGGGTTTCATTCATCTCCATCATTTCACTAATCATGCAACACGGTCACATGGGCACATGTAGGTGACTTCGCCACATCACGTGTCTCTCACAAACTACCTTCTCACAAACTGGCCATAATGACACTCGACACTCCGCTGGGCCGAAACATGAAATTCCGACTATCTCGGAATTCAACGAAATTCGATGTGGTAACTAGATTTCGCGAGACGATTCCAATAGTGAAGTCTGTTTCATCATCTGAGATCTAGAAAATTTTTTCGAATTTTGACCGAAATTACCATTTTACCATTTTTTAGAAAATTCGAATTTTCTCGGGTTTTACATTAACTTTGCTTATCATAAGTATCAATTTAGGTGTTCAAGAATATGATGTTTTTTTACAACATCGAGGTTAAAAATAGTTTCAAGTAAGACTTATATAAGTATCAATATTGCTCATAAGTTCAGCATGATGACACTTATTATAGGCGTCATGTTTTTAAAATATAAAAATAGATGATGTAAAATCCAAGTATCGATATATCCGTCGAAACCGATATTTTTTAACCTTGCTTATCATAGGTATCAATTTAGGTGTTCAAGAACATGACGTTTTTTTACAACATCGAGGTTAAAAATAGTTACAAGTAAGACTTATATAAGTGTCAATATTGCTCACATGTTCAGCATGATGACACTTATTATGGGCGTCATGTTTTTAAAATATACAAAAAGATGACGTTTCTAGGAAATGCCATTGTATGCAAATACATAAGACAAACAAGAGAGAACGCTTATGAAAAAGCCATCTCAGATATATTCGACACTTAAAATTGACATTTTTAACATTTAACTTGTAGTGGACTTTGGAATATTTCCCATGAGCAAGCAATATATATATATATATATAGTAGTATTTAATCTACCAACATTAATTGCGACTAAGTCCGCTGACTAATTCACAACCTCGCGGAAATTCTATATGTCTCATTTACGAGACGACACATAGTAAAATAGCCACTGGGGCCCATACATCCATACTCATAAAACACCTATCTTAACTATTTTCATAGTTTTCTATGTTTGTTCTACAAAAGATTTATACATATTTACAAAATATTTTCTAAAGCCACATTTCTACTTTCTTCAAAACTACCTCTACTCGAGTGCCGCCTCCCGGATAGTCTCAGACTAAAGGGGGTCCCACGACTGGGTGGTTGTGCCCGTGAGAAAATTCCTCCTACTGCTTACTCCCACCTAAACGATAAGAATTCGCATATATAAACAATCAATCACATTCCATACAATTATTCTCTATATGAAATGTCTATAATATGCAATGAGATGCAACCCTCATGCTCACGACCCAAGTCCCAACCGACTCCTCACACTGGGAGAACGCCAAGCGCGACTAAACCCGTCACACACCATGACTAAACCATTGTACACCCTCCAATTTTATTTATCAAACCTGATTTTGATTCTTTCCTTTATTTTCATGGGCACCATCGGCTATACCGTAGACGCCGCGACGCCTTTTTCAACATTTTCACGAACTTTCATCGCTTCTGTAATTCATGTCTAACTGAATAACCCGCTGGACTTTCACCCCGGGGGATCTACTCCCAACTCGTCCGCCCAAAACATGTAATTTATCATTTTGATCATTTACACCGTGAATTCTACCTCGGATTCTCATTCCATTTTTCCCGAGCTCACGACCCACCACCAACACCGATTTAATAAACTCTTTCCCCCGCACTCCACACCGACCGACGCGATGTGACTGCATATGAAATGGGCCGACGCCAATGCATTTTCCTCATGTTACATGCATGAATGAGCACTACATGAAACGTTTACAAACCATGGAAAATTATAATTTTTTACATATAATCTACCTCCATGCAAATCATGTTAATACATCAAATAGCATGCATCAACATCACATTTTCACACTTAGCATGTTATTCAAGCAAGCACACTCAATTAGGTCACAAACTGGGGACCACTCAACAGGTACCTCACTACTTAGCAAACACATGAACCATTTCGTTCCAATCCCTATCATCACATCAAACAACTATGATAACGAAACTTTTAGTTTCTAATTAAAACCCTAACTTACACAACTTAAGAACCGGTCGCTTAATCCATACCCTTTAATTCCAAAGCGAACTAATTTACATACTTCTCATAGCCTCCCATAAGGTCCCTCTACCATTATAAAGCCTTTAGTTAAAATAAACCAGTTAGAAAATATCCCACTGGAAGCTCAAGAAACTCCCAAACTCGTGAGTCCACGTGTTTGTCCCTCTCTGCAGAACACTTCCCTCTTGTTCGAAGAAACCGACCTGGGCCTGGATCTCCTACTAATCCCAGAGAGAATACCTTCTCACTAAAAATGGGAGAACAAACCTACTGCATCCCTTTTTCCTTTCTTCCTCCCCACGTTTGCCTTTCCTTTTTGCTTTTCTTTACTTTTGCTTTTCTTTTCCTTTTTCCCTTTTCTCTTCTCATTTCTCTCCATTTCTCCTCATTTTCTCTTCTCCTTTTTGTCATTTTCTCTCCCTTTTTGGAGAAAGCACTCATTCTGTCAAAGGAGGCAATCTCCTCTTCCTTTCCTCTACCCATTTGTGTGGCCACCACTTTTCCATTTTTCTTTTTCTTATTTCTTAAATCCATTTTATGACATCATCCACCACATGGCTTCATGTGAGCCATGGGATCCCTTTTCCCACACATGGCTCATTGTGAGCCACTACTTTTGATGCCATGTCACACACTGCGCGCCACGCAAGATCCCCTTATCTGGCCATGTGTCATCCGACACCCCACGCCGAACAACGCGAAGTCCCGACCACCCTAACCCAACGCGAAATTCGACGTGGTAGCTAAATTTCATGAGACGAATTCAACGGAGAAGTCCGTTTCGTCATCTGAGATCTAGAAAAATTCCGGATTTTTACCGAAATTACTATTTTATCCTTCCTTAGGAAATCTGGATTTTCCGGGGTCTCACATTAATATTACAATTTTTAAATAATTAAAACTATTTAATATTTTTTTGGCTCTTCCATATTGTAGACCTTCAAATTTGGAGGCTTAGGATGTTTCTTTCTTTGTGGGAGGCAATCCCACATTGGAAATGGATAAAGGAAAAATACCTCATTTTCCCTTTAAAAGGGTGCCTCTTCCCTTGGTTTGTGAAGAGAAAAGAAGGGAAGATCATGGGTCTCCCCATCAAAGAATAGGAGAATCTAAGTGGTCCTTAGTTAATTTTTTTTTTTTTAAATAATTTGGGGAATCATATTTGGGGATTGCGCAAAGCAAGAAAATTGAAGGGAAACCGAGGAGGGAAGAGCTTCTACAAGTGTGTATATATATATATATATATATATATATATATATATATATATATATATATTATTTCGATAGAGTGTTCAGAAAACCTCTTAAGTAAGCCGACATTAAACATCCACATCGAAAAGTTCAAAATAGCAAATATATCGCGCACAAATATCTTCACGGCAAAAGTAAACCGACCAAGTAGAAAATTAAATATTAACCAACATCATTTATTGCATTGCATAATGTTTAAATAACATCATTTATTATAAGGCAATTAGAATTAACCATTCAAAAAACAAAAACATCAAAGAGGAACCGACTCGGGGTGGCTGTGTTTGTGCTACTTATTTCTTTATATCACTGATGATGCCTTTTTCAATCTGACCGGGTCGGAGCGCATCGTCGCTGGGCTTCCGAGATGTGGCTGTCGCCGGGCTGGTCCGCTGGCCCTGGTGTGGCGCTACCGACTTACTTTGCCTAATCAGGCCTCATCCGCAAAGACAAGAAAAGAGTGGTCAAGGGCTTCCACCGTAGTCGCTCCGATGCCTAAGCCGGCTTTCTTGAGAGAAAAGATAGACCGCTTAGAGGGCTTAATGTGTTGCTTATGTTTGCGCATCTTCAACATGGGGTGGCCTTGTATTTATAGTATATGTTTTCCCGCTTGATGTGGTGAATAGATTCTTCCCATTGACGGGTATTACTACTTTTACTTTTGGGTGATTGGATTCTAGAAAGGATATAGAAAGAAATAGCTTTATTCAAAGATAATCTTCCTTATCGGGGGATCCGCCAACTGCATGATGAACTCATATATCGCGGAATTATATTTCTTTCCTTGCCGGGTGAGATTTAGTTTGATTTGGAAGGATAAGACGTTATTTGGGATTATTCTATTTTCCATATCAAAAGATTCAATTGGCTCAGAGTCGCGCTTTCCCAATCCACCCCCGTTATCATCCTTTTGGGATAATGACCGAAAGCCTTACTCGGGGTTGGGCCGCTAGGACCCGAGTGTTTCGCTGGGTCGGCCTCTTCGGGCCCGGCGAGCGGGCCTCGTGAGCCTTATTTTTCAAACCCTATCAGCACTTCAAATTCTCAGGTACGGTGTACTCGGGCAAGGGCTGCAACATTTCGCATCGGGTGCAATTCCACGTGTCCGCCGCCGGGTTAGTTAGGCTTGGTCAGCCATGTTCAGATAATGATGACTCTTCTAAGCTGCACTCATTCTCCCACTCCTTTCGCCTTCGTTCTTCGCACATCCTCCGTCCCAGGTGCCTTTGATCCTGATACATTTTCTTTGCCTTTAGCGAGTTCGGACTTCCCTCTCCCTTAGTCTTCTGTTTGAACCTTTTTTGCGCAGAGTCTTTTTTTGGCGTCTTTCTTGGGGTAGCTTTTTCTATTATATTCCTGGGTCCGCTGCCTTTTATCTCTCGGGTCTCTTTCAGCGATACGATGAGGCCAGGTTAGGCTAAGTAAAAGTTTTGTTTTTATCACTTGCTTCCATCATGGGTCCGTAAATTTCTTCTATGCGCATCGAGGTGACTTTCAACAAGGTCTGCCTGGCGACTGCATACCCGACCGTTTCTCAAATCCTGTCGAATCTCCGAGACGCCTCAGGCGCCCTTTCCTCGGACAAGGGTAAGGGGAGAGTAGACTTGATTAAGTATCCTAGGGGGCTAGAATACCTAAAATCCGCCGTTCAGCATGATTTAGTTGTGGGGCCTAGCAAGGTCGGTCCTTCGTATGGGGCCACTTTTGTCAAATGTTACCGACCTCCTTTTGGAGTGCGAGTTTGGTCTCCTGACGTTTTGACCTCCTATGCGGTTTCCGTACCTAAGATGGTATGTTTCTTTGAGGTGGCTTTCGAAAATGGTCTTCGCTTCCCTTTGCATCCCTTCATAAAAGGGGTTTTGCAGTACTTCAATGTCTGTCCTTCTCAACTTTCGCCCAATGGCTGGGGCATTTTGGTTGGTCTACTGGTTTTCTTTAGGGACCGAGGGCTCGATGCCCCTAGTATAGCTGCGTTCCTTTATCTTTTTGTCCCGAAGGAAACCTCCGAGGGCTTTCTTTATTTTTCCCGGCGTTCCGGTGCTCCTCTGGCGATTTCCGATCTTCCCTCTTCCCATAAGTTTTGGAAGGAACGTTACTTATTCGCCGCTGGTCGCACCGGGAATATGACCCACTGACGACGACACTCATGCTCCGAGGCTTGACCAATTCCTATGAATCTACGTGAGTGTCGCTTTGTTTTCGACATGATTTTTGTGGAGGTTATTGATATTTCTAATTCTTCATCAACACGTGTCTCCTTGTGTGTTCGACCGAATTTAAACTCCCTAAAGATAACGCCTACAAGGTAGAGCCGGGCCGAGTGTCCCGCGAGCTCCTACACGGAGCTGATCAAGTCAGACATTCCCGGCCCTTCGAGCTCGAGGTCGGCCCGCTCTACCGCTTTGAGGCCTTCGCCTTCCACCGCGCGAAAGTTTCTCCTATCAGTCTCTCCGCCGCTAAACCTACTTCAAGGAGAACTATCGGCTCGCTTGAGACGCCGGGCCGGGCCCCCGTGAGCGTGAAAAACCTAAACCCTAGACTCCATTGAGAAAGATTGGCCGGCTTTGGTTAAAGTTCCGAAATTGGGGGCGTCTTCATCTTCTCCGTCTATTCATGTCTGAAAGCCGGAGCGGGCGTTGTCACCTCCGGCTGAGGCTCCTATAGTCTTGAGTTCGCAGCCCCATTCTGGGTTTGTTGCGAAGGCAAAAGGTCCCTTGGGTGGAGCCGTTGAGCAGCCGTTGGCGGTTATGCCCATTACTGTCTGGAATCCGCCAACGAAGAGTGTTAGGTCACCTTCTCGAAGGGCGGAAGAGTTGAGGAGGAAAGATCCGAACTAAATCGCGAGACGGGACTCTTTCTCAATGCTGAACTCGTAGCAGGCGCAGTCTCGTCCATTTAAGGATTCTAATCTCAAGAGGTCGAGCGCTGCCCGTTGATGAGGCTTTGGTCCTATCCCACCAAGGGTCGCTCCGTCGCCTCATACCTTGTCGTGTCTCGATTCCATTGAAGCCGAGGTCAGCTTCATAGCTGATGTCGACTCTAAGTGTCAAAAGGTGTGGCTACTCATTTGAAGGGTTTGGCCAAAAAGGCCAAACTAAACAAAAGTCATGCCAAAGCGGCTTGGGCTTACAAAGCGAGGGTGGCTTCCCTCACATATGAGCGGGCCGAGTCGCTGGCTCGTGCAACGAGGACCGAGGAGGCAGTTTCAAACCGATTCAAGACACCACGCCCAAGACGTGTTTCAAGCCGAGGGTGGGGGAAGATGAGGCCCTAAACAACTGAGAGCTAACCAAGGTGAGCTTCGGAGGTTCTGATGAGTTACTTGCCATACAAATGACTTGCTGGGAGGATAGGCCTGGGCTGCATCGCCTTCCTATATGAACTTCAAATGGTTGTGGATGAGCTTCTCACATCCCAATAGTCAGCGGAGTCTAAGGGCAAAGAACTGTGCGATCAAAGACGACTACAAGAGTAAGATCTACGCATCGATCTGGGCTCGTCGCGAGGCCTCCGAGGCTGCAAGTTTAGTGGAATGCCAGACTGAGGAGTGCCGCGGGTTGCGTGGGGACCTTCATCAACAAGTAACACTGGTTGCTCAACGGGATGGGGTTATAGGAAGACTGAGGGCCGAGGCTTGTACTCAATGGGTTTCTAGGTGGCTTGCCTTTTAGAAGAAGGCTGTTAATGCCTATTCTAGCCTGGATTTCAACTTTGACCTTCCCAAATGGACGCAGGAGGATGAGGGTCCTCTCGCCGATTATTCGAGAACCGGCACCCTCACAGGTCCACTTTCTTCACCCTCTACTCTCCTTCGACGCTGATTCCCAAACAGGTGTCGACGCCGATTTTTGTTTTACTTATTTTTTTGTCGGGTCTGGACCGACATACGTATATTTTCCTTAATAATCGATCTTTTACTACTTTGTTCTAATTTTCCATTCACGTTGTTCTTATGAATCAGACGATTTCTCGGGCTATATCGTCTCGAGTTGAAAGCGCAAATATGTTGAGCCGGGAAAGGGGGCCGAGCTCTTGAAATCGCCACTGAGGCTTCATACGCTTCGCTGGCCGAACAGATCGTTAGGGCTGTGTGGCCTGAGTAGTGTGGTCGAGATCGTCAAACTGAGCTGCTGGGCTCCTAGCTGGCTGGTGGGCCTTACTTCGAGATCCACCAGCCGATCTCACTTACGCCGCGTGGCCTGCGCGCAGCAATCGAGCTCGGGCCAGTGAAAGCATCGGGCTCCAGGCGCTGAGGCCTTATTGGCAATCCAGCTCGAGTCGACCGACCTCTAGCCACATGGCCTTCAGAGCAGTCAAGCTCGCCAAAGTGAGCTATCGGGCCCGGCGCCGAGGTCTTGTCGGGCGATCTAGCCCGAGCCGATATGACTCTTAGGCCGCTGCGGGCCTGCGGCAGAGTACTCGAGCTCGCAAAGCGAGCGCCACCGGGCTCCGGCGCCGAGGTCTTGTCGCGATCCAGCTCGAGTCGATCCGACACCTAGGTCGCGTGGCCTATGCAGAGAAGTCAAGCTCGCCAAAGTGAGCCATTTGGCCCTAAGTCGGTACCATCGCGACAGCCCGAATCGATTTTGACTCTTAGGTTACATGACCTGTGAAGAGTAGACGAACTCTTCAAAGTGAGTCATTGCCCGGCGCAGAGGCCTTGTCGGGATCCAAATTCGAACTATTATTACTCTTAGGTCAAGGTGGGCTTCCATGCAGAGTAGACGTAACTCTCTTAAAGTGAGCCGTTGGCTCCGGCGCCGAGGCCTTATTGGCAATGTACCGAAATGATCCGACTCTTAGGTTGCATGACCTCGTGCGCAGTAGACGAACTTTCAGTGAGTCATTGGCACGGCGCCGAGGCCTCGCTTCGCGATGTGTTTGCCGACCGGCCACTTAGCTCAGACGACCATGCAGAGTGCACGAACTCTTCAAAGTGAGCCACGCTCCGGCGGCCGAGGCCTTGTTGGCTTATGTAGCCTCGAGCTGATCCGACTCTTAGGTCGCATGACCTCAGGCAGTACACCGAACTCTTCAAAGTGAGCCGCCGGGCCCGGCGCCGAGGCCTTGCGGCGACGCAGCTCGAAATGAGCCTGACTCTAGGTCGCATGACCCGTAAGTGCAGTAAACGAACCCTTCAAAGTGAGCTGTCAGTCTGGCGCCGAGGCCTTATTGGCGATCCACCGACCGTTTCCGACCTAGGCCGCATACACCGTGGTAGGTAAACAACCTCTTTAAGGGAGCCGCCACTGGGCGCTAAGGTCTTGTCAGCGATCCGTACCGAAATGATCTGACTCTTAGGTTGCATGACCTGTTAAGAGTAGACGAACTCTTCAAAGTGAGCTGCTGGGCTCCGGGCGCTGAGGCCGAGTGGGTTGAACGCCCGAGTCAATTGGCTCCCCGACACCACGCCCCGAAGTCATGGCCGAGCTCTTCTAACCGAGCCGGGTGGGCTCGTGAGCCGAATAGCCGAGTCAACCGACTCCTAGAATGCTCGCCCGCTGAAACTCGCTATTCAGCCGCCCGGCGCTTAAGGCCGAAAAATAACGCCCGAGCCGACCGACTCCCGGCAACAAGTCCCGGAAGCCGGGTGGCCGAACTCTTCTAACCAGCCGCGGGCTCGCGGAGCTAAATGGCCCGAAATAACTCGCTTCCTGTGCCGCATGGCTGCGCTAGTCGAGCTCATCAAAGTGAGCCACCCGGTGCCGAGGCCAGCAGCGATATAAACAGAGATGATCTCGACCACACAGTCAAGCAAGGGCATGAGTTTCGTGTGGTCGAGGTCGTCAAACCGAAGCCGATGGGACTCAGCGCCGAGGCCTCACTGGGCGATCCAAATTCTAAGTTGATCTGACTCCTAGGCTATGTGGCCTGTGTAGAGTAATCGAGCTTGTCAAAGTGAGCTACTAGGCCCGAAAGCCGAGGCCTTGTCGGGCGATCCAACAGCCGATTTGACTCATGCTACGTGGCCCGTGGCAGTAGTCAGCTCACAAAGTGAGCTATCGGGCTTCGTGGCGCCGAGGCCTTGTTGGTGATCCAACCGAAATGATCCGACCCTAGGCTGCATGGCCTGCGGCAGAGTAGTCGAGCTCGCCTGGGCAGCCACTAAGATCTCGGCGCCGAGGCTCCATCGGGCTATCCAAATTCCACGATCTTACTCCTAGGCCGCGTGGCCGCGGCAGAAAGTAGCCGTTCACAAACCGAGTTGGCCGGGCTCCCGGCGTTGAGGCCTTGTTGGCAATCCAAATTTATTGTTCGACCTAGGGTCAGCAGGGCCTGTGCAGAGTAGACGAACTCTTTAAAGTGAGTTGATGGTCCCGCGCCGAGAGGCCTCGTATGAGAGCAAACTCGAAATGATCCGACTCTTAGGTCGCATGACCGTGGGCAAAGTGTGACGAACACTTCAAAGCGAGTCACGTCTCTGGGCGCCGAGGCCTCGTGGCGTATGTACCAGCTCGACCGACTCTTAGGTTGCATGACCTGTGCAGAGTAGACGAACTCTTCAAAGTGAGCCGGGCTCCGCGCCGAGGATTTGTCAGCGATCCAAATGAGCTATTCTCGACTCTTCGTCAAGGTGGTCTGCTCGTGGTAGACTGGGTCTAAAGTGAGCCGCCGGGCTCCCGAGCGCCGAGGCCTTGCTGCGGCGTACTGAAACATCCGACTTAGGTTGCATGACATGTGCAGTAGACGAACCCTTCAGCGGAGTCATTGGCTCGGCGCCGAGGCCTGTGGCGACGAGTACGAAATGATCCGACTCTAGGTCGCATGACCCGTAGAGTGTATCAACTCTTCAGCGAAATGGGTCGCCGAGGCCTTTGTCGCGCATCCAAACCCGAGCCGCTCTGACTCCCAGTCAAGCGCCCGGTGCAGGCAGACGAACTCTTTAAAGGAGTCGCCGGGCTCGCGCCGAGGCCTGGCTGGCGTATCCAAACTCGAGCTTATCTCGACTCTTAGGTCAGATGACTTGTTAAGAGTGTGACGAACTCTTCAAAGGAGTCGGCTTCAGCGCCGAGGCCGAGTGGGTAGAACGCCCGAGCCAATCGTCTGGCACGCCAGTCGGGTGGCCGAAAGCTCTTCTTAACCGAGCCGTGGGCTCGTGGAGTCGGCTAAATGCCGAACTCGACTCCTAGATGCATGGCCCGCCGAGCTCGCCACTTCAGCCATTGGCCCAGCGCCGAGGCCGGCGGGCCAACGCCCGAGCCGACCACTTCGAGTAACACGCCCGAAGCCGGGCGGCCGAGTTCTAACCGAAAGGGTGGGTCGAGTTGAATGGCCTGAGCCGAACTGACTCCTATGCTGCATGGCCTGTGCAGAGTAGTCGAGCTCGTCAAAGTGAGCTACTGGGCTCCGGGTGTTGAGGCCGAGTGCCGATATAGCCTGAGATGATCTGACTACTAGGCTGCGTGGCATGAGTAGTGTGGTCGAGGTCGTCAAACTGAGTTGCTGGGCTCGCGCCGAGGCCTTGCCGGGCGATCCAACCGAGCCGATCTCGACTCCTAGGCCGCCAGCGGGTCTGCGGCAGTAATCGAGCTTGTCAGTGAGCTACAGTCTCGCCGAGGCTCATTGGCGATCCGCTCGAAATGATTCGACCCAGCTACGCGGGCCTGCGGCAGCGAACAGCTCGGCCAAAGTGAGCTATCGGGCTTCGCGGCAACAGACCTTGTCAGATCCGTACCGAGCCGACCGACTTAGGCCGCATGGCCGGCGCGCAGTAGTCGAACTCGCCAAATCAGCCACAAGGCTTCGCCGAGGTCTGGCTGGCGATCCAAATTTCAGCCGATCCGACTCCCAGGCCGTGGCCGCTGGAGAGAAGTCAAGCTCAGCCAAAGTGAGCCACCGGGCCCGGCGCCGAGGCCTTGAGCCGGCGATCCGTACCGAGTCGCTTCGACTCTTAGGCCGCGTGGCCTCTGCGGCAGAAAGTGTGACGAACTCTTCAAAGTGAGCTACCGGCCCGGCCGCGAGGCCTTGTCGCGATGTAGCTTGAACCGATCCGGAATTCTTATGTTTCGCATGACCCGTGCGCAGTAGGCGAATCCCTTCAAAGTGAGCCGCCGGGTTCGGCGCCGAGGCGCACGGGCGATGTACCGAGCCGACCGGGACTCATAGGTCGCGATGACCCGTGCGCAGTAGACGAACTCTTCAAATGAGCCACTCGGGCCCAAGGCCGAGGCCTTTGGGCGGCGAGTACTCGAGCCGATCCACTTAGGTTGCATGACCTGCGGGGCAGAGTAGACGAACTCTTCAAAGTGAGCCGGGCTCCGGCGCCGAGGCTCAGTCACATCCAAACTCGAGCTATTCTCGACTCTTAGGCCGCGGGCCTGTGTGCGTAGTAGATGAACTCTTAAAGTGAGCTACTAGCCCGGCGCCGAGGCCTTGTCGCGATCCACCCTTAGCCGACGGATCTTTAGGCCGCATGACTCGCAGGCGTAGTGATGAACCTTCAAAGTGAGTCACGGGCTCCGGCGCTTAAGGCCGAGCGGTCAACGTCTGAAATGGTCTGGCTCCCCGAAAGTAACACGTCCTGTTGGTGGTCAGCCTTTCTAACCGAGCCGGTGGGCTCGTGAGTCAATCGCCTCGAAATGAACCGACTTAGATGCATGGCCTGGCCGAGCTCGCCATTCGAGTCGCCAGCCCGCCGAGGCCGGCTGGCCGAACGCTCCAGCCACCACTCTTAGTAACACGCCCCAAAGGCGGCCGGTTTCTAACTAAGCCGGTGGGCTTGTGAGTCAATGGCCCGAGTCACTGATTCCTTTGTGGCCGCATGGCTCGCCGGTTTCGCCCTTCGGCCGCCGCCCGCTAACGAGGCCGAAAAATAACGTTCGAGCTGAATTTACTCGGTAACACGCCCCGAGTTGGGTGGCTAAGCCTTTCTAACTGAGCCAGGCTCGCTAGTCGCACGACCCGGTCAATCGACCAGCCGCATGGCCTCGTGGTGCAGTAGTCGAGCTCGCCAAAGCGAAGCCATCGGGCCCGGCGCTTAAGGTCGAGTGGTGATATACCGAGCCGATCCGACTCTAGGTCGCTGCGGGCTCGCAGTAGTCGAGCTCACAAAGCGAAAGCCATCGGGCTCCCGGCGCTAAGGCCAAGTGGCGAGCATAACTTGCCGATCCGACTCTAGGCCAGCGTGGGCCCGTGCGCAGGTGACGAACTCTTCAAAGTGAGTCATTGCCTCGGCGCCGAGGCCTTGGTGGCGAGACAGCCTGAAAGGATTCGACTTCTTAGGCTTACGACCTGCAAGTGCAGTAGACGAATCCTTCAAAGTGAGCCGCCGCGCAGGCTAGTCTGACTTCGGGATCTTCGGAAAGGTGCGAGCGTTTTTAATGCTAGTTCATGGGGAATCGAAATGACTCATGGCTTCCGTGCGCTTTGTACCTTCTTATAAATGGCGCCTGCCCTCTGTAACCCGCATTGAAAGATTTTGCTTTCCCGGGTGTGTAGATCAATTGCACCGATGAAACTTCGAGGTTTGATCGCCTTTACGGATTCGCTCAAGATTCTCGTTCGGCCTTTACTGATCTCCCCGCCAGGAAGCTGTGTTTTCCAGAAGGCCTCCCTTGCGGGATGAGGCTATTCCTGCCTTCGAGCTGTGGGAATGCGTTTCGAGAGGGTGGTGCATTTCTCAGGCCGCCTCTATTTTCCTCGCTCTTCTTCTCTCTCCTCTCCTTTCTTCTCCTTCTCCTTCTCTTTCATTCTCTTTTCCTTCCTTTCTTCTTTTCTTCCACGTCTCATTCTCCTTTTTCCCTTTCCTTCCGCATAAACTCTTTCCATCCCTTTTTTCTTCTTCTCCTCTTTTCCGCTTATTTTCATCTCGTTTTCCTTTTTTCTTCCTGAAGTTTTTTTTTTCTTTTTTTTTTGAGGGAACTGCTTGTACTATGTATCCCCAAGATGTAAGGGATGACACTTCTGATTGTAATAGAATGTAACTGCTGAAATAAAGAGAGATTCTTTTTCTTTATGACTATGAACTTTCTCATTCTCATGTATTTAATTTTCTGCCCATTCTATGGTCAAGTCATGGTAATGTTTAACTAAACCACCAATAAACGCTCAATTACCAAGCACGGATAATGCTTTATTTGAGATTACAAAACCGAGGCCTACCGATAAAAACGCTTTAAGATTTTCACATTCCACGCACGATGTAGAATTTTTCCTCCTCTCGTCTGTAGCTCAGAGTTGCCCTGGCTCGACGACTGAGATATGATGTAGGGGCCTTCCTAGTCAGCCTAGTTTTCCGTGTCGATTCTTCCTCACGCGCGAGCTTTAAGACTAGATCACCCGCATGTAGCTCCGGTTTGACTTTTGGTCAGAGTACCTTGCCGGCCGCCCCTCCTCGTAATCCTCCGTGCGCCTTAGAACCTCGCCTCACGCTTTTCATTCAGAGGTCCAAATTTAAACAGAGAGCTCGCCATCAGGTTCCACTGCCGCTAACTCGATCTCGGGATTTTAACTCGACCTCGGCGGGCACGCTTCCGCCAAAGGCCAGGCGAATGGGGTTTCAAAGTTGTCGACTCAGAACCCAGAGGCCCATAACACCTCTGGGAGGTATTCACCCACTTGCCTTTAAGATCTTCCATTGTCTTCAAAGCCATCTTATGGTTCGATGGTGACTTCGCTCGACCATTAGACTGCGGGGTGTAGCTGGGGATGAATAATAATTTTAATTCCGGAGTTCTAAGACAAAAACCATGAACTCGGGCGCTGTCAAATTGCTTTCCATTGTCCTGGCACTGTATTCTCGGGATGCCAAACCTGCATATTATGGCTCGCCACACAAAATTGCGTATCTTTTGTTCCGTGATTATGGCTAAAGGTTTGGCCTCAGCCCACTTGGTGAAGTAATCTACAACAACAATGATGAACTTGCATTGGCCCTTCCCAATGGGTAGAGGTCCCAATATGTCCAAACCCCACTGTTGAAAAGGCCATGGGCTTGATCGATGTCGTGATCCGTATGGAGGCGAAATCTCGCATGCTCTTGAAACCCAGATCTTCTCGACCAGGCCTGGCCGCATCTCCGAGCATTAGGCCAATAGTATCCCCGCCTTAAGACCTTTCCCCGCTAATTCCCGAGCCTCGATATGATTCCCATATATCTTCGCGGTACTTCCCTTAGCACGTATTCGTCTTTTCCCGCGATGCATTTAAAGACGGTGCGAAGAAACCTCGCCAGACAAGCTTCCTTATGATTAGTGAACCTGGGCCGACCTCGTCCGATTTTGGTCAGCTTTCGCTTCGAGTCGTCAGGTAGACGTCCGTCTATTATGTAATCCCAGATGGGCTCCATCCAACTCGGCTCGGACTCGACCGAGGTAACTTCCAAGTCACTGTGGATCTACAAGGGCTCCCACAAGGTATCTCGACAAGTGTCAACCCGCCGAGGTGCTCCCCCGTGAGGTCGTCGCTTAGTTTTGCTAAGGCACGGCTCCTGAGTTCTCTCGCTCTAGGAATATGTTCGACTGACCAAGATGAACTTCTTCAATAATTCCCGTACCTGAGGTATAGGATCATTCTTCCACTTTTGGGCCTCGTAGTGTCTTCTATTTGTCTTACTACTACCGAGTCGCCTGCACTCTCTAGCTGGTAAACTTCCGCTGAATGGGCGAGGCTGAGGCCCGCATGACGCCCTCATACTCCCGCCTCGCTTGTTAGAGGCTTGGAATCTGAATCGGTGCGGGCGTGATTCACGTCTATTCCTTCCGGGAGGTCGATTACCCGCTTCGTCTCTTGGCGCGCTTCGAGGCCCGTCTACGTAGAGTTTCCGCATGGGGAGGTCATCATTGTTTGAGCTGCTTCACGCACCGCGAGGTGAATTCCATGACGGTCTCGCAGATATGCCCCTTTATCAGCGGCCATCTCGATGTCAAACTCGCTTAGCTCTATAGGCCCACTTCATAAGCCTTCCCGAGGTCTCGCTTAGCATTCATTTACCTGATATTCTGCGGAATCTCAATGGTATGAGCCTGGAAATAAGGGCGGAGCTTCCGAGCTACCACTAGGGCCAGGATTAATTTCTCCATCCTAGGATACCTCTCCCCCGCTCCTCTCGAGCTCTCACACAACCGGGTGTCAGATTGCCTGTCTCTCGACGAGGACAGCGCTGGGTCGAGAAGTCTGAATAGCTATGTATGAGAGGAGCTCCCTTCAAGTGGGACTTACTAGAATCAAGTGTGAGCCTGTGTATGTCTTCACGCCGTGAATGCTTCCTGATTTTGTGTCCCATTAAAAGGCCTTCTTAAAACTTGGAAAAAGGTCGACATTTATCACTAGCCCCGACACGACCTGGCCATGGGCAAAGAATCATTCTTGCCGACGTTGACTTCCTTATGCTTCGATGGCGACGGCATGTCGAGTACCTCCTTTATCTGTCTGGCTCGCCTCTATTCCTAGCTGTTGACTACGAAACCTAGGAATTTTCCTCCTACCGATAATTCGAAGGCACATTCGCTAGATTTAGCTTCATGTCAGACTCTTAGGATCCGGAACGCCGGTACAGACGAGCTATGTGGAGCTCTAGAAATAGTGATTTTACCAAAGATGTCAATCTATGTATACTATCCGCTTGGAACATCCCGTCTTCACCGTACCGATAGGTAGCTCCCCAGATTTTGAGCCCAAAGGGCATCACGCGATAACACAGTTCCTCGCCTCGTGATGAACAAGGTTTTTCTCGTCAACTCGTCCATGCCGATTTGGTTGTACTCTATAGTATCCATAAACCGAGGAGTTCATGGCCTACTATGGCATCTACGACATTCGATCCGCTAAGAAAGGGAAACCGTCTTTGAGCATGCTCGTTGATGTCTATGAAGTCGACGCAAAGTCGCCACTGGCCGTTCGCTTTAACCAAGACGACATTGGCTAGCCATTCAGTGGTACTCTACCTCTCTCGACGTCTCCTGCCCTGAGGAGTTTTTCCGACCTCTCCTCGTTTGATGGGCCTTTGGCCTTCGGCACGGCTCCTCCTCTTTGCTTGACCGGGCCGACGCTCAACCTATGTGTGATTACCGTGGGGTCAATTTCCTCCCATGTTCGCCGCTTCCACGCGAAGACGCCTTTTTGCTCGCTCTCAAGAAATCGGTGAGAGTTTCTGCGTCTTCGTAGTTGGAGCCAATGTATGCGAGGTGTTCGTATCGCCGTCCAACAATACCCGATTCCGGGCCTTCCGAGGGCTCGTAGGGGCGTGCACCTTGTCGCGCATGTCGAGCTCGCCCGTGCATATGCCATCGACGGCCTTTGCCTACGGATGCCGACCAGCATTCCTCGCCACCCGTTGGTCTCCTCGAACCATTCCCACTCCGCTTATGGTAGGAAATTTGATCATTAGGTGGTAAGCGGAGGGAATGGCCTTTATTGCATTGAGAGAGGGTCTGCCTAACAACATATTATGTGCTTAATGTAAGGCCCACAACGTATAATTCATTGTCACTATTTCCCGGTACTGGTGGTCTCCCAAGGTGAGCACTAATTGTATCGGCCCACTGGTAGCACTTTTCCCAAAGAAACCTCGGGCAGTGAGTGTCGACGAAGTTCTAGTTTCTCCCTTCGATGCCCATCTTATCAAAGCGCCGAGGCTAAAATGATGTCACTTAACTCTAGTTGTCATTTCAGACCCGATGATTGTTTTGCTGCCACCACCGTCGAATTACTGCTGGGTCGCCATGGGGGTGCCGGCATCCCTCCAACGGTCGAGAATGTAATGGACGCTGAGTCGAGGCGCCTTGACCGCTTGTATCTCCGCTATCTCTCCTAACCTGATGCTGCGTAGATGGGCCTTCCTGGCTGAGCTGGACTCCCCTCCTCCTGAAAATCCTCCTGAGATCACATGGATTTCTCCTAGAGGCTGCGCCGAAGGTTGTCCGTCGAGGCGGTGGCGCAAGGCGGCCGCCGAGCCCGGGCCTGGTTCCCCGAGCTTGATTTTCGAGGCTGATTTTCGTGCGCTAGTGAAGCCGCCTGAGATACCCACTGCTGCATTAAGTATTCTCGCTCTTTCATGAGTCAGATGCAATCACCAGGCGCGCCCATAATCCCTATGGAACTCGTAATATATGGTATTATTCGTGGCTGGTTCGATTATTTGAGTCGCCACCTCAGAACCGTCGCTGCTTGCACTTCGCGTTAAGACTTGCGGATATCGAGGCCGCTAAGGGTGAACCGCCGAGGTGAATAACGTGATCGTCTCTCGAGTTGATGTGGGCCTAGGCGATCTCTGAGGTTTCCATGCCTTTTCGGGGATCGTTCTACATCTTTCTTTGGAGACCTCTGGCCGCTTCGCTTTTTGGGCCTGGCCTCGCCGTTGTCCCGCTTTCTTTGGGGTCGAGGTGCTTTCCTTTGAGCATGAGGCTTTCACCACTGGAGCATTTCTACTTTAGCGAGCACTCACCATGCCGCTAAGGGTTATTTGAGATGGAAACATCGATCTTCGACGCACCCCTAACCCAAATAGAATGAATGCAAGATCGCGAATTTTCATCTGGCATGTCTATCTTTAGAGACTTGGCCGAACCTCCTCGCACGAGGACTTCAAACTTTCTTACAGCCCCGCCAAGGGCCAATAGATGGTAACTCTACTTTCAGACGCTCGCTCGATGAAAGTGGGAGACGAACGCAATGGATAGTTCTCCGAATTTAGGGATTGATGAAGGTGGAAGCCTCTAAACCGTGCCAAGGTCAGCCTTTTTAAAGGTGGTGGCGAAAGTTCTCGCACGCACGTGGTCTTGATACCCATGCACCCATTTGCTTTTGTAGCATTGAGGTGGTCGATGGGATTCTCACAATTACTCGAATGCTTTTCCCACCTGTGGCATTCGAATTTTGGTCGGAAGAGGGAAGTGGAGCACCTCTGGCCAGGAACTGACTCGTACCGCTGCACCAAGGTGTCCATATGTCGTGGTCGTCCTTATAACTTCCTTCACATGGTCGAGCAATTTGCCAGAGGCTTTCAACCCTCGCTCCCATGACGCTCTCCCGGTCCCTGGCCGAGGGTGCATGAAGTCTCTGCTCCGACATGCCCCTCAGTGTTGCCTTGCCTTCCCTCTCCGTGGCCAGACGTGGTTCGTGCCCCTGCCCTACCGATCTCTACTGCTTTCTACTCCCGGGAGCACCGAGATTCTGTTGTCCTTCATAAGGGGGAATGTCATGGCCTTCTTAAGTCTGTCGCGCCTCCCGTGGTCGTTGCATCTGTCTGGTGAGTTGTTCTAACTCTTCTATCAGATGTTGATTGGTGAGGCGGAGTGCCTCCACCTCGTCCGTGTTGGCCTGCATTGTTTCTAACGCCACGAGGCTCCGCTCGCATCGCCGGGCGGTCCCGTGATCCTGATGGATTAGCTCAAGCCCCGCCAGGTTCGAGCCGATACCATCGCAACTGGAGGATCGGGCCTTATTTGTAAAGGAATTGTCGCTCCTGGCCGACGGCGCCAACCCGATGATGCCTTTTTCAACCGAATCGGGCCGGAGCGCATCGGGGTCATCGGGCCGTAGATAAGGCCGCCGCTGGCCGGGTCCGCTGGCTCGGTGTGTACGCTACTAACTCAGGGTCTCCTCGAATCAGCCCTTGCAAAGACAAGAAAAGAAAGGGTCGGCGGGGCTTCGCCTACCGCTTCTCGATGCCTAAGCCGGGCTTTCTTTCGAGAGAAAAGATGTACTACTAGAGGGCGAATGTGTGCCGCAGATGTTCAAGGCATTCTTCACCGATGGGGTGGTCGTATTTATAGTATATGTTTTCCTACTGGATGGTGAATGTGATTCTTTCCATCGATGGGTATTACTTATGCTATCTATTGGATTCAGAAGATATAGAAAGAGCGCTTTTATTTGGGATACCTTTCCTTCATTAGTGGATCCGCTTGATCTGCATGATGAGCTGTTATATCGTGAATTATCTTTCTTTCCTTGCTGGTGAGATTTAGTTTGATTTGAAGGATAAGACACTATTGGGGATTATTTTATTTTCCATATTGAAAGGATTCAATTACCCCTGTTATCATCCTTTGGGATAAGTGGACTGGGCTCTCATTTTAGGTTAGCGCTAGGGACTTGGGTGTTTCGTTGGGCTGGCCTCTTTCTTGGGCCTGGCGAGTGGGCCTGTGAGCCTTATTTTTCAAACCCTATCATCACTATACATTGTTTAATCACTTCATTCATTACATAAAATTAGAAAAAGAATGATTATTACATCATCTTTAATTAGATACTAAAATTACATTGTTTTAGTATATGTTGTAATTGTTGATGTTTTTCCCACATTGCTCGAGATAGTTAGGTAATGTAGAATGTGGGTATTACGTGATGAGATACATGAAGGAGATAATTGCTAATTCAAACCAACTCACATCAAAGGTTTATACTAAACTCAACTTATATTATTGTTAATCATTTTATTATAGTATTTAAATTGTCAATTGAACTTAGTAATTAGTGTATGTTTCTCTAATTTAGTTTAATAAGAGGAAATCATATAATGAAATGGAGATCAACAAAATTCGCTCAAATTGGGTTATGCTAATGACACAGTTAATCATTATGCATATTGAAAGGTACATCTTATGACCTATAATCCAATATAATGTCATATTATTTTAATTTATTAATTTATATATTGGAAATACTAGTCGATTGTTTAATATCGACATCCGATGTTTGCACATTTTGACATTATCACAATGGAAGAAATATATTAGGAAATTTAAGTAAATAAAAACTAGTATACACATATTCATTTAGATAATTGATTTTCTTGGTATAAAAGAAATTTTAAAGTTTTATGGTGTAAATATTTTAAAACTGTATAAACATATTTACTTCTCGCAAATGTGTTTTTCTTAACAATGTGGCCAATATTAATATATTTGTGGTTTTAATCATTTTTAGGTTGAACATCTACAAGTAAGATGCAATATTTTTGGGCACTGTGAAGGATAAATGTTCAACTAAATACAATAAAGGACAATGCACAATTTGAAGAAATTGTAAAATTCTAAAGTATCATGGTATGTAGATATTTTGAAATTTTGTGTAGTACTAACATTTCACTTACAAAATTGTTTTTATTAATCATTGCCTTAAACTAATATGTGATTGTTAATTGTTTTGTAGGATACGTCTACAAAGAAAGGTGTAATCTTTTTCGGGGCACTTTGATGATGGATTCATAATGTTCACTCAAATGCAACACAAAAAATATGTGGAACAAAGTTGAAGTTGTAACACTTTTTGTGATGTTTCTAGTTAACTTTCAATATATAGTAAAAAACTAAATGTTCTTTATTACTACTTTGTCTATTATTGAATGAGGTTTTTCATTGATATTTTAATTGTTTATGGAATACTACATATAAATCAAGGTATAATTACAGCATTTCCATTTTGAGTTAATTAAATTGAATGAGATAAGATGATAAAATTTTTAAAAGTTTAATGGTATATGTAGATGATACACTAATTATGAGTATTATAGTTTCTCACTTCTATATAATGACGCTTATCATAAGTATCAATTTACGTGTTCAAGAACATGACCTTTTTTTACAGCATTGAGCTTAAAAATAGTTATAAGTAAGACTTATATAAGTGTCAATATTGCTCACATGTTCAGCATGATGACACTTATTACGGGCATGATGTTTTCAAAATATACAAAAAGATGATGTTTTTAGGAAATGTTATGCAAATACATAAGATGTTACTCTAGTAGAGGACGCTTATGAAAAGAGTCATCTTGTATATATCTTGACACTTAAAAAGTGACATTTTTAACATTTAACTCAGAGTACTTTGGAATATTTCCTATGAGCAGTTGTTTGATAGACAATTCACTAGCATGCAAATTAAACATCTTTATTGCCCACAGCCTATCTCAAATGGTAGAGTATTCAAAGGGCATAAGGAGCGGGTCCCAAATTTGAGTCATAGTAGGGACAATTTACCATTTTGAAACTAAAATGTATTAAAAAAAACATCTTTATTGTGGTTGAGAGTTATTTTAGTCATACTATCTAAAATATATATTGGCAAAAAATGCATCGTTGGTGCATGGTTTCATCCATCGAGATAGGATTCGCTTTATCATATAGATACAAATGATATAAGATAGGCTTTTATGCACCAAAAGCATAGAAAATACATCCTATCGCTTTTTACACTATTTCATGTGTTGTGGTCATTTTGAGGTATAGAATATTTTTCAAATTTATTGAAGCCGAGTGTTTGAAAAAAAAATAGCAAGGCATATATAAAGTTCCCAAGGTAAAGATTCAAGCCAAACAAGCTCAAAAACATGAGTTGCAGATATAACAATCCAATGGAATTACGTACAAGAAAATCTTCCATGATGCTCCTTTGCTAATTGATTATTTTATTAACAAACAGACAAAATTTTAATTTAACAAAATACTTTCATAACAAACCATAAAACAATTCATCAAGAGGGGTGATGAAATACAAGAGGGAAGGGCAAATATATATATATATATATATATAAAGGTAAGGAAAGAGCAAAGAAAGTTGACAATAAAGGATAAACAACTTAATGTTGACTGAGAATAGGAAGATAGCTATTATATAGTACATGAAACAAGCATCTCCAAATGATCTACAATCCACACCACTTTAAACCCGCCTCGTAGGCCGACCCCTTGTGCCCGACCCGACCCGTCAATGATTCGAACCGAAAGCCCGAGGACGCTCGACCGAAGCCATTAATCAAATCCCTTTAGTTATCGTTCATTAAATTTTAGTTTTCAAAGTGTTCGACCGAACTCCTCGACTTAATTGCCATGATCCAAGTCGAGCTCCTACATTCGACATTTCAATTATTTCTTCAAAACATTTTGCTTATGTTATTCTATTTAATTCTTAATTCAAAGAAGCATTTCATTTTGGGCAAGCCCATATACGTTTACAATTTCAAAAGACTCATAACATTTACATTTAACAAAATGCATTTACAAAATAAAAGTTTAGAGTTCAAATTGTTTTACAAAATATCAATGTTCGAAAGAAATGGAGTAAATGCATATGACGAAGCATACTCCGCAATTCTTTCTCTATGACTCAGAGCTCCTCGATCTTGGGTCTTGCTTCACTGCCTATCACTCGGTACCTGCGCATTGATAAAACAATACGCTAAGCATTTTTCATGTAGGTAGTTTATAAGTTCTATTCCATTCAGTTGGTATATATATCATGCATTTATCAAATAATGCAGCATAATGTCTGTATAATGTAAAGATGCTTATACAAATACACTTTTTATATCATGTTTCACTTTTGGTTATGAAATTTGCATATAGCTATAGAATCAACATTCAATGATTGATTAGTAAATCATCTTCATTTGTCATTCGTTAGCAATGTGATTTCACACATTCAAATTACGATTACCTTCTTGTGAATTAGTTGGTGAATCCGATCATGGTCGATCAATAATGCATTTAGATCAATACTTTTTATGCAATACTTCCTTATAGTTCAAATATTCGCACACATACATATATTTGACAAACATTCGAATATGATAAATCAAATCCAATATATATATATATATATACTTATATATATATTTCACAAAAATATTCATAGTAGATCCCATAATCCATTTTCAAATCCATATGCACTTTGAAATAATTTCAAATCATTTGGTATACTACGGAACCGTGAAATGGAGATAGAAGGTAGTGAACAAACGATTATCGATTAGTTTCTTTCTCGATATCGATCCACAAGTGGGTTAGCCGTCCCTGCCTTCGATCCAAATGCAATTTTCCTCTTGGTGAACAGCAAATAATCATACCTAATGAATTAAGCTGCCCAGGCGAGTCTGATACATTTTACTTGTCTCATTCTTATTTGTTTACATTTATTTCATTTCTTAGGGTTCCTAAACATTCGACGAGGTACAGAATCACAGGACTTAGCAGCGAAATATGTAAAATGGAAATTTCTTTGGAACAACTGTCTTGTGCGCCATAACTTTTATTCCAGTCTGAGTTACCCTCTACACTACTTGTCTGATACCCTTGACTGTCAGAGTCACGGGTTACTACTCATTACATGCAGAATTAAACAGGCTGTCTTATTTTATACAGTTTTGCCCGAAATGTTAGATTTTGGCATTTTCACTCATTTTCATCCACAATCTTTGTAATTCATCCCATATAAAATCACCGTGATCACAGAAACAACTCCAAAGGTGGTTTAGACTCGATAAAAATCCATTTTCCTCATGTTGGGACACCCCAAGGAAATCAAATCATAAATGAGGATGTTAGGGTTTATTTTTCTTACCTTATCTCTTCAAATCTCCTCTTGTGTATTGTTTGGCCTCTTAGGAGCAAGAAGTGGGAAAGGATCACACAAAGCTTGATCTTTTGAAACCCAACCTTCTCCACTTTTCTCTATCCTCACTCTCCCAGCAGGATGGCTCGAAATGAGCCTTAGACCACAATTTTGGTCTTTATAATTTATTTTAAATTAACAAGGCCAATTTGGCCTACACCTTTTTTTCTCATTTCTCATTTTTCCCTTTTTGCTCTTAAATCACTTATTCCTTATAAAGTCTTGTTTGACGCTGATAAATCGATTTTCCATTTTGACATTCTAACTTTTTAATTCACATTCCTTATCATTTATCCATTTATTTCATATTAGCATTTAAGCTATCATTTTGACCCTTAAATTCCTTATTTTACAATTTCACAATTTTCCCTTTTCACTTTAGGTCTAGTTAAGGGTTAAATCAATTTCTCAATTTAGCATATAATATTCAATCATATGCTCACTCTTTCAATTTACATTTTACAATTTATCAATTTATCAATTTACCCGAAAAACCCAAGTTTGGCTCAATTCATACCCAGAATATATATAATAAAAATTATTATAAAAAAAATTCTAGGGTATTTTTGGGCACATTCTGTTCGACTTTGCTTGATGGGCCCAGGCAGTCAAAGCCCATTTTTAATGGGCTGCAGGATCATGTTTGAATCCATCATAACAAACATCTGTCCGTTTTTGTTTCTTGAAGACGATTTTAAAATAATAATAATGAGTCATATATTACAAACGCAATAGTATTTAATCTCCCATGATATTACAAATTTTAAATAATTAAACTATTTAATATTTTTTTGGCCTCTTCCACATCCTTGAACAAATCATCTAACATTAAAATAAATTGTTACATAAGAATTATAACATATGGTGCTCGACTTTTATTTAAAAATAAGAAGATCACACATTTCTTTCCTTTATTTTAGATCCAATTTGTACCAACCTCCTAACACACATATCACTAAAAAAAGCATTGAAATAAACATTTTAGAACATAACTTTTCTTTGTCGCACCTTTCTTTACGATTTAGTATTCATGAGATATTGTTATCTATTGTCTTTGATGAATGATTTCTATGCTAGAGCGAAGATCCTCATACATCCAAGGCCTTCCTGCACTTTTCTTTCATCTCTGCCCTCTTCTTTCTGATGTCATCACTGTCCACCATCAACCTTCTTATTCCATCCTCAATCTCTTGTGCATGAACAAGATCTTTGAATGCTCCTTGTTGTAATCCAATCAATCTCCATCCCTAACCCTAACTCTTTCACTATTTGAAATGCATTCAATTATTTGCTCTGCATACATTAGCCACGTAGCTATAGAACACCATACCATATACTCTAAATTAGCTACGGAACACCGTACCATATACATTGTACGTGGCCTACGGAACATATATATACCATATCGGGAGGCAGTAAGATAACTATGTGCCCACCCTACACCTAAAGCATATGGAAGAGTGCAAGCAATGAATAATGAACCATAGACCCGTCTTCTCTTTGGTATTAGAAATTTAATTTATCAAACCCAAATAAAAAGATATAAAATTGTGGGGAAAAGGACCACGAATGGCAACCAAAATTGAAAATTTCTTTTACTTCTAAAGCCGAATATTATTAAAGGGGTTGGACTCCTTTTTTTGGATAAATGAGATGCCTTGTTTCTTTATCGAGTCATATCTGTATCTCAAAGCCAGTGATACCTTTTTCAATCGGAAATAGAGCAGGCGTCTTCAGAATCGTGGCGGGGCTGGAACCGCCGTTAGGCC
Source organism: Tetrastigma voinierianum (assembly GCA_016808115.1). Taxonomy (NCBI): domain Eukaryota; kingdom Viridiplantae; phylum Streptophyta; class Magnoliopsida; order Vitales; family Vitaceae; genus Tetrastigma; species Tetrastigma voinierianum. The sequence goes on along the minus strand of JAEQBH010005598.1, from coordinate 42,316 downwards.
GATCCGGCTCTAGATCTCTCATCCCTATGCAAAAACAAAAACAAAGAGGATCGGTGAGGCTGCTCAAGTCGTCACTCCGATGCCTAAGTTAGTTCTTTCGGTGGAGAGAAAGTTAACTGTTGGAAGCTGAATGTTAGCGCATTACCTTTTCTTGATGGGGTGACTGATATTTGCTGCATATACTTTTCCAATTAGATAGGTAGTAAGGATTCTTTCCCATTGGATGGGAGTATTTTACGCCTTTATCGTTCTATCGGTTTAATAAAGGGATAATAGAGGAGGATAATTATGGGCGGTTGCAGAAATTATCCACTACTTCCCTCATTGGTGGTTGGTTTGTTTATGGGGATAAGAGTTTGGCAGGAATTATCTTGCGCCCCCTTGCGGTAGATTTAGTTTGATTCCCCGAGGACATGGGCTTTTAGGATTATCCATCTTTGTGTATGGGCGAACAAATGGAGCTCCGTATTGGGCGTGCTAGGGACTCGGGCGTTTTCTTTGGAGCTTGCACTGGGCTTAGCGAGTGGGCTTGCTTGGCATTTTCAAACCCTATCAAATATGATTTTTTTTTTGTTTAGTTGTAATCTTGAATGAGCATTTATATTATTAGATTCAATCTTGTTTCTTGAGATATTAGTTTATCGTTAGATTCAATTTTATATACAGAAAGCTTAAATCTCTTAAAATAAAATTGAATCTAATAGTATAAAACTCATTTACATATATGATTGTTTATGTCTTGAACCCCCTTTTTTTGTTTCTCATTTAATTTGGAGACCTCCCAAGATTCTTTTATTTTAGTACCTCTTAATGTGACTTTAATTCATTGGAGACAGTTTATCCGATTAAGGTCATTTAAGCGTTCATCCTTTATGGTATCTGCATTTACATATATACCATACCTAATTTTAATATTTTAAAATAATATTTTTAAAAAAATATCAAAATTAGTAATATTTTTCATCAAACCAATAGTCAATGAGATTATTATTTTAAAATTTTTTAAGTTAGATTAGTAGTTATTGACAAGGTTTTAAATTTTAAATTAATCCTGACAGCAGCGCAAAAACTGTTAAGACCTAATTGTATAAGCAAAATTTCTGACACTTTCACAAAGGAATATTATCTAATCGACAAGCGGCGCCAAAACTTGTTGACCAAATTTGAAACATACATTTTGAACTAACTAAAGTCCACAAACAATGGTGCCAAAAACTTATTAACCAAATATAACATATACTTATAAGAAGAATTGTTTTGTCATTGAACTTATTTAAAGATTTAGATTTAGTCATTATAAATTACTAGATTATTTTAACAAATAATAAGTGAATCTATAAAAATGCATATCGTTCCACAAGATGAAAAATTTAAACTTCTTACCTACTACTCAATTTCTATACTTCTTTGAACTTTCATTTTAAGTAGATTTAGTAACCTATAAAGAATTTTAATAGCTGGAATCCACCATTCAAAAATTAAGGAAAATTAAATTCTAAATATAAAGTGAGTGAACCAAATTATTGTTATTTGAAATGCACAGGATTTCTTTGCTCTTGAAATTATCAATTCATGCATCATAATCTAATTCAATTTCTCTTGAGTTAAATTTAGATTTGTGAGGCAAGAGTGGTATAGTTAGATTCCTCATCCCAACCATCGTTTCAACGATTAAGAGATTCATGTTCATTCTGAAACATGATTCTAATCAATTACTTGTAGTGAATTCCTCTATAAGATCACAGTACTTTTCTTTTCCAATACTTCATACCCATTCCTTATGGCTGTAGAATTCTTGCTTCCCAAGACAGGGCAATTTGCTAGATTTCTACAAAATGAATGGTGTCTCATCCTTAAAATCTGAAAGAGTTTTCCCTTTCCTTGATTAGATCTTAGCTAACACAGGATTAAGATCATTCCTCCAGACCAAAGAGAGATCTCTAATTAATTAAATTGATATATCCTCCTTTACTCAAACCATGAGCAAATTGAAGTTTATAGAGTAATCTTTCGGAAGCTCATTGATTCATCAATATTAGTCTAGCATACCTAAATGGAGTGATCTATGCTCTCGGGAATCTCTATCTTTGTGTCACTTGGGGGCCTCCTGGAAATCGGGGAGGCAGGACAATAGATCCTTTCATGGGTATAAAATTACTAAGGTGGGGAACGATTGATTTCAAGAACAACACCATTCAATTAAATTCAACATTGACTCGGGAAATTTTCTTCCATTGTGTAGAAAAGACCACCAAGCTAACATCAGATCTTTCCAGTAGGAGGATTGGTAATTCTCGAAAATGGATTATTCTTACCTTTGAAATGCGATCGGAAAATTCACTTTGTACATGCAATCAACTGAAAAAATGATTTATAGCTTTTGTTTTAGGATTCATTGAATTCAACTTGATGTCGTAAATAAGATTTCAACATTTAATTTCAACCCAAAACTCACGAACAAGTGCTGTTAGGATCTAGTAAAAACGGATAAAAAATTACATGCTAACTCTAATCTCACGAAGAAAAGAAAATAAAGAAAAGAAAAATATAATAGAAAGTCATGGCTCCACTAGGAGTACTCTGGTTTTGTTCAATCTTATTGTCTTGCTTTACCATAATCGTTTCTATTTATAGAGCTAAAGTTTGACTAAAATTGAGCTATGTGTGAATCCTAATTTTTGGCCCAATTTTTATTCTCTGTCACAACCTAGAAGTTTGTGTGTGACAAAGTTTGTGTTTTTATTTTGCGAGGTCAGCATTGCGAGTATGCAATCGTCTGTCGCGACTTGAAGGTCTTGTTCTCCTTCTTGCTTTAGTTGCGACATCGTATTGTTGTTGCGACAATCTTCTTCCTTCATTGGAAAACTCTTTGTGTAATGAGGAGTTTCCCCTTTATGACAATAATTTTTGTATTCCTCGAACAGGTTATATACCGTAACGCCGATAACCGTAGCCATGACCACGGGTTTGGTCATTACCGCGAGTTGGTGTCGAGACCCGAGTTTCCCATGGCGACAAGATCTATCAGTTATGTTGCAGCAGCATCGCGCATCATGCGCATTTTTGTTCGCGGACCCAAAGATACATGCAGCGACAAAGGCTTGTTACTCTGACTTCACTTCTTGTTGTAGCTTTGTGCGATGTGCGACATGACTTCTTAGTATTATCGATATTTCGCGCTGCGGCCAGGTTTTCTTGTCGACGCCTCTGTGTTCAACTTACCAAGTCTTTCGGCGACCGATTTGTTATATCCGCGACGCGGCTTCTTTTATTACATTGAAACCTCTTATCCCGCTGACCTAGATGTTGTGTGCTACCTCGTTTCTCTCTTTGTTCATCTTATTTCTATGTTAAACATTGAATCCATATCATAAAATAGACTTATATCCTCGGCTTGAAGTATGTTGCAGCATTGGGTTCCCTTTGTTGTGACGGTTGATTTAACAAGTAAAGCGTCATTTGTCATGACATAAATTTTCTTATTCTTGGTGAGCTTCTTCTTTCGGTGCTCTTTTACATCTCAACTAAGCTCCTCCATGTTGCAAGGATTAGTGTCGTGATATAAACTACGTAAAGCATATATTGTATTTTCTTTTAAGTATTCATTATGTATAACATATTGATCTTTGTCTATTTGGCTTCTTCCCATTTCATGCTAGCATTGTCTTTGTCTTTTGTTGTGACATAAGCTCATCTTCTAATTTTTAGATCTTGTGTTGCGACACGGAAAATATTATTGCGACAGGTTTTGTAGCCATTGTAGATGTTTATACCACTTGACTGAGATCTGTCACTTCTGAGAGCTCTTGTGGTGTTGTTTTTCTCTTAACTCTTTTTTGAAATTTCTCATTTTGAATTAACTCCTACCTTAAAAACACAAAGTTTGTAAATAACCCATGTTGGCATTAAGCAGACTCTGAAATGTAAAACAAACCCGGAAAAATGGATTAAAAATAGATGGAGTTTAAGACTTATCGATTCCAAAACAAAGTTTGTTTGTCCACTAAGCAAGAAAGAAGATTTGTTTGTCCTCAAACAATTTAGCTTATTTTAAGGACATTTTTGTTTTTTGAAAATGCAGCTTGGGTGAGGCAGTGGTTGCAGCAATTTCAAATTTAGTTTTAGTTTAGATTTAGAAACATTTTCGGTGTTATCCTGAACAACTAATGAATTTTGACATGTAGTGGTCGATCCGATTAATCTGATCTACTGTGTGTGATGGTTTTCTTTCCTTTACTCTCCTTAGTAGGATTACTAATCTTAGGACTCTACATAGTATTTGTAATTTCTTTAGCTCTTCAAGTCCATATGCTTGTTTTTCATCGTAGTCTCCGTTAATGTAGCGATTAAGGTCTTACCGGCTGCAGAATTTGGCTTGGGTAATTGGGTAGATAAGTGGGGAATTTAAGCTAAAAATTTACCCACCTTTCACTCTTCAAGTGTGTATCTTTGCCTCTATCATTCATCCTTTTCTTTTATACTAATGTCTGAAAAATATATTCCCCAAAACTTGTCCTTGATGTATCATACTGCATATTCTCAGCTTGACATCTTTTAGAGAGAAGTTATCTTTTTGCTTTTCTTTTACTTGTCAAAATTTTTAGGATTAATTGCAATGTCTTATCTTCTTAGGCTTTCTACTCTTAGAGAACTTTGGGTTAAGTAGCTCTCATACCAGTTGGCATTAGGAGTACTAGGTGTTAAAACTTTAGAACAATTGAGAGAAGGCCTGAACAGGCAATCCTATTTGACTTAATTTACAATTTTGACTTCTTCTACTTTTTTGTTCTTTCTTTCTTCATTTGTTCTTTTCTTTTTCCATCCTTGCATTCTTGTTTAGCACAAATCAACATAACATTCCCCCAAACTTGTCCTTTTTCTGTATTTTGAAGTTCATCCTGAAACACAGGCAAATAAGGGGTTCTTCGCATAAGAATAGAATAAAGGAAGAGTTGAGGCTTTTAATTGCTGTTTGAAATGAAGAAACTAGACAATTTGAAATCAAATCTGGAACTAGAGTATATACTTATGCATATTATGAGGTAGGCTTGAAAGGAACCTCAAACTTCAGGATGGCTTATATCACTTCACAGTAGTGGTATTGCCTAGGATTTAACCAGATAATAATCGAACAAGTTCTGGGACCTTGAGTATTTATTGTAGTGAACCAGGGAAGATGTCCTAATCCTTCTGGTTGGCCAAGGAACATTTTACCATGTGCATTATTTTTCAAGACTTTAACTGACCTTATTGTTTATACAACAGTTTCCAAAGTCTTATTTGTGTTGTCTATTTAATACATTTTCTTAAATCTGAACCTTAAACTTCATTCTAGCTTACACATGCAACTTCCTTTTCCAATTCATTGAGGCCTATCACAATTTCAATTACACTTATTGTTGGATTCAATAGTTGTCATGGTAATTCAATACATCATTTTATCAGCACAAGCAGACAGGGAATGGCGTCCTTGACTTAATTAACTCAATCCGATGTATCAAGACAATTCACCCATCATTGACATTTCATTTTTCACATCAGGGTTCAATTCCATTTATTCAAAACAAAAATATAATCTAATAAGCAATTAACACAAGACAAAAAGAATTGTATATAGAATCATTCAGAAAATTGATGTTGATCTTTTATTAAGAGGGATGATTACAATTTTTTCTTTGGAGAGAAAGAGGCTACAGGGGTTCATCTCTTTCTTTTGTAGGATTTGGGAATTTTTAGGTTAGGAGGTTCAAGGTGGAAGCTAGCTAAGATGGAGAAGCTTAGGTATTGAGATCATTTGGTTTCTCTCTCTCTGGAGGTTCTTTCCTATTGAAGAGGCAATGATCATTGGTATATTCACTTACAGTGAGTCAGTTCATCTTTGCCTCATTACCTATATTGTTAAATGGTTTCATGAGTTCGGTGAAGCGTAGTGTGCATATTCACTAAATTTGAATTCACACGATCCAGGACTTTCATTCCTGAGAATTTTATGCATGGTGTGTCCATCTCTATTTCCTTGTCCCCTCTTCTCTAGCTTCCCAAATTCCTTGGCCCCATTCATGTAGAGATACTTGCTGAACTCCTCACGCATACTGCTGCGTACCCTCTTTGTAACAACCAGGGAAATATACCACACAAGCGAGTTTCGGACATGTTTAGATTTAATAAAGTTAAAAATGAATTTCGAAATAAAACTATGGGCCGGAAATTAAAATGAAAGTAAGTGGTAAATGTAATTTACCATGAGGATCTAATTAATTCGTAAAGGAAGGAATAGATTAATGTATGGAAATGCTTGAGAAATGAAATGCAAATAGAAGGAGTTATGTGCTTAAAAGGAAGTGAAGACTTAAAACCAAAATAAATTTTATTTGTCTTAGCCAAACAGCAAGCGTAACTCAAATAAAAAGGATAAAAACAATTAGTCTCTCATTTTTGAGAGACAGCGTAAAGATAAGGAAGAGGAAAGAAGAAGATGAAGAAGGAAGAGAAGAAGAAGAGAAGAGAAGAAGAAGGAAGATTCAAAGGTATGGAACTTTGTGTAAGATTTGTATGGATATGTTTGTGGGTTTATGAGTTGTGAGCCTAACCTAGAATGAGTCTTGTGTAAAATCATCACAAAATCCTTTGTTTTCTAGGAGTTTGTGTAGGAAGGACCTAGAGTTCCCGTTACATGTGTTTTTGGGTTCTAAGGTTATGTAAAAAGTATGGACATGTTTGTTCTTGTTCTAGGTTTTGATGAGACTTTTCCACAACCCTAGGATTTCTTAAAGTTAGGTTGAGTAAAACCCCTAGACATTGTATAAGATATGAATAGAAAGTATGTTTGAGTTAATTGAAGTGTATAAGATGGGTATTGAAAGATGATTTGAGTAGAATAGAGGTTCTGAATTGAATATGGAGTGGTTTTGATGTGTATATTGATTATTGAGTTGATCTCAGGTAGCAAAATATGGAAAAATGGGGAGAAAAACCACACATTTTAGGAAATTTGAAGTGAGTACAGTTCAAACGAGTTATGTGGTACCTTGAGTATATCAGCGTGATGCGTGTGCCATTGCTCTGATGCGAACTAGTGTTAGTATTGTGACCATAACTTGGTAATTTCTTATCCGAATTGAGTGATTCAAGTGGGTAATTAAACTAGACTTCAAGGAAAACAAAACACCACAGAAATGGGGTACCTTCAAATTAAGTTCCATTTGTCCCATAAATTCACTCCAAAGTGGTATGTTACAAGCGTTCTGCTTGGTTGATCATAGAGTAGTCACAGGTTGTTTAGGACTATATCTTGAGTTTCGGTGTCGATTTAGGTGATTCAGTTAGAGAAGAACCCTTAGCACATGGCTTCAAGGAATACAAAGAACCAGTATGGAATGCTAGAAGTTAAGACCACATAAAAATGGGTATTCTGGACTATTTCCTAGTATTATCTGGATAAGTAAACTAGTTGCAGCATGAAATGCACCACAACCCGGAAGTTGGATAATTTAATTGGAATGATTCCAATTTCTAAATAAGAAATAGATTCATAGAGGAACAAGAATACATGAATGATGTGTGTGAATACATAGGCATCATCTTGTACAAGTATATAGAGAATGCCATATATAATAGGCATGAAACAAAGAAAAGGAAATATAGGAAATGCGATATGTATAGATGTGTTAAATGGCTTGTGATATGATATAAAATATAGAAAGCAATGACTTTTGGAACATGAACATGAAAGGCATACACAACACATGAATGATTAAGTTATATATGGTGTCTCATGCAATCCGGAAAAGATAGCGAATGATATAGAAATACATGAATGAGTGAGTGCGGTCTGATCGTGCTGGCACTCCTGGCAGTGCTCACGACGCCCATTACGTGGCGAACGCGTTACGATCTGTTCCATGCGAAATCCACATTTGCGCTCTTGAATGACAAGCGGGCGGGGATTATTATTGAATCTGCCGTGAATGTCGACTTCTATAGTAATATGTGAGATTGCAATATTGAATGTGAGATGCGACACTCTTGAATGACAAATAGGGCCGAGTTAATAATTTAGTCTGTCGTGAATGCTCGACTTTTTGAAAGTAATATGTGAGATTACGATGTGAATGTGAGATCCGCATTGCTCTTTGAATGAAAACAGGACGGGATTAAACAAATGAATCTATCGTAGATATCAAACTTCTATAACCATGTGAAATCCTGGCCCAAACGTGAAAAGAAAAGAAAATGATTGAGGAAAGTATTTGAACAAGTATAGAATCCCAGAGTACCGTTATAAGTTACATTAGTACCTACAGACCTTTTCGTCTGAATCTACCTTAGTACCTATAGGTACTTAAGTATCAGTAATATCGATTATAGGTTATGTACTATAGAAGACTAAGTCTCATAATACGGACATAAGATCACGTAATACAAATTATAAGATTCAAAATCACGAGAATAAGATCAGGAAATACAAGCATAAGCTCCATAAATACAGTATAAAGATCCGAAATACAAGCATAAGCTCCTTAATACAAGTATAAGATCCGAAATACAAGCATAAGCTCCGTAATACAAGTATAAGATCCTAAATACAAGAATAAGATCCGAAATACAAGCATAAGCTCCGTAATACAAGTATAAGATCCGAAATACAAGAATAGATAAAAATACAACCATAAGCTCAGTAATACAAGTATCGAATCTATAAGATAAGTATGCTCCGTGTCACAGTATAAGATCCGTAAGACAAGTATAAGCTTCGTAATACAAGTATATTATCCGTAAGACAAGGATATGCTCTGTAGTACAAGTATAAGATACGAAGTACAAGTATAAGTTCTGCAGTACCTACGGGTACCTCAGTAAAGGTCTAAGCTCTGTAACTCCTACGAGGAGATAAGTATAAGTATGTAATCCCCTCACAGGAGATAAGTATAGAAGTATGTGACCTCTGGGGAGATCGGAATAGAATAAATCTGCCATAAGTGTAAGATGCAGGTAAGTACAAGTTTGCTATAAGTATAGGATTCGATACTTGATATCGAAGTCTACGAACAAGCATAAGTTAGTTACAAGGATAATTATGTAGATTAATGTATTTATACTGAATTCATGAAGATTCTGATATATATTCTTTATTATATGTTTATTATGATTCGGTATAAGTAAGCTATGTACAATTATAAGTTATAAGATGTTTTCCCTAAGCGTAAAAACAGCATGGGTTTTTAATTAGGTGAGTCTGAGGAGGACATTCAGATATTTATCTGGTGAGCCAGCACACTGGTAGGGAGTTCATCCGCGGTATGTCCCAGCGCTTTGATTTATAAATGTAAAGAAATCTGAGTTTTGTATATGTAAATGGGGTCCATTATATGTGTATAGATTTTGATGGACACCACTTGGTGGTAGTTCTTTTAATATCATGAAGCAGTTTTGTTGGCCATGGGGTGTTGTATACCCCGAAGGTCACAAGTTCAGCTGCGAGAAGGGTAAAGAATCGATTATGTAGTCTCGCGCGGGCGGTCGGATCGCCATTCGGGTCGGAATGAGGAATCGAGTGTGACAACTACTTTCCATCTTTCTTATTTTCTCTAAAAGGTCAGCAAATCTAAATCCCTTTTTAGTTGTTCATTGTAGAAGTGTTATCTTGAATCTAACCTTTGCATTAATCTCTTCTCTCCTCTCATTTTCTTCCCTTCACTCTTCATCCCTCTGCTTGAGTAATTGTTCCCATCTTTGCTCTCTCCTTTTTAGATTGACGAGAATTCTTCTTTGAATCCTCTGTTGTTGCTCCACATTTTCTCTCTCCTCCATTTCTTTCTTTATTGACACTAGCATATTTCATTATCTGCATTTCCTTCATTGCTCTGAACATACTTTGAATTCGAAAAAGTTTCCCTTACATCAGGAGGAGAATTTATCAATGGACTCCTTATGTTCTGCATTTCGTCCTTTGATGGCAGTTGGCTCCCAATTGGGATTCGTTCCATCCCTACTGGTTCATCTTCTTCTTCCTGGGGCTCCTTTGCTACTTCCATAATTTCCATCTCCTTCATTTTTCTTCTCTTTGGTCCCTTGATCACTCTTGTCGTGTCAAGGAGGAAACCTTAGGACATGTTCCTCCTTTTGCCCATATTCCTTCTCTCGACCAGACACAGTCTGGTGATAGTTCTTTGGATAGGATCATCCCCTTTCACACAATCTTGTGGAAGGTTTTGATAGATGTTTCAATAATCTTCCCGTCAAACTTGTATCCCTTTAGTAGGGCGTACAGAATGACTTCATTCTCCTTATTATGCTCGGGTGTAGTGGGAATAATAAATGATGATAAAAATAAAAACCCAGGACTTGAGAAACCTTACCATTGGGATCCACAATGGATGGATTCATGAGGATTTTTCCTTGTTGAGTTCCATTTCCCTTTTCCTCCCGTTAGGAGATTGGCAATCTTACCCATCATGATTGGAGTTCTCAAGTAGTCTCTTTTAAACTTATACCATTCTTGGGTCTTTGGTTTGTAGAACCTCATTGATCTTCATGACCCATAGGGACCGCCCTCTGACGTAGACTAAGTCCTCCCTCATATCTATCTGTATTGGAATAGAACTCCTGACCACTGCGTGAAGCCAATTGGTTTGTGCTTGAGAACAACCTCCGACCATTTTTCGGTTATCTCGGCCAAGCGGTGGGATGAGCGATATCAAATCGTTTCTCCAATAAACCCTTTGTTGCTTAGAGTTTCTTTTCCCCATAAGAAGTAGGCTTCATACGAAATAGAAAGCTTAGGTGTCTTACATTCATAGCTTGCTCATTGTACTTTTAGGCTCTTTTGCCTTTTTCTTTTGAGCGGGGTTTGTGCCTCCTCTTGCACTTCCAGTTACTACTGGGGTTGTCTCGGTCGGGGTTCGGATGAACCTCTCTTACTTCCCAGGCGTGTGCTATTCAGTGACTCGGTGGGATTTGGGACTAAGGTATGGGGATTCACCAGTGTCAGATATGTATTTAGGTTAAGGTCTACGAAATCTAGGGTTTGTAGAAGTCAAGGGAATCTTGAAGTTTTGGTGAGGAGTGTAGGTGATGTGGAGCAATGAGAAGAGGTGAAGCTTTTAGTTTTGGAGAACTTCTTGGAGTTTATGGCTCCGATAAATGAATGTTTGTTTCTCTTAGTGGTCGTGACAATTAATGATTAGGTCACAACAATATCTTTTGAATTCACTTGTAAATTTGTGTGACCCAAAAGATTCGAAAATTTTCACCCCATTCTTCCAAAATTTCATGTGCGTACACTTTGAGTTTATCGCAACAGCCTTCGTCTGTGATGAAAATTTTTATTTATGACACATATCATTTGGACCCGATACATGTCTACATGTTCTGTCTGAGTCATGACAAAATTTTTCACATTGCGACCCAGAAATTGGTTACGCAAGCAAGAAAGTGGGTGTGACGGTGTTTGAAGGTAGTCGTGACACTGTTTCTGTTGCCATTTACTTTAGTTTGAAAATTTTTTTGTATAGCGGGAAAAGCGGTCACAACATCATATTTATTGAGTTAATCGTAGTGAACTTTTAATGTCGCTGACCTAATTTTCTTATAAATTGTCTTAATCAATCAATTCCTTGTTAAACAACCCTTTTCCTCACTTATAATATAGTGTCGCGGCCACGATTATTTTGTCGCGACAATTTGTTTACTAAATTACTCTGACTTAAAAGCACCTTCCAGTCGATTAATCGCCTGACTTCGGTCAATTTTCAATTCAAACATTGTGTAGACATATCTAGCAACAGAAAATCATCAATTCAATCTTAAACAACTATCTCATTAAAACACATCAACATAGTATTCAAGTAATTGGCGATAAACTCATTTAAGCAAAGATATGTATCATTATTACAAATGAGTTTAGGGAATGAAATACTCCCCCTTGTAGTCATTTTACGCAAGAGTCGACGAGAGCGGTGTTTACAATAAAATCGATTCTGGATTCATTCTTCCTGTCCAAAATAGAAAATTTTAGCTAATTACCAAGCTTCCAAAACTTCTAACCAAATCAAAATTTAATAATCCAAAATCTGGAAAAAAATAACGACAACAATCTAAGAAAATAGGAAAATAATAAGAATTGACTTAGGTACGCCTCGAAGCATCAATTTAATGTCCTTAGCTAGACACGGGAACATAGAGTGTCTTCATTTGATCATTTTCTTTTCTCTTTTCAAAATCTGAATCTCGCCGTATATGCTTCTTCTAAGATAATGCTTTAACCTTTGACCATTTACTTTGAATTCATTTCGATTCAGTCTTTAGTGTTGCTACTCTGGGAGTGTACTTGTTCTTTCTTGTATGGACCACTCCATCTTAGATTTCAATTTCACAGAGCTTGAGCCTAGAGTTGTATAAGAGACGTTCTCCGCGTGAACTCCCTCCTTAAGTTCTGCAGTCAATGCCACCTCTTGGTCTTTTCCTTGTGGGTCTGGCATTTGTCATAGAGCTTCATTCTCAATTCTTCAGTTCATTCATTTTAGGCGTAGTCTCTTTTCCTTGGCAGCTTCAAAGTAACGGTTCAATTTCTTGATGGCCCACATAGCTTTGTATTCCAGTTCTAAAGAGGGAGATTAATGAGTTTCCATAACAATTATGTATGGGGACATTCCAGTGGGAGTTTTGTTAGCAGTTCTATAAGCCCACAATGCATCATCTAGCTTTATAGATCAGTCATTTCTGCTTGCATTTACTATCTTCTCTAGAATTTTCTTTATCTCCCTTTTATTCAACTTGCCCATTTGATTGAGGTGATAAAGCGTCCATCATATGTTTGATTCCATGTCGCTCATGAGTTTACCGTCTTTATTTGCCAAAATGGCATCCCTCATCGCGATGATTATTCTGGTGCCTCGAATGCCTCAAAATGTTTTTTTGTATAAACCCAACAATTGTAGTGGCATCATTTGTGGGACAAGCTATTGCCTCCATCCATTTTGATACATAATCCACAGCTAGGAGATGTATGTATTGCAATAATGATCTGAAAAGGTCCAGTAAGTCTATTATACATAAAAAATCTGCTGCAGATTCACTGTAAGGGCATTTCATTTCTTTTCTTATGTTGCCCATTCTCTGGCAAACATCGATATTTTACCCATTCAAAATAGTCTTTGAATAGAGTAGATGATAAAATCCTGATTGGAGATTGTTACATTTTTGTCTTGTCTCCTGCAAAGTGTCCTTCATATGGTGACGCATTACGTTTTTCCATAATACCACCTTCTGTTTGGGACACATACTCCCTTATGATCATATGCATCTCTTACATCTGATAGTCGGTTAAGTCCGTATATATAATATCTCGTCACATTCCTCGATTTCCTCTTTTTGTTGGTATTTGAATTCACATAGCATAATTCACAAGCTAAGTAATTGAGCAATATCGATATCTAAGGGTGTTTATCGCGACAACATCAAAGTACATTCATCGGGGAAAATTTACGCTATTCTGCCCTTTTTTATATTCCAGTAGTTCTCTCCAATCTAGACAAGTGATTTGCTATCACATTGTCACTACCCTTCTTGTCTTTGATTTCAAGATCAAACTCTTGTAGTAGTAGCACCCATCTGATCAATCTCGGCTTTGCATCCTTTTTTGCCATTAAATAATTAATTGTATCATGATCAGTGTGTATCACAACATGGGACCCCAATATATAAGGTTTGAATTTTTCATGCAAACCATTACGCATCTCTTTCTCTATGGTGGGTAGTTTTCTTGTGTCTCATTGAATCTTTTTGTTGGCATAGTATATATTGAAGATCTTTTCGATTCTAAATAATATAACTCCATTGCATAATCACTTTATCATCACACGTAATTTCAAATTCATTTGCTCCGATGCGGTATTAGCATGATGGGGCTGATACTAATCTGGATTTAATTTCCTCAGCGATCTTATGATTCATCAAAATCAAATTTTCCATCTTTTCATGATCACTGCAATGGTTTAAAGATTTTGAAGAATCAACAATGAATCTTACGTAAAATCCGGCATGTCTGGAAGCTTCTTATATATTATTGTAAATTAGTATGAGAGTTTTATAACTTAACAATCTTTCTTAATTGTACTTCTAATCAGCAATGAGAATCTTGTGCCCAAGACAATACCTTGATTACCATGAAATGGCATTTTCCCGATTTAAAGCTAGATTTTTGTCTTGGCACCTCACAATCTTTGTTTCTAAGTTTCTGGACAATCTTCATTTGGATCATGGCGAAGTCATCCATAAATATTTCCATAACCTCTTCCACCAAGTCAGAAAATATAGACATCATACATCTTTGAAAAGTGGCAGGAGCATTACATAATCCAAATGACATCCTTCTAAAGGTAAAGGTACCATAAGGACATATAGTATTGATTATTGCAATCTGCAGTTCTTAAAATATCCATCGAAAACAATAATGGGAGTGCCTTGCTAACTTTGTCAGCTTGTTTAGTTAATGAAAGGTGTAGAGGATAATGGTCCTTTCTGGTAGCAGTGTTTAGTTTCCTATAATCTATGCACACTCTCCGTCACATCCTTGATTCTTGTAGGAATCAATTCATTCTTACTCATTTCTTATCCACAGTGAATCACTCCCACTTCTTGGAACCACATGTCACTAGGCTCCTTTGAAGGACTACACAAGTGCATTTATAAAGCACGTATTTAGACATTTCGGTGCTTCTTTTACGACTACTTGTTCACTTTATTGGATTCATTATGCCCCGATTCTCTGTAGAAGTTGTAGCATTCTCCTTGACGGGATCTTGTGCATCTGATTTGAAGGATTGTTTCCTTTCAAATCTTATATAGACTAAGCTATTGCTTTATTATATTTTCTGAGAGTTTCCAACAGTTTTTGCTCTTCCAGCTTAGTTAATCTAGCTGAAATGATTACTGGCTTTCCTTTTACTGGTTGTAAGAAAGCATATTTTAAGTGTTCAGGCAATTCCTTTAGTATTAAACCTTCTGAACTTTTGTTTTCTTCAACCACTTCTTCTTCATAACTATTGGATTTTTCTGCATTGTTCTCTCTAACATTGAATACTGAATCTTTTTGTTTGAAATTGGAGTTCAGAAATTCAACTTCAAGATGCTCAAGATCTTTTGAGTCATCTCATTATCATTCATTGGTCTGAAATTATAATTAGTAGATGAGTTCATAAGCGCGGGAATTTTCTACAAATTCACAATCAACACTTCTAAGTTTTAGTTGTTTGGTATCATTGAGATTGAAATGCGTGCTTCATTTCCAACTCACGAGAAGTCAGTCTCCTTTTCTGTCGATCGATCTGCTCTGTTGCTAAGAAGGTCTTTCTACTTGACGGTGGGACTTGTTTGTCTTCCTCTATATTTATGTCTCCCCGAGTCCTTTGGAAAAACAAATTTTCCCACCTTGGCCTAGCATCTTCAAAGTACCCTCCAGGATGGGCCCAATGTTTTTATGCATCATCTGTGAGAGTCATTGTGTGGGAGTAAGCTCACGAGCTTAGTCTTTTAGCAACATCTGAGAGCATCAAGTTAATGCTGGCTCCAAAATCCTGCAATTCTTTTCCATGTCATTTTCCTAATCCTTAAGGTATAATTGTTTGCTGGATCCTACATTTTACGGTATAGACTTAAATTCTTGCTGAGGTGCATTTTAAACTCGCTCTATCCTTCCCTCGGTAAACTTTCTCTTTTTGCTCATGGATCTTTCATGAATTTTGCATAATGAGATATTTGGAGTTAATGTACGAAGGAATGTGAAATCTCTATCTTCTTAAACATGTTTAGAATTTGAAGAAGCTGTTCCTCAGATTTTCTTCTGACCTTTACAGGGGAATGGGCTTGGAGGATTATAAGCTAACCAGCTCCTTCCTTCCTTCCACCTCTTCTTAGGGATGCAATTATGACTTTTCCTTCTCTGTAAGCAAGACTATTCTGCTGCATGTTCTTCTCAATCTTGGCTTGTTTCTCTTCCTCGATTGTTCTTCCTTTCTACTCTCCCTTTCATCTAACTCTTGCCACTTCAGTTGACGCCATATAGTCATGGCTTTGCATAGCTTGAGCGATTGTCTGCATTTACAGATTCTTAACATTAGTGTTTGCTTGAAATATTGTTGTGTTTGGCAAATTTTCAAGTCAAATTTTTCTCATCTTGATTCAAAATTCTTTTGTTATCGACATAAAAATTAAACATCGATCTTGAATGATGGAGCCATACCACGATCCTGATAATCTTCTTTTTCCCTCTGTTATTCTTTGTTATTTCTTCTTCTTTGAAACCTAAATGAAATATAAGCTTGGTAGGTGGTTCTTTTCATACTCAGTTCTGTTGTCCTTTTCCACCATTGAAAAGATTTCATGGTTTCTTAGTCTTTGGTATGTAGTGTATGGCGAGTTGGGGTTGAGCTTAAAAGTATAACTCTTGTTTGCATTTAGATCTTGTAGTGACCTTTGGGGCCGACGGACCCGATTGGAGAGTTCGGGCAAAAACCCGAGAGCATTTCGTTTAAGATTCTTTTCAAATGATATACAAAACAAAACATTTCTTGGGAGTTCAACTATTTGTTCACAAATTTTCCATGTTCAAAAATGATATGCATGGTGGGAGTATGTACTTCTCTTTGCAGACTAACTGTATTTCTGCTTGCTTCATGATCTTGTCTTCTTTCCTTGTCTGCAGAGCCTCGTATAGATAAAGCTATGCGCTAAGCATTCATGCTTAGTGGTTTCTATCTGATTATATTTCAACATTCAATTTAACTTGACATACATTTAACATCAAACCATATATTATATCAACATATACTCATATTTATTCATTTCGCATGCTTTCATTTACAAATCATTTATCATATACAACATGCATTTTTAATGCAATAATTCAATTAATTCAATTTATGAGATTTAAGCATATACGCCAAATCCCTTTTCCCTTTCGTCAATGTTGGTTATTTCACTTTGACTATTCAATTCACATTTATGATGGATTCCGTTTGATGAATCCCGTCCTTATCATCATTCGGTAATGTGCTTACACATTTAAAAATTCGGTCTCCCATCATGACGGATGTCGTTTGGTGCACCTCGACATGTGGTATCACTTAAATGCCATACGCCATCGCAGGATGCCGATTGGTATCCATAAATTATGACATTGGACAATTTAAAAGGTACCGCCGTAGCGAATGCGATTGAATTTACCGCATCCGTCCCGACCAGTTTCATTAAGTATATCATTCAATTTTGAATGCCGAATTGGCCGATTCGTTTATTCGATTTATCATTCCGTTCGTTCGGTTTTCAAATATCACATTTCAATTCCATTTCTCTTTCGTATCTTTTCAAATATATACTCAAAATCTATGTACTCATTTCATATACTCATTCACGTACTCATTTCATACTCATTCATTATACTCATTTCATTTTACTTACTTGAGGAAATAAGAATGAGTCGAGAACAAACCGGAAGAATTGTCAAATCTAGCTTCCTTATATGCTTCGATCTCGGAGTCCTGGAGTTGAGGCGATCATCACCGTCCTTGAACCTCTTCAAATCTCTTCTTGTATATTTGCTTGGTCTCTTAGGAGCAAGACATGGAAATAAAGCCAACAAAACTTGATCTCTTACCAAACCCCTAGCTTTTCCTTTTCTCCTCTCTTCTTCCTCAAAACAAAAGTTGCTCATATAATAGGCCCTAAGACCACATTTTGGCCTTTATATTCCTTAATCCATAAGGCCTTGTTGTGTAACCCGTTTTAAGTGTAAGGCCATGTTTAGCTACACACTTTCATTCTTATTCCCTCATTTCTCCTTCTTGGTCTTTAATTCATTTATTCTCTTAAAGCCATGTTTGGCTCAAAACCCATTATTTCATTTAAATATCTTATTATTCACTTTGGCCATCCATTTATCATAAATTCATAGACATTTATTCTTTATAACAATTATTATCGAGTCCTCATTTCAATTTTCCACATTTACTTTCACTTAGGTTTTATTAAAGTTCCTCAATTTCTCATTTTAGTATATAATATTAAATCAAATGCTCACTTTCAATTTACATTTCACAATTTGTCAATTTTATCAATTTTCCGGAAAAACCCAAGTTTGGCTCAATTCATACCCGGAATATATAATAAAATTATTATAAAAATTCTAGAGGTATTTTAGAAGCGATCTGGTGTATGTTATACCCTCAACTGATGGGCTCTTCTTCCTCCTTACCCTTACCTTATTTCTCCTTCCTTCTCTCACTGCTCCAGCTTCATGTGTAGTGTGCATCCTTTTAATATTGCTACTAGAAACATTTCATTATTGCATGAAACTTAGCCCCATCATTTATAGTTCTATCAATCCAATCAGGACCATTTCCCCTCCATCCCTCTTGTTGCTCCTAAAGATTTAGATGAAGTCTTATAGTTGCATTGGTAAGGTCTTCCATAACTTGCCTTGCCTCCTTTGCACTTCTTCTCTTAAAACCTCCACAACAGGATAAGTAATTATACCCTTGGAGTATAATTCTTGGCATAGTAGAAAATATCCATCGAGTTGTGGATCCATCCCATCATGAGACACCTCTTTAACAATCTCTTGAACCTCTCCAATGCAGTGTAGAGACTCTCATCCTTCCCTTGCTTAAACACAGTGATTTCTCCTCTTCTACCGGCGGTAGAAATTTGGAGGAAAAATGCGCTCATGAATGCACCTCCACGGTTCTTCCTAAGTGATGCTTGATCCATTATCACGAGTCAAACCATGTGGTTGCCACATCTCTCAATGAGAATGGGAAGAGTTGAAGCTTGATTACATCAGGTCTTACTCCATTTAGTTTCACAGTGTTTGTCATCCTCATAAATCTCCCCAGATGCTCATTTGGATCTTTTGAAGGTGGCGGTGGAAGTGGTGTTCTTGCTGCGCCATTATATGTCAGAAAAGTAACCCATTTCAAAAATTATTTGCTTCAATAGAGTTTATCTAAGTGAGAATATTCTTCTTGGATGATGGGCCTCCAAAATCCTCCATTGTGTTAGGCCTCTGTGGTCTCTCTGCTTCTTCTTAACTTTGGAATGATGCAGGAATCTTTCTATTTGATTAACCGTACTTCTATCTTGACAGTAGCTTTTCTCCCCCTTATTTTTGAGGTTCTCTCAATTTCTGTATCTAGAGGCAGCATTTTTGCTTCTGATTTTCTGTGCATTTAATACCTTCCTGAAATTGGAAACACACTTTAAAATCAAATAGATGAGTGGTAACTAAATTATATATTCATTAGGCTTCAATTAAATCGATAAACTTATTCGTAATTCTTTGTTAAAGCATTTTGATGATTTTATGAAATTTATGTAAAACAAAAAGAAAAATTTCCAAAATTAGCATTTCTCTCTTTTTGTCGAATATTGATTTTAAATTCTATCTATCCCCAACAACGGGCGAAAACATTAAGACCTAATTGTATATACAAAGGTATGACACTTTCACCAAGAATGTTATCTAATCCCGACAGCGTATCAAAAACTTGTTAAGACCTAATTGTATATGCAAAATTTTTGACACTTTCACCAAAAGGAATATTATCTAATCCTCGACAACGGTGCCAAAAACTTGTTGACCAAATTTCCAACACATTTGCCAAAGACTAACTAAAGTTCCCGGTAACGGCGCCAAAAACTTGTTAACCAAATATAACTTATATACTTATAAGAAGAATTGTTTTGTCATTGAACTAATTTAAAGATTTAGTTTGGTCTTAAGCGCAAATTACAGTCATTACAAGTAATAAAGTGAATCTAAGTCCTAGATATTATTGTTCCCATAGAGATTGAAAATAATTTAAACTGTAGCTTCTCCATTCTATACTATTTGAACTTTCATTTGAGTAGATTTAGTAACCTATAAAGGAATTTTAATAAAACTGAGATCACCATTTAAAATTGAGAAAAAATTAAATTCTAAATATAAAAATTTGGGTAAAGACAGTTATTCTTTGGAAGTAAGCTGGATTTCCTTTGTTGTAAATTATCAATTCTGCGTCATAATCTGGTCGATTTTCTTGAGTTGGAATCTGAATTTGTCAAGAAGCAAGGTAGTATAAGTTTTAGATTCACTCATTACAACCATACGTTTCATTGATTAGAGATTCATGTTCATTCACTGAAGTTGTAATTTTAATCAGTCATTGTAGTGAATTACTCTTATAAGATCTAGGTATTTTTCTTTTCCAATACTTCTTACCCATTCTTATATTTAAAGTTACTTGCTTCCCGACGGAAGCGAATTTGCTAGATTTCTACAAAATGAATGATGTCTCGTCCTTAAAATGCAGAAAGAAGTTTCCCTTTCCTTGATTAGATCTTAGCTAACTGCAGGTTAAGATCATTTCCTCCAGGACCAAAGAGATGCTGGTGATTAAATTGTTATATCTTTGAACCCTTCTCAAACCATGAGCAAATTGAGGATTTATGAGTAACCTTTGAGCTCATTGGATTACCGTCAATATTAGTCTAGCATACCTAATGGCAATCCTGCTCTGGGAATCTCCATCTACATGTCCCTTTCGGAGAAGGCCTCCTAGAAATCGGGAGGCAGAGACCATTAGTCCTTTCATAGTATCGACTACTAAAATTCAGAACAATTGATTTCTCAAAATTTCAACACCATTCAATTAAATTCAACATTCAACTCAGGAAATTTTCTTCTCATTGTGCAGAAAATACCATAACTAACATCATATCTTTCCTAAAGGAAGTTGTGTTCTCAAAAATTGGATTACAGTGTACACTGAAATAGTGATAAGGAAAAGTCCCACTTTGTGCATGCAATCAAGCTGGAAGAAATGATTTCCAACTTTATTTGAGTTCATTGAATTCAAGCATTAATCATAAATAGATTCAGCATTTAATTTCAACTTCAAAACTTCTGAACAAATTATTCTTTCAGATCCAGTAAACGAATCAAAAATCCCACGCTAACTCTAATCTACGAAAGAAAGAAAATAAAAAGAAAAGAAAACAAAAACATAATACAAAAGAGTCCTTAGCTCCCCAGGTACTCTGGTTCGTTCAATGCTAACTGACTGCCTTGCTTTCAGCAGTTGTTTCTATTTATAGAGCCGTAAAAGTTTCGGCCCTAAAATTGAGGCTATGTGTGAATCCCTAAAATTTTGGCCTAGATTTTCCTTCTCTGTCACGACCTAGAAGTTGTGTCGCGATAGAGTTTTGTGCTTTTGTTGCAGGTCCTTGTTGCAGGTATGCAGTCGTCTGTCGCGACTTGAAGGTATTGTGCTCCTTCTTGCTTTAGTTGCGACAACGTATTGTTGTTGCGACAGTCTTCTTCTTTTCGGCATGAAAACTTTGTCGCGATAGAGTTTCCTTTGTCACGACAATATTTTGTGTATTCCTAAAACAGTTATGTCGCAACACAGTTTTAGTAAAACATCTGCAAGTTGGTGTCGCGATCCAAGTTTCCATATTGCGACAAGATCTCTGTTCAGGTTATGTTGCAACACTGTCTTGTATTATCTGCATTTGTTGTGACCGGAAAGTGCAATCGCGATAGAGGCTTGTCACGAGCTTAGCTTCTTGTTGCATCTTTGTTCTGATGTTGTGACATGACTTCTTAGTATTGTCAATATTTGTTGTTGTTGTTGCGACAATTACTCTTCTGTGTTCAGCTTACTTGTGCTCGACCCAGTTTGTTATGTCGCGACATTACTTCTTTTACATTTTACATTCAAAAACCTGTCGCGACCCGAGTTTGTTATGTGATTGAACTAACTGCATTTGTGTTGAAACCTTTGTCGCCACCTAGAAGTTGTGTCGTGACCTCATTTCTCTCTATTCAGCTTATTTCTATGTTGTGACATTAAGATCCATGTCGCGACATAGACTTATGTCCTCAGCTTGAAGTATGTTGCAACGTTGGGTTCCTTTGTTGCGACTAGGCCAGTTCAACAAGTAAGCGTCATTTGTCGCGACATAAATTTTCTTGTCGCGACTGAGCTTCTTCTTCCAGTGCTCTTTTATATCTTAACTAGCTCCTCCATGTTGCAAGAGTTAGTGTCGCGATAGAGTAAACTCTGTATAGATTCTTCCTTTTGTTCTTTCATTATGTTGCAACATGACTAATCTTTGTCTCAGTTGGCTTCTTCCCATTTCCTGTCTCGACATGCTGTCTTTTGTTCTTGAGCTGTCGTGGTAGGATGGATCATATAATTGCATTTAGTTAATTTAGATGTGCTTTTTATAAATAAAAATAGGATTCAGTCTTTTTGCATTAATATTACGCTAATCCTATAATTATATTATTCTATACATAGAGCTCATGGCGATGTTGGAATCAAAGGGCAGATAAAAGAAAGAAAAATAGAGTACTTGAAGAAATAACGAAGACGGCATCACAAAGGGTTATGGGTTGCCGACTGCGAGGGCCCTGCCGTCGCGGCGAAACCGCCCCGCCTACGAAGACCCCCTTCATCGCCCGGCAAAAGCACACTTTCTTGTACCGCTGTCGCCCTGAGTGAACCAGAAAGCTTGAAATCAAAGGCCTCGAGTTCGCCGTTGCAAAGCCACCTTCGCCGTGGTGAAGCGAGGTTCTCTTTCCATTACGGGAACTCGAAAAAACCCTAGCTTTCTGGGCCCGCGTCTCAAGGTATAAAAAGGGAGTAATTTCGAAGCAGAAGGGAGATTGGATTGGGAAGAAGGAGGAGATACAAGAGTGAGATATCAAGATAGACGGAATTGGGATAGATTGCGAAGATGGATTTTTCTGTAGTCTTTCCTTCAACCCACTTCATGATTCGAATTCTTCAATATGTAGTGAATAATATGGTGAACTAATTCTTTTCTCTAAGGTTTTGCCAATCCTAACCACAGTTTGATGGATTGATTTTCAGTTTTGGCTTATTTGAATGTTAATATGAGTTCATATGTTTGCTTTAATTATGGGTTTAATTACATGTTGACAATAAGCCAAGCTAAGTGGCATGCTAAAAGTTTGGAAGTTTGAATCTGAGAAGAAGATAACTTCAGGTTACATTGAGTTAACAACACTTAGGTAGTCGAAGAATAGAGATATTCTAGGCGCAGAAATATGCACTAAGGATTTGCACATTTAAAGCGTTTCAGAATTGAGGGTTGAAGCGGAAGTGCAGCATCATTACTTTAGGAATGAGCAGTATTTCGAGAAGAATATCTTGTAGGAAAGATCGGCCTGAAACATAACTCATATAAATGGCTGTTGGTCTTAATTGAGATTAAGCATCCATCAAAGTGGTAGAGGACGGTAAAGGCCCTAGGTTCTCATCATCGATATAAATTCCGGCCGTTCAGATTTTGGGGTTTTTATTATTTAGTAATTTGGCGCAATTCTCTTTGGGATTGGAATCCCAAAATATTATCAGAGTCATTAATCATTAGTCAACATAGCACCTCTTTGGGGAGCGACACTTGACTAACCACTATACATCAAGCTTCCGACGCAGTGCACTTCTTCACGGTTTATGTTTTCCAAATTAATTTACTAAATTGACGTCGATTTTTTGGAGTTCAGTTTAAAAGTTTAAATGATATTGATAACCGTACCATGAATATTGCTGGATCAATTTTACAATCTTTAGTTGTTCTCCAGAACTCTTGATCATTACCTTTTAACATTCTAGTTTCGTGTTTCTGCTTTTTATTGCATCTATGTTGTGATTTGGTTTTACACACAGTTCTTATCCTTGTGATTTGAGGAAAGTATTGAAGTGTATGCAGACAAGATCACCCGAAAATTTATTCCGATGATCTTGAACCCGAGCAGACATTATGATTACGTAGAAAGACCCACATAACTCAGCCCGAAATCATGCAACATCAAGTAGACGCGAGACATATTCATGATGGGGATGAATACGGTGGAAGCGAGAATGGACAAAGCATAGAAATCCGGCCACACCTTAAAGTACAGCTGATAATCCATATACTACTTGAGAGTTTGTCTTGCCACCTATTTGGTTGTTAAGTTGACTATACACTCGTACGGATGCTCGGTCACGTGTGTGGAGTACCTATCTCGTAGATGCTTAGCAGGACTCAATCACTCTACTCAATAGGGAAGGCATAACCACTAAACTCCCCAAAACATTCTGAGTTCGTTCACTGTACGGTAAGCCAAACTACCCCACAGTCTCGAGCATCAACCACTCCTAGGAAGCCACACTAGCCAGTACTCCCCGTGACTTTCGACTGAGTGCATCAACCACCATATTTTCCTTACCAGGATGGTTCTACAAAGTGAAGTCATAATCCTCCAGATATTCCATCCATCTGTGCTGTCTCATATTAAGGTCCCGCTAAGTAAAGATATACTTCAGACTTTTGTGGGTCGAAAATACTCAATTGCTCACCATATCAATAGTAGGCGCCATAATATTTCAAGCGAGGAACTATGGCGCTGCCAAATCCATGTCATGCGTAGGGTAATTCTGCTCGTGGTTCTCTAATTTTCGTGAACCATAAGCTACCACTCTCTCGGACTACATCAGAACACATCCCAGTCCGTCCTTCGAGGCATCACAATATACTGTGTACCCCTGTCCCCTTTTCGGGACTATCAAAATAGGAGCTGATGTAAGCCTCATTTTTAACTCTTGGAATGCCCTCTCACACGAGTCATTCCACTCATACTTGACCTCATCGGAGTGATCTAATTAAGTAGCGCGGCTAATCGAGAGAAGTCTCAATGAACCTCTGTAATACCACGACAATCCTAGAAACTACGTATCTCGAAGTGGAGCTTGAGCTCTCCCAACTCATAACGACCTCTACCTTCTCGGGGTCTCTTGGCACACACAGCCCGACACTACGTGTCACACAAAATTTCACCTCGAGTAAGCGAAACTCACTTGCGTGTGCCCGCCTGGCCCCGATGATCCCTGAGTGCCTGGAGAACAATCCTCAAATGATCCTCATGCTCCTCCTCAGACTGGGAGTATATCAAGATGTTGTCAACAAAGACCACAACAAACTAATCCAAATAGGGTTAGAATACCCTATGCATGAGATTCATGAATGCAGTGGCACGTTAGTGTCAGAAGGCGTCAGTAAACTCGAAAATCTTGTCTGCGCGTCATAAGCGTTGTCTTAGGGATATACGCCTCCTAACTCTCAGGCGGTATTAACCCATATGGAGATCTATCTTAGAATAGACCTGCGCCCCTCTCAGCTGATCAAATAAATCATCAATCCTCGGTAATGGATACCGATTCTTAATCGTAACCCTGTTCAACTGTCGGTAGTCGATACACAGGTGAAGGGTCTTATCTTTTTTTTCGCAAATAGAACTGGAGCGCCCCAAGGTGAAGTACTCGGTCTAATGAAACCCCTGTCCAATAAATCATGTATCTGGACCTTGAGTTCCTGCAACTCAACTGGCGCCATCCTATGTGGCGTCATAGAAATGGGCGACGTACCAAGGTGTAACTCAATAACAAAGTCTACATCCTGTTTGGAGGTAATCCCGGTAGCTCATCCGGAAAAACATCCTCGTACTCACAAACCACTAGAGGTAGACTCAAATCCTATCTCATCTCGTCCTTTAGGGTAAGGCTTGCTAGCCAACCCATCAACTGTCCGTGCCACCTTGAGTTATTACCACTTGTTTTAGGTAAAAACATCATGCTTATCCCCTGCGGAACATAACACAACAACCATCTGTGTGTGAGGCGGTAACCACTCCCTACGATCCGCAGTCGAAATGAAGACTCGATGTCTGAGTCAAGCGATCCATGCCGATAATGACGTCGACTCGACATGTCCATAGCGAGAAGGTCAGGTGAGGTAGAATCCACGGGTCTCTGGCTCACGATCGACATATCGATCGACCCTACTTTAGTCCCTAGGGGAGAACTCACATGCAACGGCTTTTCCAAGGTCTCAACCTCTAAGCCCAGTTCTTTCACACACAATGTAGCAATGAATGAATGATATGCACCAGAATCAAATAAAACTCTCACCCATAAATAAAAGAGCAAGAAAGTACCTGTATCAGCCGGCGGTTTTTGCTATCTCGGTCACATTGGGGTAATGGCGTAGACACTCCCCTGAGTCCCTGAAATCTCGGCATGTGGGCCCTGTCCTCGACCTCGACCCATAACTTGGCCTCTCTAGCTGCACATATGTCGAAGGTGCTTGTGCGGCACCGGGCATGTCTTGTTCCCAGTATAGTGGGAACAAACTGTGTCCGTGCCGGTCCCATTGATGACTAAGACTGGGGCATCCCAAAATCCTAGGATCCTTGCCTCTGTGGGCAATCCCTCCTCATATGTCCAAGTTGTTGGCAAAAGAAACAAAGCATCTGCCTGTCGGCTCGTGTCTACCGGCCTTGGCCACGATAGCCAGACCTTGACCTTGGCTGCGATAGCCTCGGCCACGTCCACTGTGATCTCAAAGCAGGAAGTCCTCTGTCACTTTCCCGAACTCGAAGAAAGCTGACCCTCCTTCCTCTTACTAGTACCCACATCTTGGATACTCTTAGCATCAGCTATCTCACCCTCTATGGCCATGGCCGTCCTAACCATATCATCCTTATCTTGTAAGAGAAGTCCCATAATCTTTCCCTTGATGGACAGTCTCAGACCATCCTCAAATCTCCTTACCTTGGCTAGATCTGTGGCCACATAGTCATCTGCAAAATGGGCTAGCTCGGTAAACCTAGCCACGTACTCCAATATTGTCATTTCTCCACTGCCATGGGTCTAGGAACTCGGGCCTTGACATGCACAGCGGGAGCAATGAAGAACTTGCTCATAAAGAGCTCTCTAAAATCTACCCAAGTCATCGCCTCCACATATCTGGAGGTCTTCACCTAATCCCACCATATCAGGGATTCACCCGCTAGCTGAAAAGCTGCTAACCTAATCCGTGTAGTAGCGGAGGTAATCTCCATGACCTCCAATACCCTCTCAATCTGACGGAACAAATGTTTAGCTAATAATGGGTCCCCTGCTCCACACGAGATGTCGAGGGGATGAGGTAGCATCTAAACCTCTGGAGGTTACTCATTCCTCCCTGACCCCCGGCTACACCAGCCTGTACAATAGTGGCAACTGTAGCGCCCATAGTCTCCATAAAAGCCTGTGGGTCAAAAACAGGCGGTGGTGGGCTATAGCCCCGTGGACGACCTCTACGTCCTCGTTCGCGACTAGCCATCTACACCTGTCAAGCACCAAATCTAAGATTTCTTGTGCCACAAGTCATTAGTGATGCATGATGCCAACACTAATAAATAGCAGTTCCCGAACACCTATGATCATGCTCTCTAACTCTAGTGTTCTTTGTTTTCCATATATATCAATCATGCATAAATGCACACAACATGTTATAAACCAAAGCACACATAAAAACACAATGCATGCAGTGTTCTAATCCTTTCCCGTGACTACCTAGGTAATCACATACCTAAACCTTGACATCGAGCTGTGATGCTCATAACAGACACACCTTAATGACCATGGCCAAAACCCCGCTCGAGCCTACTGGGTACTCGTGTACTGTGCTCGATACCAAAATTTGTGACACCCACATCCAGGGGTCCCATTAATGACACCATCAACTGCTTGAACACAATGGATATCGGGTGTCCCGATATCACACTCATTTGTCTAATATATTGAGACCCATTCCTGCATATTTAATTCCCAAATATACAAAATTATATGATAGATTATTTAATCAACAGTCCATTTAACAGTACTTTTATACAACAAAAAGGTATACATGTTCTGCTCGAATATAATACATGACAAAAACAAAACAAAATAAAGCCTCATCAGGCTCTCATCCAGCATGCGGTCCCATATGCGAGTCAAACACCTGTACCTGAAACGAGGGTCCCACGACGGGGGTGAGCAAAACCCAATAGAGAATGACTTCTACAAGGGCTACTCCCCATCTAAGTGCATATGCAATGGTAGCACAGCTCACACATCCACGAGTCAAAATGTCACACATGAATGTCATATGTCATGCATGAAATGTCATCATGCCATATTCAGGTCACTCACCGACTCCCTCACATGCATATGCCAAGTGTGAAGCGTCCACTTTGGTATTTACCGGCCCTGACCCATGTATAGAGCCCTCACTTAGGCTCCAATTTACCCCGATACAGTACGATGGGCAACCAATCAGGGGTCAATCCGACTTCTACCACGATCGAAGTCTATGTGATAAACATGACCGTGTGTCTTTGGAGCAACGGAACTTTTCGAATCATACCGCGGGGTCTCTTACATCCATATACAGGCTTCACTGAGGGGGTTGCGGTCCCACGCTTCTTGCTTTCAGCCCGACACACATTATTACACTGTTTATTTTTATCATTTTTAAAGCGTGAGACATCTATTAGATGTCGTCAAATCTGAGCTACGCTACCCGTTCATCAGCTTAATGATGATGGGTGACCACATAATACACACACACACCCAACATAATCACGATGTCCATTTTGCATATGCAATGCTTAATGCCCTCTGAGGTTTCTCATGTTACATGTATGATGCACACTACATGGAACATTCTACTGAATCGTACTTCATGCCAAGTACCATGTCAACATATATAATTCACATCCATTTAAATACACATATATTAACATATCTTACCCATATTCAGCATGTTATTAAATTGCGAGCAATAACACACAAAAACATAAAATAACCATTTCATCATAATACAAAATCTATGTAGTCCCATAAATTTTAGTCTCTATTTTAGCATTTAAAAATTTAGCCTAAACTCGACCGAAAATTAATCTGAAAACAGTTCAACGTAAATCCGCACGGTCGGCGGTTCACGGATTGATCACCGCGGCTATGGGCAGCTGGCACACGAAATATATTTTTTCACCAATTTTATCAATTTTACTAGTTCGAACCAGCGACCCGAACATCAAAAGCCATCTCAAAACCGTCATGCACGAGTCCGGCCGGCGGCCATAACAAAGTCAACATGCATTTTTCAGCGATCCCGCGCAAAACGGCGGATACCGACCTTGAAAACGGTCCCGAGGCTATCAGCTTATTCTCATGGTCGAGTCGAGTTAGTGGTTGGTTCTAACCCACGCAACCATTCCTGACCCTTAAGTAAAGGAACAGTAGGAGAAACCCCTACCTCTTGGAGCGTGAAGCACCAAATCCTTTCGTTCTTGGTACCTACTCTTAACTCTAGTTGAGTAGACCCCGACTTTAATTCTTAATTTGCAGACTCGGCGCGGTCGAGAGCAAGAGTAAAAAAATTGGACAACTTTGTTTTTGTTTTTGTCTTTTTTTTTCCTTTTTTCTTCTTCTTTCTCCACGCCCCCTTTGTTCCTCCTTTATCTTCCTTTTATAATGTTTTTTTTTTCATTTCTCCTTTCCTTTTCTAAGAACTCTTTTCTTTCTTTGTTTTTCTTTCTTTTCTTTCCTTTTCTTATTCCTACTTTTCTATTTAACTCTCGTCCTCATTTCCGCTTTCATTTCTCTTCTCCTTTAACATTTTTTCTCCGTTTGAATCATTATTGACCGTATGGGATGGGTCGAGGAGGCAATTTCCTCTCCCGTTTCCTCGAGCCTCATGTGTGGCCGTATTGATTTCCATCTTTTCTTTCATTCCTTATTCCCCTTTTATGACATCCATCCCGTGAAACAAAGTGCCAGGCCATCCTTCAGTGCACCACATGGCTTTGCCAGAAGTGTCACTTTCTCTTGGGGTGCCATATGGCGTCCCCGCTAATTCACATACATATGCCGTCAGGCCTGCATGCCTCAAAAGAGAGTGAAATCCAGGTATGTCTCGAATTCGACAAATTGAATTTGGGTAGCTAGATTTAGCGAGATGATTAGACGGTGAGAGTGAACAATCATCAAGATCTAAAAAAATTCAGGGTTTTAGCACGTACTATTTAGACAAAGTACGTTTTGCCCTTTTCAAAAAAATGAATTTTCTCGGAATTTTTTACGACTGATGTGCCCTAAATTATAAGTAATAAAGATTCATTTCATAAAATTACTCTCATATGAACCGTGGTGAAGTTACATAGGGCTTGGAGAAAAATCAATGTTTTAAAAATCGGATTGATCATTGAACAAAAAAAAAATTCTTGCGATTCAATACTAATTTTTGGTACAATCGATAGTTGAAGCGGTAAATCATAAATATTTATTTTTATATCCATAAGAATTTTTTTAATACTACCCCAGGCTTTTCACAAAATCATTCCTTCTAGAATCATCATATATCATATCTTTAATACAATGTAAGATGCTATATATTGATGTTGTAAGATCTAAAACTTATTTTTAAAATCATAAATTTATTAAAATAATAAATCGATAACGTGTGATTATTCTTAATTTTTTAATCTTAAATAATCTAACTTCAATTGAAATGTTTTTAGTTTTTTAATTTATTTTTAAAAATTTTTTGGTCATTCTTGCCCTTAAATCACTCATCTACACCTCTTTCCATCTTTTTAATTCTCAATAAAGTAGTTTTTCCACACAGATTTAGCTTATTATAAGTTTTTTTTGTGATTTAGCCGTCACCTTCATGTGTGTGTGATTGTCGTCGCCTTCGTGCGTATGTGGTTGTCGTCGTTTTAGTGTGGCTGGTGGTTGTATTGTTATACTACGACGTTTTGGTTTTTCGTGTCGTTGGTGCGGCAGCATTTGTGTTTGGGCGATTTAGACGAGCAAAGTATATCCGATCAGAAACGAGAAATCAAATCACTTGTCGTCGATATATTGCGAGTGGAGTCATAAGGTATTCTAGTCCTACAATAAGCAATATCAAATGTGTAAGGCTCAACTATCAATCATACAGAGGCTTTGAGTCGATATATTATGCTATTAACTTGAATATTGTTTCATCATTTATGGGTTTTAACGATTTTGATTATATATTTCTATTGATGTATTGCTAGTTTGCATCAATGAATTATTTTCTCTTAAAAAAATTCATTAGTTGGTTAAATAGCCAAATGTTTTTCAAAGCTAAAAATTTAGATTTTTAAATAAAAAAATTAGTAATTTAGATTCATTAAAAAATAAAATTTAGATAAAAAATTAATTTTCTAAAAACTTATAATTTAAATTTTTTGATTTAAAAATATGGATTTAGTTTGAATTTTAAAAATCAAAAATCTAAAAAATTTTGAATTCAAATCTTAGATTTCAAAAATAAAAATGGTATAATAAAATAGAAATATTATTTTGGAATATATATATATATTATAGTTGGGAGCTTGAGGCGGGCTTTACCCATTTTCAAGCCATGGGCCAAAAGCAGGGTAAGGTCAAAATGACACGTCGGGCCGACTTTTATTTATTGACCACATGCGGGCTATGGGCTAAAATAGGCAAGCAGACCATAATATTAAAATAAATACTCAAATATATATTTTCCTAATTTTTCATTCTTTAAATAAAAATACACAAATAGTTAATAATAATTGGTGATATACAATTAATAATTAATTCATAAAATAAGGGAGCTAAGACAATATAATTAATAGACGACAACAAACTGTATAAATAATAAAAAGACACAAAATACATTTTGCTTTAGAGGAAATGGAGAAGGTAGTGCGATTGATTACAATCATATGGTAGGACATGTAACAACTTAACACCACTAAATATGGAAATATATTAATATAAAAGAATAAATAATGGAGAAAAACCAGCCAGAGAAAACAAGGCTCGATTTTTATTTCCAAGTTACCCACTACCCCCACTAATTGCATAATCAATCAACACAATCAATACCAATATCTTAAATTACTTAAAACTATTAAGTTCCTTTTCATAAGAACCTAAAGCCATGTGTTTGGTTGTTAGAAAAAGCTCGCAGAGACTCCCTCGATCGATTTTTGGTCTCCTAGCCTTGGGAGTTTGGTTTTGAGTATGGTCTGCTCTTCTTTGGCGGGAGGCCCGTATACGGTCGTCGATGTAAATATAGAGAGGTTAAATCAAGAGATGAGGATTGAGGAGTACCTAATAGAAAAAGAAGAACTGAAGAAGGCGATGGCGAGATAGTGCAACAGTCGAAGGAGATGCGAAGGTGTGGGAGATCTTTGCAGCGGCTTGATCGACAAAGATAGTAAAGGAAGAAGCGATTTATCGGATTTGGGTTGAGGGTAGGGACCATAGGGTTTAGAAAAAAAATCTCAATAAGTCATATATATATATATATATATATATGTCATTTTAAAATTTAATAATAATAAAAAAATAACTAAATTTGGGTGAATCGAGTGGGCCAAAGTCCTAACCTAGTGAGTTTGTGGTGTAAGAAACCACTGAAAAAAAATCTACTTTTTAAGAAAAATGGCAAAATAAGGCCCATTCGGTAAAAATCTGAAATTTTTCTAGATCTTGGATGATGAAACGGACTTCACCGTTGGAATCGTCTCGCGAAATCTAGCTACCACGTCGAATCTTATCAAATTTCGAGACAATCAAAATTTGCAGATTTTTCGAGGCAACGGGGGTAGTGCGGGACACTTGGCGTATTTTGAGTGGCTCATAGTGTACCATGTGTCATGTGCAGATTTAATCAAACAAAGATAGCCAAATTGAGGCTAGCGGGGACATGTGGCATCTTCTAATTGGAGAAAATCTCAAAGTAGATAGATACCTTTGGATAAGGAAATCCAGTGAGCGTGAGGAATTTGACAGTGGCAGTGAGGGGACAAAGAGGAATAAATGAAAAGAAAAAGAGCTTTCTTCTCTAAATTGTGGCTAGAACGTTAGTGGAGGAGGAAAATCAGTTTTTAGAGAGAGAAAGTCCAACTTCTCTCTAGATTTCCCGGCTTTCGGACCTTCGGTTCGTGTCGGGCCAAGAAGAAAAGTTGTTCTACGCTGCAAGGGCTATGCGTGGGCACCGGTTTTGTGGAGTTTCGACAACTCCGAGAGGTAGGGGTTTTCTCCTACTTGCTTTAATCCTTGTTTAAGAGTTTTGTTAATGCTTTGGGTGATGTGAGGCTGTGAGAGGCCATTTGGTTGGTCCCGAATCTTGGGACCGAAGTGCTAGAAATTTGGGACTGTTTTGGGCAGTCCTGGGACTGTTATTGGTCCATATGTTGTAATTTATGCAATAAATTATGGTTTGGGTGTTGTTGGGCCGGAAATGGCCATGGATTTCGGTTCCACAAAGTGGAACCGATGCTAATTTACCCACGAGCGACCTTTACTCGGTTGGGACTATTAAAAAGCAGTCCGGTTTGCATATCGATTGGACCACAAATGTCCATGTGTTATTTTCATGAAATTGCTTGAAAGGAATGACTTGAATTGTGTGGAAAGAAATTGTTAATGCATGAAAATCTAGTGTGTTAACATGAGTGTTTGAATTATATAAAAATATAATTGTGTGAGAGCCATTTGAATTAAGTTGGATTGTTGATTAGCTCAAGTGAGCTAATTTTGATGTTATTGATATGAATTAAATAACATGGGATTAGTATGTGAATTTGTTAATATATGCATGATTGAGATATATTAGCATGAATTGTTTGGAAATGGCATAATGCATTCCATATGCACCGGGGCACCCTAGAACGATAGGTGTGAGTGCATGACATGAAAAAAAATAGAAAGGAAAATGGTTGTGAAAGGAATTTCAAGGAAGATTTTCTGAAGAATTGCTTTGAAGAGTTGTCCAACAGTTCATCTCAAAGGCGGACACATGGCGCTGGGGAGGTTCCAGCAATTTGCCTCGGAGGGTTGTCTAATAAGATTTGCCGAGAGCTTCCGGTAGTATGTTTCGAGAACAAAAACCTTTTGTTTGAAAAACAGCATTTTCTCACATTTGGCTTGGGCATGCGTGGTAGGTGGGTGGGGCTCGAAGTGGGAAAGGGTGAGTCCCATTCTCATCCATATCACGTAGACATTCAAGTAGGATCATGTATTTGCTTGAATGTGTTTATGTTGAATCATTGCATGTGCACTTAGGTGGGAGAAGCGACCCATGTAGGATAATTCAACTATTGTGGGCATTGCTCACCATCGAGGAACATTATTTGAGTGCGAGGGAGTGTTTGGGAAGGCAGACGCTCATTAGAGGCCACTTTGAGGAAAACCAGCATGTGGCTTTTGGTATTTATTTTAAAACATGTATTAAATTCTAAATTTTGTATATGTTATATTAAATTGATAATCAACTCTTGAACTATTGTAATATAGTTGGTTAGATTTTGGTAGTATTGATGTATGGGCCCAAGTGACCATTTTGCCATGTATGGGTCTCATAATATGAGACCACAGTATTCGGGTTGTGAGGGTTGTCAAGCGGGACCCACACGAAGGATTTAAGGGGCGTCACATGTGGGCGGTCGGAGTCGAGACCCGATCGCCAGTCTATTCGGGTTGCTAATTTCACGGCCTAACCCTCTAAATCTCCGGGCTAATTTGGGCCAACTCTGTGTTTCGACCATATTCCTAGTAATATATATATATATATATATATATATATATATATATATATATATATATATATATATATATATATATATATAATAGAACTGTTATTTTGGAAATAAAAATGGGAAAAGTAGGAAATAAAAATGACCCGGCCTTAACCCGTGTAAAACCCGAGAAAATTCTAATTTTCTGAAAAAGGGTAAAATGATAATTTCGGTCAAAATCCGGAATTTTTCTAGATCTTGGATGATGAAACAGACTTCACCGTTGGAATTGTCTCACGAAATCTAGCAACCATGTCGAATTTCGTCAAATTCTGAGACAGTCGAAATTTCACGTTTTTTGAGGCACGGAGAGGAGTGCGAGGCACTTGACACTTTATGAGTGGCTCAAGAGGTGCCATGTGTCACCCAGGCGAGAATGGGTCGAACAATGAGCGAGTGAGATTTCGCATGAGATTTTATGGCATCGTGAATTCAGAAGGAGAAATCGTGGTAGATGGATAAGGGATAAGGTAATCCAACTGAGCGAATAGTAGGCTGACATGTGGCAAGAGGAGTACTCTCCACTTGACAGCCGGTGTAATTGAGTGGGGGAAGAGGGAGAAAGGAAAAGGAGAGAAAGAGGGTTTTAGAGAGAATCTCTACATTATCTTTAGATTTCCGATTGATCGGTCCGACGAGCTCCAGCCAAAGGTAAGAAGCAAAGTTGATTACGCTCGCAGAGCTACGCATGGGTACCGAGTGCGTGGGGAGTTTAAACCAGCTTCGACGGAGTAGGGGTTCTTCTCCTACTTTAGTTAATTTTGGCTTAAGAGCCATTGAATGGAATGAAGGAGATGAGAGATTGTGAGGTCGTGAGTGGCCGTTTGATCAGTCCTAAACCTTATGACTAAATGTTGGAAATTTTGGGACCGACTTCGGATCATCCCGGAATGATTTATGGACTGGAAATGGTCCTTGTATGCTATTGTTGTATGTTATTACTTGGTGTTTGAATAACATGCAAATTGTGTGTTGATATGTTATTTCTATGTTTGAATAACATGTTGTGTGTAAATTTTGTTAATATATGCATGCTGAGTGCATGACAATTAAAATCAGAGGGTTGTCCAAACAATGTTTTTTTTTGTATACTTATTCAAATAGAAATTTATCGGAAAGTTGTCGAAGAATTGTGTTGGGAAATGAATCCCGACAATTCACGTGGAGAAGGCCCATGGTGTTTTAGAGTTACCCAACAAATTCACCTCAGATGATTGTCTAATGTATTTATATAGGAGGGTTGCCCACAAATAAAACAAATATTTTTGTTTGGAAACGATTTTCATACATGGCATAAGCATGTGTGAGGGAGTCGGGCATGGGAATTAGGCATGTAGACATTCGAGTAGGAATCATGAATTCACTTGAATGTGCGTGTTATCCATTGCATGAGCACTTAGGTGGGGAGTAACCCTCGTAGGAGATTATCACTACTGGGCATTGCTCACCTCGTCGTGGGATCCCCCTTTCAGATACAGGGAGTATTTAGGGAGACGACGCTCACTAGAGGCCGCTTTTGAGAAGAAAGCCGACATGTGGCTTTGATATATATTTTGTGAAACATGTATTAGAATTCTTAAATTTGATATATGTTTTGAATAAGAGTTAAATTAACTATTGAAACTATTGTAATATAGTTGACCATTTTTTTTGTGAGTAAGGATGTATGGGCCAGACGTGGCTATTTTACTCATGTATGGGTCTCATGATATGAGACACACAGGTTTCCGTAGGTTGACGGTGGTCAACGGGACCCGAGGTTTGGGGCTTCACAACCCGGATGGGATGCGGGCCAATTCAGGTTGTTAATTTCATAGCTCGACCCTCAAAAATATTGGAAATAAAAATGGGAAAAGTAGGTTATGGGCTGTCAATTTCAAAATAATATGACTTTAAGAATTAAGTTTTCTATAACCCAATAATAATATGTCAATTTCAGAAAATATTATAGGATAGTACATTAAGTGCTGACTGTTTTTTCTTTGACAAAGATACCCTTTTGTACATCCACCTCGTACCTCAGCCTAACTAAGATTGTACTAAAGGTTCACTAAGCTCGTACCTAAAATTCACTAAGATCGTACATTAACTTCACTAATATCGTACCTCAAGTTCACTAAAGTCGTACCTCAAATTCACTAAGGTCGTATCTCAACTTCACTAAGATCATACCTATGTGCTAACTGTTTTTTCTTTGACAAAAATACCCTTTTATACATCCACCTTACATGCCAATTAAGCTACTAATAAAAACAAAAAACAAAACAAAAAGACAAATAACAAAACAAAAAGAATGTAAAAAAATAAAATTAAAAGAATGTAAAATCTATTATAGCCCTAAGCCCTCTTCATCCTCCTCTCTACACCCCTATTTGTTCTTCTTTTTAAACCCTAAACCACGGTTGCATTTGAAACATGGATTGAATGAGAAGGAAGAACGTATTGTTCCAAGGTGTCAAGAAAGCTCGAGAATGGAAATTAGGAAATGTGAAGTGATCATTCCTTGATTTCTCTTGACAACAGGATACGAAACCATTATTCTTAGATTTCGTTTGAGAACGGAATGTGAAGCCATCATTCATCCAGTTAGCCTATGGTAGAAGGAAAGCTATGGCAAGTCTTATGTTTGTTGGGTTTTGCCTAATTTAGTTTGATCATGGTGATTAAGAGTGCTCTCTTGTATTTCATTGAATTAAGGGAATAATCTTATAGGTTAGATAAATATTTGTTCGTATGATTCATGAGAGAGTAAATGTGTATAAATATTTTTATTTATTTTTCATATTTGTTATTCTAAATTATGAATGAATTACTATTAGGAACAACCTTAGTGAATGTGAGGGTATGATTTTTAGTGAATCTAGGTATGATCTTAGTGGAGTTAAGATACGATCTTAAATGAATTTGTGGAATGACTTTGTGAATTTGAGAGTCACGATATTAGTGAGCTTTAAGAACAATATTAGTAAAGTCAATGTATGATCTTAGTGGTGTGAGGTGGATGTACAAGGGTATCTTTGTTAAAAGAAAAAGCGATTAGCACATAATATACCATCACATAATATTTTACGAAATTGACATATTATTGGATTATAAAAACTTAATTCTTAAAGTCATATTATTTTGAAATTCCTGACCCATAACCTACTTTTCCGATAAAAGTAGTATTAAAAAATTACATAAATATCTTTGGCAACAACTATAGGGGACAACAACGGCGATGAGGATGAGGATCAGTAAGGCGACGCGTTAGGGGTCTAACAGCAGTGGCGAAGTGGCTACGGCCAATGTGCTTGATCTACGAGAAGCATGGATACGGCAACCTTGTGGGTGTTCGGTGTGTCAAACACGTGAACGCAACGCCCGGACCGCAGCATCCCGGATATGTATCCGGTGATATACCACGTGGCGTATCGTTGACCAAATGAGTAAGGTTAAAGACTTTGGATCTGACTCGGGGACCACCGGTGAAGAAGCCGGGTGAGGTTATGACTTAGATACAGTTTGGGGACATGACATAGACACGGTTGACAGATTTTATGGGCCATTTTCTTCTTTAGGCTTAAAAAAACCCTAACTTTGGCTTTTGCTCTTCTTCCTCAAAGAGTAAAAAAACAAGATTCTTTATCCAGCTCTGGCTCACACAAAAGAAATGGATTGGTCATGTGACCGCTGATCTGGGGTGCCTCGTTGACAACCGGAGTCGACACTACTGGGAACTCTTCCAGGTGTCTCATATTATGAGACCTATACATGAGAGTAAAATGGCCCTTGGGCCCAAACATCAATACTCATCAAAAAATACATCAACTACACTTAACAATAGTTCAAGAGTTATTACATTACTCTTTACCAAAACACATATCAAAATTTAAAGT
Source organism: Tetrastigma voinierianum (assembly GCA_016808115.1). NCBI lineage: Eukaryota > Viridiplantae > Streptophyta > Magnoliopsida > Vitales > Vitaceae > Tetrastigma > Tetrastigma voinierianum. The sequence continues at coordinate 3,931 of JAEQBH010005598.1, read as the reverse complement.
TTTAATACACATGTTATACAAGTAGATACCAAAGCCACAATCAGGCTTTCTTCTAAAGCAGCGACCTCTAATGGCATGATCCTCTTCACAACCACACTCCACGTACCTGAAATAATGATCCTCGAAGGGTGAGGGTAATGCAGAAGTGATAATTTCCTATGGGTTACTCCCATACAAGGTACACATGCAATGGCAAAACAAACACATAAGCAAATACATGATCCTACTTGAATGTCTACGGCCTTGTCCCATATCGCAGAGGTCCTCACCGACTCCCTCACACATGCCTAAGCCAAATGCGAGCAAAAATACAGTTTTCAAAACAAAAGCTTTTGTTCTTGAAAACACCTCTGAAGTTGATGAGTATATTGGACTACCCTCAGGGCGGGTGCTGGATAATTTTCCGAACAATCGTAAGATTCATACTTAGAGATGATTTGTTGGACCACTCTCCAAAAGGCAATTCTTCGGAGAAAATCTTCATGAGAATTCCCTTTCCCCAACCATTTTCACTTTTCTTTTCATTTTAAATTGTCATGCACTCACACCTATCATTATAGGGTGCCGGTACTATATATAGAATGCATTATGCCATTCAAACAATTGATGCTAATATATTTTACATGCATATATTAAAAAAAATTAATTCACATACTAATCACATAATTCATATTGATTCGATCAATAACGCTGAGAATTAGCTCACATGGCTAATAACAATCAAAGCAATTCATTTTGAATCACCGACAAAGCACGAAATCACATAAAAAATCACGTGAACAATAGAGGCCTATGATTCGGCATTGTTCACAGCCACTAACAATAGTTTTCTCCACTCGGTTCAAAGATTTTGGGAGCCAGATAACACGAGTGCCATTCAAGCTGACAAATCCCGAATCCATTAAAATGGCTCTTGGCAAAGAATAAACAAGTAAAGATCCTACCTCTTGGAGTTGTCGGACTCCACCGTCGATTAACCACCTTTGCCCTTGCCGCATAGAACAACTTTGCTTCTTACTCAGCGTTGAGAGCCGAAGCGGTCACGGCGAATCTGGCGGAGAGAGTGCTCGCTATCTCTAAATTTTGAAATCCACCCTCTGCGTTTTCTATATAGTTTGGAGAAGATGAGGAGTTTACCCCTTTGTCTTATTTACTTGTCTTTCACACTTGTTACATTTGTGTCATTTAGTTTAGGTGCAGTACATAAACATCTAAGCCATTCATCTCCATCATCTCACTAATCATACAACATGTGTCACATGGGTACATGTATTAGGTGACTCTTGTCACATCACATGTCTTTCTGGCTTAGGTCATGCGACACGGGCTTTCGTTCACGCCAGAAAAGCGTGAAATTAGGCGTCTTAGAAATTGCTTGAAATTCGGCCAGTGGTAGCTGATTTCACGAGATGATTCCAACGGTGAGAGTCCGTTTCATCATCCGAGAGATCTAGAAAAATTTAAGTTTGACATAAATTACCATTTTACCCTTTTTCGAGGAAAATTTGAATTTTCTTGAGTTTGGAAGGTCATTGAGTGAGAGTGGTGATGATGCGGAGATGCGACACGCCCGACAATTCCGGCGATGCGAGAGGTGTGCTAAGTTCTTCTTTTATCTTCTTTTTTTTTTTAAGGCGGGATGGTCAATTTCCAACCCTAGGGGGTTTTTTCTTTCACTATAGAAAAGATTGCATTTTTTCTCATGAAAACAAATAAGTCTTTGTGAACTCATCAGTCATCACCCAAAGTAAATCGTGATCTCATCTCATAACCCAAAAAAAATTGAAAAAATAAATTCAAATTAAGGCTATGAACTCATCAGTCATCACGTGAAGAAGAAGGAAGAAGAAAGAAAAAAGAAGAGAAGGAAGAAGGGAATAAGAGAGGAAGGGGGGAGGGGATGCATACCTTAGGGAAGGGGAGGTAAATCGCGAGGTGTGCTACTGTAGAATGAAAATCTGTCGGAGATTGATAAGAGAAATTTCTTGTTAGGAAGGGTTGGGAATCAAACGATATAGGGGGCAAGGGACTCTAGAAATGGTGTTGGGTGGGGGGGACTATCGGACTGGTTCCAACCTTCGTGTTTTTACCCAAGAGGGTGTTTAGGTGTGCAGTCTAAGTAATGCCCACGATGGTATGTTTGATTACAAAGACAAACCACCTATTTGATTACAAAGACAAACCACATGTTTGATAAATAATTAAATTTGGTGAGAGAGAATAAGAATTAGGAAACAAAAAGAAACCAAAGTGGGAAAATTTTCATCATCTTTGCCTGCGGCCGGTGGCCACTAACTTCCAAACCTTGACAATACTCTAGAAAATCCCAAACTTTTTGTAAATACAAATAATGACATAAAAATTCATTCATTTATTATTAATTTATTAGTACAATCGCTAACTCTTAAAAAAAAAACTAAATAAGGGTCTAGTTGTAATACCTCAAATTATACAGCAACGGAGTTTTATATCATGTTTAGGGTATAATAAAAGTAAATGCATATGAAATAAAATAATGCTAACAAAAAAATAAGTAAAACCAAGAATTGATACAAAAGCCAAGGATAAATTAGTAATTTGTCAATTTAAGGACTCAAGTAGCACTAAGTTAAGGAAAAACATATGATAAAGTGGAAATATGTTAAATTAGAGTTGCATATAGAATGAAATAAAAGAACTTAAATGCAAGAATGGAAAAAAAATGCAAAAAGGGGTTTTGGACAAACATGGTCGTAACTTAAAAAATGGTATAAGACCAAACAATTGGTCTTAGAATTGGGGGACAAAGCTAGGGCTTCTGGTAGAGAAAAGAAGAGAAAGAGAGAATAGAAGAGAGGAAGAAGAAGAATAGGAGAAGAGAAGAAGAAGAAGCAAAGAAAAGCAAGGTATGGAATTTTGTATGGAACTTGTTAGGATTTGTATGGATACTTGTTTGGAGGTTTAGAATACCTCTTTTTGTTTATAATCCTTGTTTGGAATAAATCTTTAAGGTATGGATATTTGATGGAATGGTTGTTTGGTTTGGTTGTGGTCCTCAATGGAGGAAAAATTTGAATAGAGAAAATGTTGGGTTTTAGGGGAGATGTTGTCCGTTTTTTTTAAACCCGTGTTTTTTTGCCGCAACTGGTCATCACTCATCAAAATTTAGTGATTCAATTTTCTGGGTAAACTAGACTTCTAGGAGAACAAATATCCTTGAAATAAGTGTATCCAAATTTGGACCCCATTGGACCTAGAAAATTTGTCAATGTGAGGCTCTATTTTCGGGTCAATTCTGGTTCAGTTCTGATATAGTTTTAGGTTTCAGAGCAGTTTTGGTATTTAGACCATAAGTTGAGTTTCACTTATCCAAATTGAGTAATTCAAATTTTTAGGTAAACTAGATTTCTAGGAAAACAAATCTTCTTGAAATAAGTGTATCCAAATTTGGACCCTATTGGACCCAGAAAATTCGTCAAAGTAAGGGAACAATTATGTCCTTGAAATCTGTCTTAGAACAGTCCCTTGAACTGAAGTAATTCCTATTATTTAAATCATAACTTGAGTTAGACTAGTCAAATGGGGTAATTCAAATTTACGTACAAACTAGACATCACAGGAGAACAACTTCCATGAGAATTGATTATGTCTCTAACATTCCCAAAAAAAATTTCAAATATAGGACACAATTTCAAATTACATTTCTGGAAATTGTCGAGAAGCGATTCGAATGTTTAGACTATATCTCCCAAATTAAAGTCAAATGACATGATGTTTGAACTATAAAAACTTAAGACATAGAGGGTATATTGGGTTAGAAGATCACTTTCTCTAACAATCCCGTTCTGAGGAGTCAAGTATAGTTGAAAATGGACTTGAGAACTACACCGAACTATTTAGGCGAGGTGGTTATGGGCGAAATTGTATAAAGGTTATATCAATGTATTGTTGT